>OY987332.1:53558018-54158018 GCA_963920685.1 Polydrusus tereticollis
ACACGCGCGCTATATATTTTTAAGTATCTTCAAAACCTTCAGTAAGATATTTAAACTTGATGGAGAATTTGAAATTGAATGCCTATTATTTATTTTATTTCTCACCATCTAAAAGTGCATATCATACTTCAAAGAATTAAGAACAAATTTACATCGCATGTATCATAGTGTCACAAATGTGAACATAACTTTTAATTCCTTATATATTTTCTCAAAAATCACCTTAGCCATAGTCGATTGTTTTAAATCTTCTAAATGGCGATGACAAAAGAAAAAATGTGAAAATTATTCTAAAAAATAAATTATGCAAGTAATGTCATGCTAATTACTAAGAAACGGGAAAAGGATAGGTACCCAATTTTCGGGAAATTAATCTCCTTGAAGCTACTTTAAACCTAACAAAAAAAAACGTAATATCCAATAAGCTGAAACCACTATGATATGATTAGAATGCAAACGGCATCTATCACAATATATCAAAAAATTACTTCTAAGGGAACAACATCCCCCATATGGGGTACCCTGAAGATGGTTGTTTTTCATTTTTTCTGTTTTTTTTATGACAAGGCACAGCACTGCAGAATTGATCCTATATGGCGCTCTGCGAGTGGTGCGTGTGTGCAGGAAACAATTCACGTTGGTTTTGAACCTTTGGAGATTACACTAGGTGGTGAACAACTGAGCACGGCGTCAGGGAAAATTGTCACGGCGGGACACTTAATTCCCTTGGCTTCATTAATTCATTTATTGGGCGTCAATTTGGATAGTAATATGCATAGTCACGTTGCAGCCACTGCTAAGGCAGCCTCGCAGAAGCAAATACTTTTCCAAAGTAAGAACCTCTATACACCTCAACAACTTTTAATGCTCTATAAAGCCCAAATTCGTCCATCGCTGGAGCACTGTTCCGCATAATTGGGGCTCTGCTCCTAATAGTCCAATAAACGGAACGCTTAAAAAGGAATTTTAGTTAGAAAGCTGCTTTTTCGATTGAAGGTACATTTTAATGTTTGAAAAGACACTTCAGTGTTATTTTGTGTCCAGTCCTTGCACGAGAGCTAAAAAGCCCTTCAATTGGGGTTGAAAATATATTTTTGGGTTATAACTTTTAAATGGAAAATAATATGAAAAAAAGTTTTTCCTAAATGTTGTAGAGCATTAAAATTTACACAAAAAAGGTTATTACTACTTTTTTCTAATTTATAAATCTAAAAGCCATAAAAGGTTCGCAAATTTCAAAAACAATTTTTGGTCAGGTCTTTAATAAATGGGACCTAAATATCGATATGGCATCACTGTCGTCTTTGGAAAAGAGTTGCAGCGTCTAGTGCAGTATTTATCGGGTTTTTAGATGCCGAATGATTTTTTGCGGATACAGGGTGCGCAAATAACATTTATATCTATATTTTAGGTGTATGTGAAATTTGGTTTGGTAGATATAGCCAATACCTCGGAACAGCACATAGGGTAGTTTTCATTTCGAAAATTTTAAAAACAAAAAATATTACATTACTTTACAAAGACAATGTAAGAGAAAAGATCAAAATCTGAGTAAGTCTGGATCCACATGCATCCGTGATCGCGGATCCGTTGTTACCACGTGATCATCAGTAGCCAATCAAATATCTGTTTAGGAAGCCCGTCAAGGTCATCACGGATAAAAGTTGATTAATTTTAACTTTTTTCCGTGTTTTGACGTTTATATTTAAAATGTTTGGTTAGTGTACTGAAATATCTTTTAAGTAGTGAGTCTTAAGTTTTGTTTCTGGTATTTATGATCAGTTTATGCAACAAATTTGATTTTACGAATAGGTGCGACTATCTGGCATTTATATTTCACATAGTTTTCAGGTTTGTATTGACTCAGATACGTCCGTATTACGTGTCTCCATTCGGATGATGCCAATTTCACCCATCCGTAATACGCATACGGATATCCGTGATCACGGATGCATGTGGATTCACTGCACAGTTATTAAGTACTTCATACTATTTTTTATATAGGTGATACCTATTATAGGAGTGTATATTAAATTGGCACACCATCAATTATTGGCACCCAAAAAGTTGCTCTAAAAAAACTGTTTAAAACTGATTTTTTGCTTTACTCCTTTACTTTACAAAAATCGTTTAACCTTAATATCTTCACAGTTGACTGGCAATGGGCAATATTATTGTTCAAGATACACCCCCAATAAAAATATCATATTATATAAAATAATTATAAACCAATAAACCATTCAAAATTTTTGGCTTTCACAGGGTTATTCAAACAATATTTCACAAAAATGTTTCACTCATAAAAACCTCAAAACAGTACAAAAATAACATACTCTAATAAATTAACGTACCTACCAAAAAACTTTTTTTTCAGACACCCGTATAGAGTCTCAGCCAGCCGATGGGCAGTGTTGCCAAGTTGAAAATTTAATGCGTTTGTGAAATTTCGAAGACGCCCACCAACCCTCAAAGTTCACATGATTCTAAGGCCGCAACTATTAGAGATATCGTAAAAATGATCATAAACGTTTTTATTCAGATTTAAATGCTCTACAACTTATGTCTAAAACCTTTTTTTCTAGTGTTTTTTGTTTTAAAGCCACGGGTCAAAAAAACATTTTAAAGTAATTTTTCATCCGTTCTGCAAGGGTTGAATACAAAATAATACCGAAGTGTCTTTTCAAACATTAAAATGTACCTTCCACCAAAAAAGCAGCTTTCTAACCAAAATTCCTTTTTAAGCGTTCCGTTTATTGGACTATGAACATACCCTGAGATTGTTAGATTCCATTCAAAAAAGAGTCATTCGCTTGATCGGTGACCATGATCTGACAAACAGCCTGGATAGCCTTTCTGTGCACATGAACTGCTGGCAGAGCGCCCTAAAGGGTTAATCCTGCAGTGCTGTGCCTTATCATAATCATAAAAAAAAACGCGCGGCGTAAAATTTGATATTTATTTTTCTTTCCCATCAGACGTCATAGTCGGCAGAAGGGTTTTGACGCCATTGTCGGTAGGAATAATTTTTTGATTTAACAGCTCGTTCGAAATTTTTGGTAAACCAAGGCTTGCCGTTAGAAGGGCACTTTTTGAGAAAGAGATGAAGGCTTCCAGTATTACAGGTTCAGTAGGATTTTTTTCTGGCTTAAACGCCATATGGTTCATTAACAATTTGCCTAAACTCAGTGCAGTGCGAACTTTGTGTCTCCCTCTGCCTTCTTTGTTGTTTCTCTAAACAAAGCGACAGATCTAGTCAAAACTTGACGAGCCTAATTGTCGACATCAAGGCCCACGTATTGAAATTTTGGCCCTTAACCCTTTTACCATTTCTACAGGGTGAGTTTTTCAAAGTGTTACAAGGCGATATCTCGCAAACGGTTTAAAATATTTTCTTGAAATTTTAACGAGGCAATAGTAAGATGGGTGGACATATTTAAACATATTTTGATCATATACCCCCTGTCTCCATTTTGAGGGGTGGGGCGTAACTTGGAAATTTTGAATGGGATTATGTACTTTTGTTTATTAATTTCGAATCTACGTAAAAAACTACGTATGTGTATAAAAAAAATCGATTTGCTCCACTGGTTACGGAATTATGATTTATTAGGTTATAAAAATTAAAAAATATTATTTACTATTTATCGCCTGTCATGTTTTAGGAGATGTTGAAAAGGTCTCCCTTTAACTTCCAAACATTTTCTCACTCTTTTTTTAAATGAATTTCGTACCCGCTCTAACATTTCAGGTGTCACTAATAAGCAGGCAAAGCAGATTCGGTCTTTCATATCGTCTACAGTTGTAGGTGCAGTCGCCATCACTTTGTCTTTTTAAAAATACCCAGAAGAAAAAGTCAAGAGGGTTTAAGTCTGGGGACCTAGCAGGCCAATTGACCGGACCAGCTCGACCAATCCACCTGTTTTCAATCGATTACGAGCCTGTATTGCATAATGCGGTGGAGCTCCGTCCTGTTGAAACAACATCTCAGGATGTATGTTTTGGTTTAATAATTGGATTAATTGGTTCCTTAAACATTCTGTATACATCTCTCCATTTAAATGGCGTTCAAAGAAATGCGGACCAATAACTCTATCTCCAATTATACCACACCAGACATTAACTGACCAAGGATGTTGATTTGGCACAGTTCTCATCCAGTGGGGATTTTTCCGATGCCCAGTAGTGCATATTGTGTCTATTTACCATTAAGAAAACGAACAAAAAAAAAATATTTTTTACTGACAAGGGATAACTTAAAATTCTACCTGGCCACAATTATTATGGAAAGTAGCTTCATCAGAAAAAATAACATTCTTTAGGAACCTGTTATTTCCTTGCATTTGCCTTTGTACCCAATTGCAAAATGTAACGCGATTTTCAAAGTCTTGCCCATAAAGCTCTTGGTGGAGTGTAATGTGGTATGGATGAAATTTGTACATATGCAATATGGTCACAACCGATTTTTGGCTCATTCCAGCATCTGCAGCAAGCCGCCTGGAACCTACATGCGGGTTAATAGCTACCATTCCTAAAACTCCAACTGCCCTATCTTCATCCGTTTTAGTTCGCTTGCGAAATTGTGGTTTTGACTTTAGGCTGCCAGTAGTACGACTTCTTGCTTCCAGCCTTTTAAATGCCATGTTGGATTTCGGGTTGTTAGGAAACCTCTCGGCCCACATTAGTGAAGCTTGTCTGTAGTTTCTTCTGCACTCCCCCAATATTAACAACATATCAACTTGCACACTAAAATTCACTTCCATGTTTAATTGACCAAACTGAGAAATAATCGTTGATACGTAAAAATTATCATTTGACAGAAGTCAAAACGACGCATTTCCATGTAAACGAATAATAATTCTGAAATAAGTGAACTTGATTTATTGGTAAAATGTAGTTATTAATCCAATAGAAATTTATTAAATAAGTAAAAATTAAATGGTAAATAATATTTTTTTAATTTTTATAACCTAATAAATCATAATTCCGTAACCAGTGGAGCAAATCAAATTTTTTTTTGTACACATACGTAGTTTTTAACGTAAATTCGAAATTAATAAACAAAAGTACATAATCCTATTAAAAATTCCCCCCATCTTACTATTGCCTCGTTAAAATTTCAAGAAAATATTTTAAACCGTTTGCGAGATATCGCCTTGTAACACTTCAAAAACTTACCCTGTATATTGGCTTTCCATCATGCGGTGGAGTATAACTTACTTACTTTTTGTGGCAAAGAGTAAGCAGCGCATACTTTATGTGTCAGGCTCGGTAACATAGTAATGATAATAACACAGTGGTTAATGTTAATATTTCAGGTTAATAATATTATGTTTTAGATTTTACATTCTTTTTCGCAAAAACATAATAATATGTACAAAAATGTATGAGATTTAGCTCATTATACCCGTATTTTCATTAAGTGGAAATACTCAATGATCTTAGATCATTGGGAATTCTGTTGATGGGGAATTTCTCGTAGAACGACATTCTCCAAAATCAACGCAATTCACTTGACAGTTGACACACCCTGCCTTTGACACTTGACGAACGATGGACCAGATGCAGAAAAACCAACCAGTTCCCCCCACAGGTTTCCCTTATTTTATGTTTTGTTTAATGTTCAATTAAAAATTATTATTATTAGACATTATTAGTTGTGGGTGGACTGTGCTACTACTGAATAATTATATTATGGATAATGAAACTGAAGTAAGTCTCTATTTTAATAATAGGTATAAAAATGATTGTAGGTTAGGTTCATTTTATGATTTTTTCCGCTTCAGTTTGTTTATAATACTTGAGTCGTTAATCTTGTGAATTAGAATATTGAAGAGTAAAGGGACAGAAGAGGATGCAGTAAGGCACCATCACCCCCCCCCCCCCCTGGGGCAGAACTAGAGACACAAAAATTGTTGCACTGTGGCTGTCGCAGTGCAAACTTCGTTTGTCCCGTGAAATGTAAGAACTTGGAATAATTATAATATGATATATACAACATATAATAACAAATTTTGACTAAACTTCCCGTATTTATAATGGAATATGTATTTTTTAAAGTGTGTATGTATTAAACATTGATATCGCAGCGTCCCTTGATGTATTATGCATTGGTATTTTCCTATCAGGGACCTAATATAATACCCACATAATATTATTAGGATTCATACCTAAAATTATTAATTTTTAAATTTCTATTTTCAGGGCCCCATAATATTTCAATTCTGTCTTTTAAAAATAGTATTTATCATTATTCGTATGGGGGATCTAACCCCCTATAGCTACGCAAAATATTAAGCGTATTTTATTATTGTTACTATAATACTTCAAACTCGAGTTCTTAACTAAAGTGAAAGTTAGGCTTGGCTTATTAAAATTTATTTAAACTTGGCACATGGGTTTATTATATCGGCCTCTTCAAAAAATTATAATACAATTCTTCTCTAAAATGTACAGGGGAGCCAATATTTAGCCACCTCAATATTTACATAAGATTTCCTATGTTCAACTAAGCCATGCACCACCCGATATAATATCACACAAAGAAACTGCCGCAAAAAATTACAAAAAACATTTAAAAAAATGCCTTGAAAATCTGCGGACTGCCACCACATAGAAATAATCAGCAAGATCAAACGAAATAAAGAAAATACGCCAGCTGACTGAAATTTTTTTTAATCAACAGTTTCTTTTAATTTCTGGTTTGCCTTCTTTAGTATTTAGAAAATGATACATGTCACTTGTCAAGTAGTATTCATTTGCTATTTTGTTTATAGTACCATACGGTACTTTTCACTTCAGATTGCTAAAGACTGCTGGAAGATGACGCTACCTCTATTGTACTGCCTACGCAGAACAATATTGTGGCTATTGGGTGTTTCGATTTTCCAATGGTCAGTGTGAGATTCATTCTTTTCTTTACGGTAGTTTCTGCAATCTGAGTTTGTATTTTAGTACTAACAATGTTAGGCCTAAATACGCCAAATTTTGATTTATATATTATAGCTGTTTTAGCATAATTTGGTTAATCCTCATTGTACACACACCGCCATAATTGAGTGACGGTCCAAATTTAGCTTAAGTTTAAAATCAATTTTCTCTTTCGATTTTCACTCGATTTCGATGATTTTCTTTTAAATTTTAGCTTGATTCTTCAGGAATGCTGTTGGCCTATTAACATATTTAAACGATTTGTCTTTATATATGATACAGGGGCAGAAGAAAGTAATGATTTTTCAGTAATTTTTGAGACACCCTATGGAGTGACCAAGTGACAATTGAAAACATTTTATAATAATTAATTGTGACCTGATTTGAACATTTTCTGTATTTATTCACTCTGATACCTTAATTATTACGGAAAATACAGGGTTTGAAAAAAAACGATTTCTTTTTCAATTTTTTTCTAGATATCCTTTTTTCTCCGTACAAATTTAAATGGAATTTATTAAAAGAATAAATAGCTAGCTAGTTGCAGTATGTTTTGCAAAGCTTCATGCCACTTTGAAGCGTGCTTAAAGACAAAAGTACCACTTTTTAAAAAAATTAATTGTTCGTTTTGATTTGTTTTAAACATTTAATGATAGAGAATATTTAGAAGGATTATTTTTTTCAATATCGTGTATTTCCTCCACGGGCCCTTACGACTGAAGTCATTCGACGTCCCATACTTTTGACGACGTTGTCAATCATTTCCTGAGGCAAATTCTCCCATATTTTAATTAATGCAGTTCTCACCACGTCTGTGTTTTGGACAGCAGGAATTCTTGACCTAAGTCGTCTGCCTAGCATATCCCAGACATGTTCAATCGGATTCAAGTCCGATAAACATGCAGGCTAATTCATTGTCGGTATCTCCACTTGATTCAGAAAGTGAGTTACACAACGAGCTACGTGCGGGCGAGCATTGTCCTGCATTAGGACGAAATTGGCTCCGATATGTGGGGCGAAAGGTATCACATGGTATTAAAGAACATCTCTTATATACCTATCTGCAGTTAAAGCACCGCCGTCAATAACCACCAACTCTGTGCGTGCTCCTAAACATATGTCACCCCACACAATAATTGAGCCTACACCGAAAGAGACGGTAGGAGTAAAATTAAATTGTTCATTTTGTTCTCCTGGTCGTCGATACAATCTCTTCCTACCATCAATAGAATGTATGCAAAAACGGCTCTCATTCGTGAATAAAACTTGACCCCATTGATCGTTATTCCAATTTTGGTGTTCTCGAGCAAAGGCTAGTCGCGCTACTCGATGACGTCTCTGGAATTTAGGGACTTTTCTTGGCCTATAGGACTTAATACCAACTTCTTTGAGTCTTCTTCTAACTGTAAGCGCACTTATTCTGGTTCCACGTACTTCTTCTAGTTCACTTTTTATTTTAACTGCTGTTTTACGCCTATTTCGTAGTATTTGCAATGTTATGAATCGATCATCTACAGCCGTGGTTGAACGTTTTCTGCCTTGACCTCGTCTTCTCACATACTCTCCAGTTTGCCTCAAACGTGTAACATTACGATGGATCGTTGATTTTGTTTTACTAAACATTTCAGCAACATCACTGTAAGATCGACCATTTTCGATCAATGTTACCGCTTTAGCGATATCAGTCGGTTCTAAATCAACCATTATGGACTGTTTCACAATCAAGGTGAGGATATTAAAGAAAGCAAACTAAATATAAACAATTACTTATGAAAAAATAACAAACTAATGTAAAGAAAATATGCGTCTCAAATTTAGTGCCAAACTCACAGATGTTTACACATTGGCTTTGACTTTGACTTTAGCTAACTTGATAAAAAGAGACAAAATTTTTTCAAACCCTGTATTTTCCGTAATAATTAAGGTATCAGAGTGAATAAATACAGAAAATGTTCAGAAAAGATCAGGTCACAATTAATTATCATAAAATGTTTCCAATTGTCACTTGGTGTCTCAAAAATTACTGAAAAATCATTACTTTCTTTCCGCCCCTGTATCATATATAAAGACAAATCGTTTAAAAATGTTAATAGGGCAACAGCATTCCTGAAGAATCAAGCTAAAATTTAAAAGAAAAAGTATTGAAATCAAGTGAAAATCGAAAGGGAAAACTGAGTTTAAACTTAAGGTAAATTTGGACCATTCCTCTAATTATGGCGGTGTGTGTATAAGGTCTCAGCAATTGGCTAGAGAACAGTTTCTCACATATATACCTATTTATAAGAATAATTATGTTTGTTTAAAATTTCCGGCAGTGCTGCAGCTTCGCAGTTCTTATTAAAAACCCGCCACGCCACTGGTGATAAGTAGGTTTAAAGTGTAGGCAGAGTCGCTTGTAAACTGTAAACCAAGCCTTATACCAGCACCTACTTAAAAGTGGCACAATTTATCTCCAAACTATGATCATAAGCTCACCCTAACCTAATCTGCGCCATTTATTTGCTCCATAAATCGACAATATTAATGTAAGTTGTGCAAATATATTTTCATAGTAAACCTCACGCTTGGCAACTTTAAAAATATGCCTTCAATTTATCTATGCAATTCTCGTGACGCCTGCCATTTGTCTATTTATATTTACAAAGTCACTTTATTTAATACTTCTTTACTATGTCACGTCCAGATCTTTACTCTAACAAAATAAAATATGTCAACACACTGGAAGACGCTGCAAGGTATCTGTCTAGCGGCGCTCTATTTTTCAACATTGCCACTTTCAGTTTGGGGTGTTATTTTATGGAATTACTAATACCTGTTTTCTACTATAAAAATATTGCCCTCATTGTATTTTTTTTTCTCTTGAACTTTTTGCTTCGTGTTGTTGATTCCACAATCAAATTAAGAATTTTCTGCGATATCTTGATGAACATTTTACTAGTATTGACAGCAGTGGCGGCTCTTTGGGTAAAGCAAAATATAGCAAAAAGTCTTATAGTTAAGATACTGAAGAGTAAACTTAGTAATATCATCGTATTTAGTATTTACATTCCCATTTTACTGGAACGTTGTTACTTTCAGGTATGTTCTAAAAATTTTATTGTGATTGTCGTAAAACCGCAAGTACGTGATTCTATGTCCTCGTGCGAAACCGGTCTTCATTTTAGGTTGTGCTAACTTAAATTGTGGAAAAAATAGGTAAATATTTTTCCATCTTTGTGTTTTCTACGCCTAGTCTTGTTTAAGGCACGTATTTGGTACGTTTACAACGTAATTTTTCATAGGTGATCAATATTTTTAAGATTCTTGCCACATGGTCTAATCATGTCCATTTTTTGACCAGTTTCTCTACCAATTTGCCGTTTTCCAGCTTGACGTCTTTGGCGGATTTTCCAGTTTCACGATAATTCGGATTTTCTTGGTAAAATCAGATTGGATCTTTGTGTTTTCGGTCCGTTCTTTAATAAGGCCTATTTGATAGCCATCAACATTACCATACGCTGCCAACAAGGGGCCATCTCTTAAGAAAACCAGCCACCTCCAGGAGGACCCTGCGGATAAGTACCCCTTATATTGTACTACAAATATCCAGTTGATTTTGGTTCTTATTATATTTTACAGACAAATGTAATTTTTTGCGGCACTTAAAACTAAGTAATTTTCTTTTTGTTCTAATCAAAGCCATAAGATATTTTGCTTAACTCTTTATAACATAATTTAATAGTATTTATCAACATATTTAACACTTTAAGTGATTAACCTTATTGATCTTAGTCATCCAATATAAAGCGAAAAAATGTTCAGTTGCAACTTTTGCGCTGGAATAATAAGTATTTAACCAAACCAAAATCATACTTTCACTATTTTTGTCTAATTTGGTAAATCAGTTATTTATAAGATCTTGAACTAAGTATTGTAATTAAACGAACTGACTTCGTCTCGTTTGCTTGGATACGTCATTTTTATTAACCAGATTCCTATGTTGTTAAGGTGTCTCTGTAGTCGTTCAGCGGTTTTATCTGCATATGGAGCTGTAGTGGCGTAATCAGTTGTAGGTAGGTTAGCTGTATACAAAATATCAGCATGGGCCCCAAAACCATAATTAATTGAGAAAAATGACTTGTTCTCATCACGATGAATAACAAGGAAGGAGACAAGGATGTCAAACCTTGTCGAAAACCTGTGATACATCTAGAAAACCAGCAGAGCAGTGTCCTTTGTCTTCTAGAGTCCGGTTATGGTTTTACATACCCGATGAACTTGTTTTGTTGTTGCATGTTGCGGCCTGGAGCCGAATTGATGTGCTGATATTAATTCACCCTCTGTTAGAAGTGGTTACATTCTTGTCAGTAGTAACTTTCCTAGAACTTTTTACAGCATAGGAAATATCTCATTCCTAACACAGCATTGTGTAGTAGGGCCAGATACCTAAGTCCTTTTCTTTGTTGGGGGTTAATTAAACCAATTTCTAATTAGGAATTCTCAATTCGGCAGGATAGCGTTTTGGAATTTTAGAAAATTTTGTAAACGCATTAGACGATAAAGAGAGGGGATAAGGCTACTTCCAGCAGAACGGCACACCAATTATTACACGTAACTTTTGATAATTTAAAATTTTTGGAAGAATCTTTCCAAGAACGAATCATTAATCGTTAGGTGACCACCGCGGCCTTCCAATCTCGCGCAATGCGATTTTTTCTTCTTGGAACACACATTAAACACTCGATTTTCAAAACCCATCACGAAAATTTGGCAGATCTACGAGCATAATTATAAATTTAACAACTTCCTCAAGAAGATAAATAAAAGTTTTGAAAAGTCCTTGTACGGTCAATTATTTCACTTCTGCGTCGCCAATAAAATAATTCCAGAGAGCCAATGTGGCTTTCGAAAAGACTTTAGTACATCGGTTGCTCTTGTTAAGGTCATAGATGATATAATGTCAGCAATTGATAAAAAATTAAGTACTGCGTTGGTTCTTCTTGACTTTTCGAAAGCTTTCGACACCCTTAATCATGAACTCTTGTTGGCAAAGTTAAAGTATTACGGCTTGGATGAATCGTCTTAAAATCTTATTAGATCATACTTCACCAATAGGGTTCAAAAAATTTTTTACAATAATAATTACTCGGATCAAATTCAAATTTTGTCTGGGGCACCTTGAGGCTCTATCCTTGGACCTCTTTTTTTTATAATCTATACCTCAGATATCTTGAAATCCCTAAAGCACTGTAAGATTCAGGCTTATGCAGACGACACGAAAATTTTCATTCACTTCGACTGCCAGGACTATTTAATTGCATCAAATTTGCTTAACGAACATTTAAACTCTCTCTGGATCACAATTTGAAGTTGAATCCATTGAAATCATCTTTGATGCTCTTTGGGAATGGTAATATTATTGACTTTTTGAAAGAGAACATCAATATAGTTCTTGATGGCGTCAAGCTCCCAGTGGTTAAAACAGCCAAAAATCTGGGTATAATTTTGGATACTGATTTGAGGTTTAGGGACTATGTTACAAAATTAATTCAGAGGTCATACATGTCCTTAAGAGTATTATACAACAATCGTCATATTCTCAATTTTAAATTGAGCAAAATGCTTTGTGAAAGTCTCGTCTTGTCCAATTTTAATTACTGTGATTTTATTTATGGGCCATGCCTTGATGCAGCAGATATACAGGGTTGGGCAAATGTTCCGGAACGGCTTAATTACAAGCGAACGAAAAGTGATATCGAATCGGGGTTTTGGGCAATCTATAGGACAAAAATTTTACTATTTGACTGGTATACCATATGTCAGTAATGTCACCAACTGTCAAGTGTCGACGATATTTTTTTATTTTTTTAAATGGAACACCCTGTATATTATCAGATATTCTAGATCTTCAATAAATTACAAATATTTTTCATATAGCATACCATATGATTAAATTCAACTGTTTCGGAAATACGGGCAAATGAATCTAGAAAGCCCATATTACATTTTGTTTAAAAATCAAGCAACATATTTCTTTTATTATGACATTCCAAATAAAAGTCTTAGTTTCCATGACTCCCAAGTGTCACTCTGACACATTTCCTATTTAATTTTTATTTATTTGTATTAAGTGAGTTGTGCGAGTTTGTTATTTATCGACTAAACCTCTGATATAACTGATAAAACTACGGTTCAGCTAACTGAACAAGAACGGATTACTCTGCTTATGATGATAGGATATGGGGATAGACGGAGATCTTTTCAAGAAGCAACCGACCTTTTCAATCAAAGTTTTCCTGTTCGAGATCCCATTTCTAAATCAACTGCTAATAGAATATTCCATAACTTTGAGCATACGGGTACGGTAAAAAACTTGCCAAAAACAGGTCGTCCGAAAACTGCTACAAATGACGAGAAATCCCTGGATGTTTTGCTTGCCCTGCAAGAAGAACCACAGACGTCAGTTCCAAAGCTTGCTCTTGCACATGAAAACAGCAAAAAATCAATTAGAAGAATCCTCAAAAAAAATAAAATGTTTCCTTATAAAGTCAGCTTGCTTCAAGAACTATCAGAGGACGATCCTGATAGGCGTATGCAATTTTGTCAAGAAATAATGGACTACATAGACCTACAACCTAACTTTGTAAGTCGTATTTTATTTTCTGACGAGGCTACATTCTGTCTTAATGGTTTCGTCAATAGGCACAACTGTCGATACTGGTCAGACCATAATCCCCATTGGATGATTGAGCACCGTACGCAACACCCCCAAAAATTAAATGTGTGGGCAGGTATAATTGGAAACCATATTATTGGGCCTTTCTTCCTTGATGGAAACTTGACATCTATTTACTACTTAGATCTGCTTCGAAATAGAATTATACCAAATTTGATTAATTTATATCATGATCAGGTTAACGATCAAATACTAGCGAATGACATTTGGTTTCAGCAAGATGGGGCGCCAGCTCATTTTGGTATACATGTCAGAAATTATTTAGATCAAACTTTTCCTGGAAGGTGGATAGGTAGGAGAGGGTCCATTGAATGGCCTCCTAGATCTCCAGATTTAACACCTCTAGATTTCTACCTCTGGGGTCATTTAAAGACTGTCGTATATCGTACACAACCTAAGACTTTGGAGGATCTTCAAAACAGAATTTTAGATGCTGTGCATGTTATTTCTCGTGAACATTTGCAAAACGTGCGTTCTGAATTTTCCGACAGGATTGGACACTGTCAGGTGGCTGAAGGACGACATTTTGAACATTTAATTAAATAACCATTATTTTATATTATTGTGTTTTAAAGTTATTACCTTGGTTTTGTTTAAATAAAATGTACTACATTCATTTGCCCGTATTTCCGAAACAGTTGAATTTAATCATATGGTATGCTATATGAAAAATATTTGTAATTTATTGGAGATCTAGAATATCTGATAATATACAGGGTGTTCCATTTAAAAAAATAAAAAAATATCGTCGACACTTGACAGTTGGTGACATTACTGACATATGATATACCAGTCAAATAGTAAAATTTTTGTCCTATAGATTGCCCAAAACCCCGATTCGATATCACTTTTCGTTCGCTTGTAATTAAGCCGTTCCGGAACATTTGCCCAACCCTGTATATAGAATACAAAAAGTACAGAATACATGTGCACGCCTTATTTATGGACTTCGTAAATTTGATCATATTTCGCACACTTTTAAAAATCTGAACTGGCTATTAATGACTAACCGTAGGACTTTGCATTTGGGAAGTTTTTTGGTAAAACTGCTGAAAAATGAGACTCTCCCTCCATCCCTAAAAAAAAAGTTTGTTTTTCGTGATACTGTACACTCCCGTGACACAAGGTTCTCGTATAAACTGACAATGCCTCACCATCGGAGTGCCATGTTTCAAAGAACATTTACCTACAACGCCGTGAAACTATATAACTCCTTACATAATGAATTTATATTACTGGATAGTAATGGGTTTAAGCTGCAATATAAAAAACATTTATCTACTTTCATTTAGTAATATGAATTTTACAGTTCTGTAAATCGTTTTGTAATGGCATCTATTACAGCACTAGTGCTGTAATAGATGCCCTTACAAAACGATTTTTAATAGCAGGTGCATTTTTATTTTTAAAAAGGCCTTTTGCCAAATATTTTTATTCATAGATGAAAGTAGATAAAATTTTGTACAATATTCTTGTTGTAAATTCATATAACTACACTCGATGTTTGATTAAACTCGGCTGACGCCTCGTTTAACAACTTTAACATCTCGTGTTGTAATATGAATCTTTACAACACTTATATCGTAAATAACTATTACTTAATCTTCAAAATTTACTTCCTTAATCTACCTTTGTTCTGTTCCGTATTATTCGGTCAAATCTTTTATTTTATTGGTGCGTTATTTTTTCTTTTTTTTTTGTAATAATAATCATGAATAGCTTATGTAAAGTATCATTATTTCCACCTGTCCTTATACTTTTTGAGTTTTCTTTATTTCTACGGGTAGTGTAGGGTTCAGTAGAGTAGCCGCATGGCTAGACTGCGCCCTGCTTTTACTTGTAATGCTTAGTGTTATTTTTGTATTATTTTGTATTATTTCTTGTGTATTAGTTTTTCTTCTTTTTTTGTAATTTTTAATTTCATAATAAAAAGACCTTTATTATTATTATTAAGAATGTTATATTTTTTGAAGAAGAAGAGGGCGCACACTATAACATTTTTAACAAATAACAGAAAAGAAATAAGTCCTGATTATATTGTCTGCTTTGTAATTCTTTAACTTGTATTTAAATATTTTCGAGACTCAGAATTAAGCTAGAAGAGGCCACCGCGTCACGATTGTAAATCTACAGTCTTTCAAACAAATTTACTGGGATAGCGTTGTTTGTTTTGACGCTTCCTTGGTATGGGGAATATTGCCATTTCCTGGTGTTTGCATGGGGATTTGTAAGAGCATGTCTCGATCTTATGTTATGATTGTGGACATCTTTTTTTTAACATAGGATTTATTTTACTCTTCTTATTTTGAATACAGTATATTAATTTAATTTGTTCAAGCAATTTTAACTAGCTAATTGTCAAAAATGGAAATTGTCTGTATAGGTTTTCACTTGGAGGGTAGTAGTTTTATTAAAACAGCACTTTTATGGTTTTATTTTGCAGCCTTTTTAACTTTTTTACTAAATACTCACTAGCATTCCCCCAGCATGAAATTAGGTATCTCAAGTGAGGCTCGATGAAGCATTTATATAGAAGAAATCTGGTATAGTCATTTAAGTTCAAATTTTCAAATTCAAATTCAAATTCAAATTAATTTATTGGCGTAAGCATACAAAAAGTATTCACACAAGTCAGGTAATGACGTAAGTTGACGAGGACAACTTTTTAAAGCTCCAATAATGGATGCCATTATTATATTAATTACATGAAAGTTCCACGTTAAATTATTTAAGACTATTAGTCCGAGATATTTATACTCAAGCACAAAGCTCTTGGGTTACATATCTTTTTTCCTTGCTGCTGAATAATCATATGTAGAATTTAATGGATTCTTCTTGCTCTTCCTTCTCATCTCCCGACAAGACTAACATAGTATCATCAGCAAGCATAAAGTTTTTAAAGTTTAATGTAAGAGTTTTAAGCTATGTAGACACTATAGTAGTCCCAGCACAGATTCCTGGTGTACCCCTACTGTGACGTTTTGTTCTTTGCTGCTACTATTGTTTACTTCTGTAAACTGCTTTATTTTAGTTGAATACGTTTTTAGTCATTTTCCACATGGTCCTTTAAAGCCTAGTTTGTGTAGTCATTCCAGCAATAAGTCTATATTTACAGTGTCAAAGACTTTTTGAAGATCAATGAGAACTATATTCACATATTTCTTGTCTTGGCCTAGTTCACAGGCCAAATAGTCTAAAAGGTCATCCATTGTATTACTTTTTCTCAAAACCATATTGACTGTTAGCAAATTTTAAAGTGGAGTCAATGATCCTGGATTTCATAATTGTTTCAACAGCTTTGAATATCGTACTAAGCAAGGAGATTTATCGATAATGGTTTACATCCTCATGAGAACCATTTTTATATACCGGTATCACTTTAGCAGCTTTAAGCTTCTCTGGATATATTCCGTTTTCCAGTATTTTATTTACATGTAATTTCTCCAATTATATTCCATACTAAGAGCAAAAATTTTCTTGTAACACAGTCAATGCCTGATGCACAGTTGCTTTTCAATTATGTTAGGATATTTTAACATCAGCTGGGTCGGTTGATTTTAAAAATATGCTTTGTCTTACTTTTTCCACTTTAGATCATCTTTAAGTTATGGTTCTATTTTGTGCTGGTAGTTTTCGTATTATACTTTAGAAATGTTTATTAATATTTCTTGCTTTCTCTTGTTTCTTATATTGTTTAACAGTGCTGTTTTTTTAAATATTTGTAGAAATAATTTATTTAGTACAGTAAAAGTTTTTGTGAAATTTTCTTTTTCATATCAATATGAATTTTTTAAATTCATTTATTGTGTAATTATTTGGTAATGTTTTCCATCTCCTGTATAATTTATCTCTAAGTTCGGTTTTTTTACCCAATAAAATTTATTCTTTAGTTTTAATCGTGGATTTTTTGGCCTAGAGCCTTCAGGCACCCTTCTCTTATTCAAGGAAGTGCATGATGCTTCAACCTTTATTGTATTTAAGCATTACCCTTGATGGCAAATTGATTTTGTATAATAGGTAAATAATGGCGTGAAGGAGTGGGCAAAAATTCGATATATAGATATTTCGAATAACGATATTTAAAAAATAGAATATCGATATTCCAGGTTGTTTCCTACTTGTTAAAATAATCTTGGTTCCTTTTTGCAGAGCCCCAATTATGTCTATATTGAAATATAAACTTTGACAATAATAACTGTCTTGAGCCATCTGATAAGTCTTCCTCAACATGTAGGGCAATTTTGGCTTTACGCTATCTTGCAGCTTTTCTTTCAGTTTGGCGGATAAAAACTATATTTAGCGGTTTAGCGGTTTTAATTTTTGGAAAGACGACAGTACAGTCTTAGATACGGGTGGGCAAAAATTCAATATATCGAATTTTATATCGATATTATTATTATTCTTATTATTATTAAATGTTACTGTAAAGCTGAAAATGCAGAAAAAGTGGTCGGTTGTTTTGGAATTTTCTATCCGGAACAACCCCGTCTTAACTCCTTAACTCTTAAACTGTGTGCCAAAATTTTCCTCCATTTTGTTTTTTGACATTTTTACCTAAGACTCGTAATCGACGACATCATGAAACCGAAGTAACTGGTTTCGCCAGAATTTGATAATTTTTTATACAGTGTCACCATTAAAGTCCGCACCATATGGAACTTTTTTTTATTAATGAGGTTAGTTAAAATTAAATTGGGCAATCGTTTTTGCTTCAAATTAGACTAAAAATTATATAATCAAATGTCACCATCTGTCATTCGGTATCTGTCAAAAATTACATTTTAATCAAAAAATGCTGAAAAATTGTTTTACCGAATTTCAAAAAATTTTATAAGAAAAAGTTGTTTCTAGTACAATTCTTGGCCTAAATACAAAGTTTCAGTTTTCTAGCTCAAAGTTGATTTTTTTGCCATTTTTTCTAATTAACTTTTTTTTTATTTAATGTAAGTTCGCTTAATGGATATTAAACTATTTGCTTATACCATACTCAATATTTTATTTAGTTTGTATGAGCTTTTTTTTACTAGAATGCCATTTTTTTTCGAAATTTAAAATTAGAGGCAAAAAAATTTGACACAGGTGGTGCAAAGTTATCCTAATTTAAAAATTTTAACAGATAGACGTCAGATATTCCATTTTTTTGATAGTACATACACCTAAGAAGTTTAAAAAACTTATAATAAAATTCCCAGATATCAGATTAGTTCAAAATTTAGACACATTTTCTTTTTATCCACAATAAAATATCAAGGCAATTTTGAATTTTATAAGTAGGCTATGGAAAAAAAAACGAATTAGAGTGCCGAATAAATAAAAGAAATGTCATAAATTTGAATATTTTCGCAAGTTATAGTTTTCAGTGTTATCACCAATGTTGTCCATTCAAGAAAAAATAGAAATTGTCTTAATTTGTGGAGAGAATATGCCTCACCGGCAAGTATCTGCCATTTTTAATGAGAGGTATCCAGAAAAAAATTTGCAGCATAACACTGTTTCAAGAATAATGTCAAAATTTAGAGAAACTGGATCTGTTCAAAATAATTTTAAGAAACCTCACGCGGCAAGTAAATATGATGAAGCAGCACAACTTGATGTTTGTTTAACTGTTATTGACCACGGTCAAACTAGTGTAACCAAGATAAGTGATTCAACAGGGTGCAAGAGGGAAAGCGTTAGAAAAATTCTTCAGAAAAATCGATTTCGGGCATATACAAACCCAAGTTTATAAACACATTAAAAGAACGCGATTTTGATATCCGACTTGATTTTTCGTTTTGGTATCAGGGACAATATGAGGAGAATATTCTTTTTCCATACAAGATATTATGGACAGATGAAGCCACTTTTTCTTCAAATGGTACCGTGAGCTCACAAAATTGCCGATGGTGGTCCCAAGAAAATCCTAACTTCACAATTGAATGTCGCGACCAGTATCATTTTAAAACCAATGTTTGGTGTGGAATTTTGAAAGATGAGCTTATTGGACCATACTTCTTTAGAGTAAACTTAACTGGTGAAAGGTACCTGAATTTTCTTGATAACGAGATTACCGAAGTTTTGGATAACATGCCCTTACACCATAGACGTAACTTATGGTATCAGCTTGATGGTGCACCCATACATCAAACTGTAGCAGTGAAAGAACGCATAAACCAATTATTTCAAAACAGAGTTATAGGGCGTGATAGAGAATGTCACTGGCCACCCAGGTCGCCTGACATAACCCCACTAGACTTTTTTCTGTGGGGTTATCTTAAGCAGAAAGTTTATAAGAATCGACCGTTTAGAAATATCAAGCATTTGGAACAAACGATAAGACAGTGTTGTGCCGATATAAGACCAAGCTTTTTACAAAATGCTGTCAAAGACGTTTATAGACGGACGGGTGTTTGTATAGAGCGAACCGGACGTCACACTGAAATGTGAAATTTATATTGCTTTTGTGTTACCTATTTAAAATGATTAAAGTTCCTTTTTGTTCCTTTTAATAATAATGATAGTTTTAAGTATAGAATAAAATTTTTATCAAATATTTAGATGTATTTGTCATTTGAAAAACGAAACATCTGACGTCTATCTGTTAAAATTTTTAAATTAGGATAACTTTGCACCACCTGTGCCAAATTGTTTTTGCCTCTTATTTTAAATTTTGAAAAAAAATGGCATTCTAGTAAAAAAAAGCTCATACAAACTAAATAAAATATTGAGTATGGTATAAGCAAATAGTTTAATATCCATTAAGCGAACTTACATTAAATAAAAAAAAAGTTAATTAGAAAAAATGGCAAAAAAATCAACTTTGAGCTAAAAAACTGAAACTTTGTATTTAGGCCAAGAATTGTACTAGAAACAACTTTTTCTAATAAAATTTTTTGAAATTCGATAAAACAATGCCATTTTTCAGCATTTTTTGATTAAAATTTAATTTTTGACAGATACCGAATGACAGATGGTGACATTTGATTATATAATTTTTAGTCTAATTTGAAGCAAAAACGATTGCCAAAATTTAATTTTAACTAACCTCATTAATAAAAAAAAGTTCCATATGGTGCGGACTTTAATGGTGACACATTGTCCCATTTTGGATATTTTTCTGACTCCTGGAAACATGCAAGGAAGAGCTGGTTAAAATTTATAACGCCATTTTCAAAACACCCTGTATAAACTATGTGATATTTTAAAGCAGTTATAGAAAAAGTTTTATGGCAAAATACTTTTCAAAAAGATACGAGTAAATATGTTTTTATTTTTCATTTTCGGAAGGGCAATTTTATTTTTAAATCTAAAATTACTTTTAAGAAATAAAAACAAGTCAGCAATAAAAATTTTGCTGAAAATACTCATTTTAAGCGAAAGTTTATTTCTGGTAAATAAACCACAACCGGATAGAAAAAATGTGGACCTATTTTCGGATATGAATTTTTTGTCAAGTTTTAATTTGGTAAAAGCATAAAAACGAATAACCGGAGTTATTGGGCAGGACGAAAAGTTGAAATAAAAAAGCAATATAAAATTTTAAATTGCCTCAATGTTGTATAATATAAAAAAAATAGAAAAACTTCTTTTAGAGGTAAAATTATGATGTTTCTAAAATATTGTGTCTGTCTAGTCGGTTTACAATTTATGGGTTTATGATCGTCATGTATTATGTACAGAGGAATGGAAGATTTTCTTCTGTTATTATTTGTGGTTTTTTTTTCGTACATTCGGTTCCAGATTTATTAAATACATAAGGTACACTTAGAATGGTTCAAGAGTGTGTATTTTCCGCCATACGGTTCTGTGGCTATAGAAGGAATGCGAGTAGAAAAAAGACTGACGTACCAGGTCTGCTAAGGTAACCAATAAATTTTAAATAAAAATAACCTAATTTTATGATGATTAGACCGCCTATGAATTTTTTCCGCCCACGCATTTATCAGCGGCCGCTTCTAGTCGATGAATTAATTGGTGTGGACACATGAATAAAATAATGCCTAAAAAATTTGTGTTCACTGCGTTTTTTTACTTATTGCCACTGAGAGTGGACAGTGGTGTGGTTTAATTATTAAAATAAGAGGAAGTAAATTTAATTTATTAATAATTATAAAATATTTATATGAAACGAGGCATCGCACGCTTATGCCGCTACAGTAAAACCTGACTTTTTTAAGATTTTTACCCCCCTGTCTCTTCAGCCGTCGTAGCTACAGACTCGTACGGCGGACTATACCACAGACTTTCAGATATAAATAGACCAGTTTATTTGCCTTTTTAAACAAACCAACATTCAATTGTTACGATAAATCTCACACATACCCAAAACATCCTTAAATTTAAATATAGATCTCAAATTCAGTAAAACTACCGCCACCTGTTGAGACGGGATTGAATTTCAATTAGGGTATCTGCAACCTGACCGCGGCAGATATGGCGGTACCGGTTTTATTTCTTTTTTAACTAAGATGGCACTGGTCAACCAGGGTGATCTCATTTTTAGTCCGGGTCATGACTGTCTCTTTCTAACATTAAAAGTATTCATGTTAAGCATTTTTCGTCTCTTTTTCCGCACTGTTAAAATTTATACAGTTTATCGTCCCTTTAGTGGCTTTTATAACCACGTTTAAACTTACATAATCTGTTTTAATTTAAATTAAATGCCATTCTAGTGCAAAGATTGAATTTCAATTCTTTTTGTTTAATAAATTAATAATTAAAATGGATGTTTTACCCGCGAGCGAATCGAGCAAGGTGTAGACTTTTTTGTGATAAGTACGTGACCTAAATAGTGATCTCCGATTGGTTTAAGTGAGGTCGCAGGGATATGTAGAGGGGATTTTCCTTCAGCAGGAGGACAGGAAGGTAATTTTTCTCGCTCTCTAGTGTTGAGACTTTTGCGCAGGCAAGTACTAAAGTTCTTCTCTCTTAATTTATTATTTTTTTTTGAGTTTCATCATAGAACCCCAAGCTCAGTTGTTTTATTTACTTTAAAATCACCTTTTAATTTTACCCTAAAGATTGATTAATCATTTTACCTACTTATCTTGTCTTAAAGGGCACAAATTGTTTCTTTAAAGACTTACCTGGTCGCCATTTTGTGCATGTGCACATGGGCACCCCTATCTTTGGTTTTGAATTTAAGAGGTTCATTACCTATTTCAAATTTTGAACAACTTTAAAAAAGCTTCACTGCCCTGGTTTTTATTTTTTTTATAGATTTTGGAAAAGAGACTAATTGCTCTTAATATAGAGTCGGCTTATGCCACTTTTGTGGTTTCTTCCCAATGAGTCTAATTTAGAGAACCGAGCATAAGTTTTAAGTTGCCGTTATACATTACGCTATCTTTGGTGATTAATCACTGGGTACTGAGTTTTTTCTGATGTGTTAATATCTGAAGATTTGTCTCGGGGGTTCTATGATGAAATCTCACTGCATATCTCTTTAAATTTTCATGTATCTCTTGCTAATCTAGTACCTAGTACCTGCCTTGCCTGTGCAATGGTTTTCCACTAGAGCACAATTTCATTTTATGCTCTTATAGCTACTATTTTTTTTATAAAATGACCATTGATTATTTTTATTTAAACCTGGTTCTGTTGAAATAGTTTGCACCAGAAAACTATTTTATTTTATGCTCTTATAGCTTTTATCTTTTTTATAAAATTACTATCATTGTCAAGTTATTGATTATTTTATTTAAACCTGGTTCTGTTGAAAAGGAGTATCACTGCATTTGACAATTCAGTTTATTATTTCATTAATTAATTAATTAAAATTAAAATATATTTTTTTGGTTCTGTAAATATTCCTTTTTAAGCTGAGCAAAGGAAACTGTAAGGGTTTATGTCGTGAGTCTAACACCTTGTCTTTTCTCGGTACCAAACTTCGGAACTTCATTATTGGAGCCGTACAACGTAGCTGACGTGACGTCACGACAGTGGCCCAAAGTCTGTTGAGCTCTACTCGCCTATACCTGTAGAGAGTCGATTCCTAAGCTTCACCCGAAGCTCTAACATAAACTGGTTATATCTCTACAGGGATCCGAAAACCACCATTGGAGAAAAGGGTAAAGGTAACTGACGCCTTGTGTGTGATTCACCATAAAATAAAAAAAAAACTGTCAAAAATCTTTATTTCACTTTTGTTATTTTTTTTGTCTGATTGGATATATCATCATTGAAACTATTATTTTAATTTTCCTTCGTAAAAATAATTGGTAATTTGAAAACTAAGTCATTCAAGCTATTTTTAAATTTTCCTTTGTAAAAATCTTTGTCAAACTACACTTATGTAAATAGACTAATTGTTAAGTTGAACTGAAAGTGTTTTTATTTCATACGGGAAGGGACTGTTAAAATTTAAACTCGAACTTACCACGCCCTGCCTGAGCTAGCAAAGCAACAAAAGATAAGAAATTGGCACTCAACGACCAAAAAAAAAAAAATTTCATTACAATTGATGCTCAACGTTACAATTGAGCAACGCCAAAATTTTCATTACACAATGTACCAAAAAATTGATCGACTGGACTCTCTCACAAAACGCGCAGGAAAGAATAAATGGTAAGCTACATATATGCACGTTCGCCAAACTTCCAAAACATATTTTAATTGAAGTCATTCAAATCAGTATCCAAATATCGTAAGATAAAAATGTCCTCCTGTGGAATCAATTACGCGTCTCTTGACACTCTTGACTAGAAGCCTAGGTAACAGGTAAGGGTGAATGAAAAATAGGACTATCAACTACTAAAGTTTTTACTTTTGAGAAAATTACACAAAGTGACTCTAGCAATTGTATGAGGATTGATGGTGAATGGGATTATTCAATACGGGACGCTGCGCGCCGTTCAGAATATTCAGACTTGGGAACCTTCTAGTGTAGAAACGCGCTCTCAAATTATAAAAGACTAAATCAACAAATTATATTAAAAAAAAATATGAAACTACACACATATATGGAAAACTTCCAGGTTAAAATTGATAATATACATATAGATTCCTCTAAGAGTGCTGGGAATCTGGGAGTGACTATGGACTGCCACTTACGGTTTGACCGGCACGTTTCTGGTCTTCTTCAGAAGGGCTACGCCAAACTTAAAATGCTTTAACACACAAGGATTACCAGCCTAGAGATATTGAACTTGGAGGACTCTATACCCTTGCAGAGGAGCCATAATACGGCGAAGCGCGTCCAAGCGTAATTGCAATGTTGAGGTTTTCACAATGGTGAAGTTAACGGAACGAGAAAAAATTGAAATTCTAAGCATATTTGAGTTTGGTGATAGAGCACGTATTCAAATAAAAACAGCTCAATTGTTCATCCATCCTGATGGTCCTCCCATATGTAAAAAGTTGGTGAGTAGAATAGAGGCTAAATTTAGAGAATTCGGTCATCAGATTTGCCTAAAAAATCTGGTCATCCTGCTCGAGATGAAAATGAACAACTTAACGTTTTGCTTTCCTTGGAAAAACATTCATGTACTCCTCTGTCGTACATTGCGACCAATTTACACATGCGGAAATCTGTGGTTAACGGAATAGCTCAAAAGCACAAATATTGCCCATACAAAGTTATTTCAGTGCATGAGTTATTTGAATATGATTGCGATAGGCGAAATGAGTTTTGTGAACGCATGCAAGATATGTGCAATCTAGTTAGTAATTTAGTAAAAAATATTAATTTTTCCGATGAAGCTACGTACTGTTTGAATGGTAATGTGAACAGACAATTCTCGTAATTGGGCAACAGAAAATCCGCATTGGATGTGATGTTCACAGTCAGTACCCTTAAAAAACAAATGGATGATGTGGAATAGTGCGCGGAAGTGTAATTGGTCCATTTTTCTTTGAACAGTCTTCAACTGGAATTTCTCCAACTCAAATCAATTCCAGTATTAGTGGTTTAGTTTCCGAATCCATTGAACCCAGATTTTCCGACGAAGAATGATGTTCCAGCAAGATGTTGCTCCTCCGCACTATGCTGCCACTGTGCGTACATTTTTGAATGTAACCATTGGCAGTCGGTGGATAGGAAGGAGAGGACCTATCGAATGGCCTGCTAGGTCGCCAGACCTAACTCCGCTGGACTTCTTTTTGTTGGGTTATCTTAAATCGAAAGAATTTTTTGAGAGGCCAAAGAATCTGCAGAAGTTGAAGAAGAAAAATGGCTGAAAATACGTAATTGATCGCCTTGGATATTGTCAAGCCGTAGTTGGCGCACAATTTCAACATTTAACTTGATTTGTTGTTCTGTTCTTTTTAAATAAACAGGTCTTACTTATTGATATGTTCATTCGTGTTTATTTCGATAACTGTTGAGTTTAGGTATAGGACATGGTACATGAAACATACTAAGAACTCGATGCAAAACTCAAAAATGGAATAAAAAATAGATGTTTTCATTTGAAAAAATGAAGTTGATGGTCGTTATTTTTGGGCTACCCTGTATACATGAATTTATCATCCAGAAAATCACATTATGCAACAAAAATTGACTGGTCTGAGTGTTTTTCCAAAAAACACACCGCTGAATTTTAAATGAATTTAGACTTTAGAATTAGAATTTAGAATTACTGCCAGCACAGACTACTTTTTTACGGAAATTTTGAGTCTACTGTAAGTTTGGTCCTTACAGGTGACGGCTTGGTCGCGTGGCAGTATTCTCGCTTTCCATGCTACAGGTACCCGGTTCAAGCCCGGGCTAACTCAGCACTTTTTCAGTTTGCATAGCCCAGGTCATCATACTACGTCGTGTTGTGCATGCAACACACAACGGCAAACTCTCAACGGCACTCTATGTCCTATGTAGTAGCGGAGAGGCCTTTAAGATACCTGGCCGGTGATCGTTGCCACTGGCTGGTGATCAAAGGCTGTACCTCCAGAAACGGCATGTTGTCGCGGGAGGAACCCTTAAGTTAAATAAAGGATTGATCAGTGGTGTAGATGGTGAATCTCGGACACTGTCTGATATTCGTATGGTTAAGGTTAAAACCTTGATCAGAGAGCTGGCGACGGAGTCCCGAGTACACGGATCTTATGCTGTTCCGGTGGGTTCGAGGGTCCGCACGACATTCATAACTCTCTTAGCTGTATGTACACAAGGACGTTTAATTCTTGGCTCGTCGAGGTTTGTGATAAGCCAATAGACGTCAATAATAACAAGACCATAAATATACTGTGCCACGAATAACACCTGTCTGGCCTACTTGCTTGGCGTCAAGCCTCCCCGTCCACTACTAGTACTACCTTACATCCAGCCATAGCTTTATATTGAAGTACTATTACAACACCACAAGGGTAATATTAAGGAGATGCTGTAGGATATCATTTGGGACATATTTGCGCCAACCTGTGATCAACAGATCCATATCGAAATGGTAAATGCTAAAAAGTCAGCATTTATTGAATACTTGGGTAAAATTCCAAGATCAGTTGAAAGTAAAAAGCAAATAAGGACGGATTTAACAAGAAATCGGGCACTCGCGAATTTTCAAAATTTTCGTTAATTTAAATGAATAATTTCATTCAAGAAATAATTCAAGATTTAGTAAGTTTCTTCTTCTTTTAAAATTAATCAGTCATCGTACAAAGTTTGCTTCAGGACAGGTAATGCAATGTATTTATTATATTATATTTAGACAGGTGGCCATTGCAACTAAGACTAAGACTAAGACTAATGCAATGTATCTCGGCAAGTTACATTTTGGCGTTACAGAATATGAAATTTTTAGTTTACTGTAAGTTTGATGTACTGCTACAGTGTTATAAAGTAAAGTTACAGAATAGCGCCATTAGTAAAAACGTCTTTTCCAGCACCGAAACAAGAATTGACATCATAAAGTTAAAACAAATATATTATAAACTAGCGGAGTGTACAAACAAAACACACAATACGTGATATTCATAAACCAATAACGTGTAGAAACGTTTAGTCATTATCAGAGACATAATAATTTTACTATTTCAGGTATTTATGTGAATAAAAAGGTAACCAATAAATATAAAAAAAAGCTTTATTTGTATGGCCCATAAAAATGACAGCAAATTCTAATCAAATGTGATTACTTATTAGACAAAAAATAGAAAGCTAATCAATAACTAAATAGATAATAAATTATAATAAACAAAGTAATTTATTGGTAGGTGTCTCTCTATTATGTTTTACCCATAAAAAAATAGATAGATACGTATAAAAGATCTAAACATAAGGCCCAAATAAAATTTCCAAGTAAGTTTTAAAGCATATTTGAGATAAAGGAAAAACTTTTAACGGTTCCAGAGAAAAATTGATAAAAAAAAAAGCGGGGGCCAAACTTGGACCGAAAAAGCCATCCATTATGTTTGATCAAGAGATAAAAGTTTTATGGGATTTAAGTTTTATAATAATGACACTTGATCGGTAATTTTTATCCATTTTTATTATAAAATTTATTGTTTTACACTTTAGATTTTCCTCTGGGAGTTTATCTTCTTAATTATTTAATGGCGCCTGAAATGCTGGACATATTTTACTAACATTTTGCACACGTCTTACCTAGCGTGCAATTTATAAGCTAAGTTTGGTCCACGTAATTTCAGATTGTTTACAACTTCTTTTTTTTGTAAAATTTCTCTTGTGTGCGAAAAAATAAACGTCGTGAAACTATTCTTGAGTATTGGTCCCTTAATGCATATAAACACGAGCGCTTACATTTCTCCATGCAAATAATCAACCCTATTACCGAGCGGAAGAAGATCAGCATTTCTAAAAAGGTATGCTGGTAAATATTTTCCTTGCCTATCCCAGAAAGTCCAATTTGATTTAAAAACATTCTGCTATCCTCCTCAAATTTCCGGCTGCCTCAGTGTTTTATTATCGCGCAGGAAATAACATTTCTTAGGAATCATTTTTTATTTACGGATTTTGGAGTAGTTACTTGAATTAAAACTAGAAAAAACGGGCAGTGTCGTGACAGGGACACGATCGTTAGTAAATAATAATTTTCAGTAGGTATAAAAAAATAGCTACCTTGGACAATGTTGTAACCGAGTTTTTCCACAATTATCTTTAGAAATAATAACTAATATTGATAAATGAGGGATAAATAAGATTGGGAAAGTTCTATCACCTTCTTCATTCGAAAATTTAATTTCTACGCGTTTCGATCAATAGATCATTCTCAGGGCGACTGGTCTGTAAGCAAATGTGAACTAGTTATAATTAAACTTACATTATACAATCTTGTAGAAGTACTTACAGGTTAGAACGAAAAATTATCAACATTCAACAATCAGTAACGCACACACATAGTCATAGATTAAAATCGGTCAAAGTCTTAAAATACATTTAAAATTAATTAAAAAAGAAATTAAAATTGCGAAACAAAACACATAACTACCACAAAACAAATTAAAACTATTACTCAGAGGTCTGCGTCTGTGTCTCAGCTGTTAAATTATTTAATGACCACTCCACATAATTTGAACTTCGATGGTCCAGACCGGCCTGGGACGGCCGACCCATATTTATCAACACAAGCTGAAAAAGTTACTGAATTTTTTTCTACATAACCTATACGGTTTAGCAGAAACGACAGTAAAAAATAGTTTGCCTCTGATTAATAGTTTTAATTTGTTTTGTGGTAGTTATGTGTTTTGTTTCGCAATTTTAATTTCTTTTTAAATTAATTTGAAATGTATTTTAAGACTTTCACCGATTTTAATCTATGACTATGTGTGTGCGTTACTGATTGTTGAATGTTGATGATTTTTCGTTCTAACCTGTAGGTACTTCCCCAAGATTGTATAACGTAAGTTTAATTATAACTAGTTCACATTTGCTTACAGACCACTCGCCCTGAGGATGATCTTTTGACCGAAACGCATAGGAATCAAATTTTTAAATAAAGAAGGTGATAGGACTTTCCCAATCTTATTTATTCCTTATTAAACATGTCCCTTCTGGAGAGCAGTTTCGGCTTTAATAATATTGATAGTTTTTTAACTTTATTAGTATATTTATTTATTTATAGCACATGCCTTACAGGTTAAAACCCAACAATAAGGCAGACAGAGTAACACACATTATTTCGCACAGTGCAGTGAAGAAAACACATATTTAAAACGATCAAGATACAGAGTGGCACAGCTCAAAAACCTGATAACCCTCGATTTAAATTTAAAAGTTCATACAGTTTCATAAAACAACACCGACTGAGGTAGTTACAATATTTATATTTATACAAGGTGTCCAGTAAGTATAAAAGAATATTTTTTCAGCGTACAGGGGAGGTCAAAAGAGTAAGAGTAGTTTATATAATAATTTTTCCTAATGTTCCTCCTAACAAAATAGCGATCCCCAAAGACGCACCTAAAGATTTCCGATTATAGATTTCAAATCGAATTGTACTTGGTTACCGTACCCCAAGACAGAATTTCTTTTAAGTCTTTGTTGAGATGTGAGACCTCTTACTGTCTATAGAGATGTGCATTGGCAGTCGATGTTCTAACATCCAAAGTAAAGGCTGAAACCAGTGCGCTTTCCTCAGAGAAGCTATATTTAGGATTTTTAGTTTTTTCCAAAAGATCGTTAATGTATAGTAAAAAGAGAACGGGTGGCAATATAGAACCTCGAGGGACTCCGGTGTTGATGTTAAATCTGTCTGAAAGAAATCCGTCCATCGTCACTCGCTGAGAACGGACTTTAAGAAAGCTTGATAGCGATGAAGAGAATTAAACCGGCATTCCGTAACTTTAGTTAGGAGCCGCTGATGCTATACTCGAGCAAAGGCCCTGGAAATATCCAGTGCTACCGTCTGGGACTCCCCATGATGTTCTATTGCGTCGTTCTAAACGTGAATAAGCTAGAAGGTCTTGCCGTTAGAAGGGCACTTTTTTGAGAAAGGGATGAAGCCTTCCCTGCCAATAAAGATATTAACCGATACTTCTTTAGCATGGATAAATGGCTATTCGGCACTAATTTCACACACAGAAAGTTCTAACCAATTTGATTTTGAGAATAAAAACAGTAATCGCATAATAGAGGTAGAAATTAGTTAAGAAAATAAAGATGTACAACGCCTGGGTTTTAAAATCTCAGTAACAAAAAGTACTATTTTTCCATAGGGTGATTCACTGATTCATTTTTATAATTTCACTCTCAAGAAAACACTTTTCCTCACAAAAGCATTTCTTTATTCTACCAAACTATACCATTTGAACAGATAATGTCAGGTGTTTACATAAATTGTGAAATCATACAACTACTTCACATAACTTATTATGTTAACACATTGACTGAAGGCGGTTCGTGTAACCCGCAACAAACTATTATACGTTTACTTTAAGAATCTTTGCAAAAGGTTGTTTCGTGGGAAGAAAACGTTCCACCACAAAAATAATCTGTAACTCGACTCACTGTTTAGAAACACTTGGCGCCGATCGCCGCGAAGATACGTGAGGAGAACCCGTTCCGTCACGGAGTAACATCTAAAGCCCACTTGCTGTTTGAAAGCATTTGGCGATGCTGGCCTCGAAGTCCACTGCTGGTCTCCCGCCACAGACCGACTTCTAAGACCTACTGACCTTCTCAAAAAGAAAACATTCCCTTCGTTGATCACTCTTTCCACGCGAAAACCACTTGCAACACCGCCTCCCTCTAACATTTTTCTAATGCCTCCCATAACCACTGAACTGTCTAGCACGTAGGCATTGTATTCAACGCCCGCCGGCTGCCTTTTGCCATAACTGGAAAAGCCTTACCGAACCCTGATGTTCACCGGCCGTCAATAAGACCGCCTTCTGGCTAGACGCAATTTAAAACGTAAACAAGCTGTGTTATGAAGGGTTTTCTATTGTATTATTTTACCGAAAGGATTATTAAATGCGAAGTATATTCGCAGTTCAGTTTTTATAACATGTTAAAAAAAGAGTTTTATTTATTTCTTTAAAACAGTAGACATGACCCAAATGCGGCGTTGCCGATCATTATTAAATTTTCACTGAAATGCGATTATGGTTTTGGTCTAGATATTAAGTAATATTAGGAGTTTGAATTAGGGTAATTTAACTTGAAATGCACATGCATGTTTCTCCAACAAAAGAGATGACTAAGAATGATAATCAACCTGTTGACTTTCTTCTACTTCTTCTAAGCAGAGACCTAAAAGGAATACTAAACTTCCAAAAAGGCCTAATTATTATTTAGATTAATCTGTTCAGGATAGTTCTTATTTTGCGATAGGTAGGTATCACTTTTATTTGTAATGTGTTACATTATGAATATGATTATGTAATGTTTATTTTAATAAATATTATTGGAGGGGTAAAAACCACATTTATTAGGAGTGTACTTTTTTTTGGTTGGGAAGGATGTGGTATATTAGAATATATTTTTATACCTGCTATATTTTGGATAGGGAGAATGTCTATATATAAAATGGTAAACAGGAGCAAACTAACGGTGACAGATCGAAGCGATGACTTTGACATCAATAGTTAACTCTCCAAATTTCCTTTGTCTCTGGTTAGCACGTTAGTTTGAACTCGAGACGTATAGCGCAACCCCGGAGACGCTCTATTATATTTTCATTTACTTTTAAGGATATAATTAGGGATCGACCGATATGATTTTTTGTGACCGATACCGATATCGGCCGATACCGATATATGCATAGCCGATATCGGCCGATACCGATATATCGGCTATATTTTCTATTATGGATATTGTGCTGTCCGTCTTGTTCATTTGCCCGCTCAAGTAAAACCACACAGCTAAAGATATTTGAATCCTTTGATAACATGCAGTTATGGGACATCAATAGTACTAAATCTAAAGACATTCACTATTCTATCGGAGAATTATTAGCTATAGGCATACAACCCTTCAGTATTCTGAATGATGTCGGCTTTGAACAGCGTTTAAAAAAATTGGATCCTTGTTACAATATGCATCTGATAAATATTTTAGAGAAAATATACTTCCTGATATTTACCAAAAATGTTCTTCAGCAATTAGTGAAAAATTATCATCATCACTTTCCTTAGAAGAAAACATTAAAGTTTCTGTAACTACAGATTTATGGACGTGCAAACACAATAACAATTCATTTATGTGTTCTACTGCTCATTGGATGGATTTTAAAACGACTGAAAGATGTTCATTTGTACTGGTCTGCAAACATTTTCCAGGAACACATACAGCTTTAAATATTGCCCAGATGTTAAATGATTTACTGAAGAGATGAAAGTTAGTTCATAATCAGGTTCTTTTGGTTTTGGCTGACAATTCCGCCAACATAAAAAAGGGCATCGACGAAGTTAAACTAAAACACCAAACTTGTTTTATACATCTTTACAATTAGCCATACAAGACTCGATAGAAAGTCAACGATCAATCATGGATTTATTGGCAAAAGCGAGGCGTATAGTAACTTATTTTAGTCACTTCTCTTTGGCTTGTGATTGACTGAAGAATATTCAAAAGAATCTTAATATGGCGAGAAAATCTTTGGTTCAGGATGTACCTACATGATGGAACTCAAGTTTTTATATGTTGGAACGTTTGGTAGAAAAAAAAACGCTTTAAATATATTTATAATGGATGATTCAGCTTTAAAAGATAAGGAACTAGCATATCACCAGTGGGAACTAGCAAAAAACTTATGAAACTTATTAGAACACTTTGAAGAGATTACCAACATAAAATTGAGCTAAAAAATTCTTTATTTATTTATTTTACTTTATAAATTCATGTTTTAATTTCTTTAAAAATTATATCGGCCGATACCGATATACTCTTGGCCGATATGGGCCGCTACCGATATCGGCAAGAAGGCCGATATGGCCGATATACCGATACCGATATCGGTATCGGTCGATCCCTAGATATAATAAATATAGTTGGGGTGTTGTGAATCACGTTGTCTCTTCATCATTTATCCATGAACGACCGTTTCGACTGTCACCTTTAATTTGTTTTTAAACATTTCTTTGCCTTGTAAAATTCTATTTAATCTTATAAACTGTTCTTTTCAGAGCCATTTTTATCGTTCTTTCGTGTTGGCGGTAAGTAATTATGGATATTTGTTATCATTATAAAGTACGAACGCTAGCCACGAAAATATTGACGTTTATAAACTTAGACTTTGTTTTAACTTTTTGAATCTCGTAATTTTGATTGGATTCATATGGTTTCAGTCACGTGGATGTAATGACGCACCGGCAAAGAGCGACTGTTTCGACAATACAGTGAGAACGTAAAGGTTGAAACAAATTTATTTAAAATTCAAGTGTTTATTTTTTCGAAGAAATGCTCGGACCCGTCAATTTTTTTATTTCTTTACTTCATGAATCTCTAATGTTGCCCCAGAAACAAGTTATAATGGTTTGTTATTTCATGAGATATGTCATATTATACTTAAATTCAGCAGTTTGCGACATAATCGATATTCGGATTTTAACAGATGATTCTTTTATCATTACTTAAATCATGAACACTGTTCTAAATAAAACCTTTGGTTGTTAGGTTGTCACACTGACAGGGATGGTAATCCCCTGATTTGAGTAGTTTTGCCTCAAGTCAAAGTGTCTGGCAGAAGTTATTTTGACAACCTTGTAATTTTAAAAAATTGTACACTTAAGTGAAAGAGAGCGAATAGAAATATTAACAATGATTGGTTATGGAGATAGAATGCACACCCAAATGGAGGTTTGTAAACCCTTCAATAACAAGTATCCTCGCAGAGAACCGAAATGTCGATCTACTGTCAGTAAAATAAAAAAATATATATAAAGATTTAGGTCCCGTTAGGGACAATTATACGGAATATTTCCCTCATATATAAAAATCTCATAAGAAGTGTGGTCTTTCGCAAGAATTACAGCGATAATTCCACAGTAGAAGCGATAATTCCACAGTAGAAGCGATAATCCCCCAGTAGGTAGCTATCAATCATAATCAAGTTTTTCCTACTACTGTGTACTAACAATCATACAAATCCATAATTTTTGACTGTTTATAAATATATTATTTATTATGTACTTTTTTAAATTTTAATACTAACTTAATACTTTACATTATATTTATAAATATATTTAAAAAATAATAATAATAATATTATATTTTCTTTACCAACATTGGAGGCGTCTTTTGCACATCCTGGTATATGGGTATTTAAGTGTAACCACGGTTACCGCAAAAACTTTTATTATTGAACTTACTTATGTCAATCTGCGACATTTAAAAAGTGAATTGATTACAAATCAAATATATGAAATACAATTTTTCGGGAAATATTCCACCGAATACCACTCGTGCATCAAAAATAACCAGATAATTCTGCTTTCAAGCGTGTTGTAGTATTGTAACTGCATTCGGTTATTTTCATTTTTGATTAAATCTCGAAAAAGCCCTCCTTCGAAGTCGGGCTCTTTCGGATTTAATCAAAAATGAAAATAAACTCATTCAGTTACAATACAACACGCTTTCAATCAGAATTATCGGTAATTTTGATGCACTAGTGGTATTATACCCGAAGGTTAACCTGCGGTATTAGAAAATACACAATTAAATGTGTTATTGTCGGTTCAAGAAGATCGCCATGAGGCGAGTAGTACAATTGCTTTTAAAAATCACAACTACAAAACATCCGTCCTAAAGTATTTAGAGAAAAATAAATTCCATCCTTATAAAGTTCAATTCGTTCATGAACTCAATGAAGATGACTCAAAGAGGAGAGTCCAATTTTGCGAGATAATGATGAATATGTGCAATAATCATCCATATTTTTCAAAAAAAATTGTATTTTCAGATGAGGCAACGTATTGTTAGAATGGAAGTGTAAACAAATAAGACTCTGGATTATGGAATGTCACGCCCAATATTAATATTTGGGCCGGCATTGTTGAAAATAGAATTTTGAGACCCTTTTTTATTGATGGAAATTTGACAGATGAAACATATTTAAAATTTTTAGAAAATGATCTAGTACCGTGCCTTGCCACATTATACCATAATCCAGAAGATCGTGACGCACCGAACAATTTTTTGTTGTATCAACAAGACGGAGCTCCAGCCCATTACATCCGCCGTGGGCATGAGCACATTAATACGGTTTTTCCCGAACGATGGTTTGGCCGACGAGGTCCAATTGAATGGCCGGCCAGATCTCCAGATTTAACCCCTTTAGAATTTTTTTTGTGGGGATATTGAAGATTTAAAGCACAGAATAAGAGGCGAAATAAGATGGAAAGAACCTTACGACGTTAATAACGTTCTGCATAAATTTGAAGATCGTCTGCTGGTGGAAGTCATTTCCAACATTTGAAAAAGTGACTTTTAGTTTCTTTTGAATTTTTTTCTCTTTTCGCTAATATAGTATAGATTATTTAAAAAGACCGAAACCCCAATAAAACGTGCAACAAGAAACGCTACAGGGTATTATTTGTTTTCATACAAATCAAAAGCAAGAATAAATTAAAGAGAATATCCAGTTGACGCCCTTTAAAGAGAGTAGAATAATAAATAACATAAGTCTTAGTGTTCTATCTTTTACCAGGTACCCAAGCGTGTAAAGAGAAGAGAGGCATAATGTAATATGAGGGTGAATTTTGTATCCTTTTATAATCTGATTGATATCTGGGTGAATGCTGGTGAGATATTGGGTCAGATCCGAAATGTATTATTTCAGAAATGTTAAGTAAAAATTAAAAATGAAACCAGTATTATTGAAATTAGGTTTGATTTTACATATAATTTATAATGAGCTAATTTATTAATAATCGTAATATTTTATATTTTTATTTTTATAGTTTTTATGTTCAGTGGCGGCTTTAGGATCTGGTCTTTAGGGTGGGGGGGGGCACGCAAATCTTAAATTATGTACATTAAAAAATACATTAATTAATACTTTTTAAATATAATATAATTAAAAGAAAAAGAAGAACAATAAAAAAATATATTTCATATATAACGAGTGATTTTTAATTATTTTGCTCAAGGGATGCCATGCATTTTAAAAGTATCATGGCCGTACTGCGTAGATAAGATGACATGATTGCTTTATGACATTTACGTCTTATTTGAATTTGTGTATTTGTAAAGTTTAAAAATTGGAGAAATTTTGTAATTTTTGCAGTTATTTGAAGGTAGGTTACTATTGCTTTCACTAATATTTCTCCGGGGAGTAGTCTTTATATTTTTTTTTATTTTTCAGCGTATCAAGTTTTGGTGAAGCTTTGTTGCCGGATTGAAAGTTCTACAGTAAAAATGTTTAGTGAAGCACAAAAAATTTTTATTGTTGAAAGTTTTTTTAGAAATGGAAACAAAATAGGCGGTGTGTGGAATTACTCTATGCATGACTGCTTTGATGAATTTCGAACCGAGTTTCCTGATGTTGCGGTGACCTTTCATAATTTTCGTACTGGGTCACAATACCTAATTGATAAATTTCGTCAGACTGGTTCTGTTCAACATAAAAAAGGGGCTGGAAGACCAACGAAACGATCGAATGAGGTTATTGAAGAAGCGCGACAAATTATGGAAAATAATCCTTCAACTTCTATTAGGCATTTATCTCAACAAATTCAGCAAACGGATTTATGCTACAGTACATGTCAAACACTTTTGAAAAAGGATCTGCATCTATACCCTTATCGTGTTACGGCTATTCATGAACTCCTTCCCAATGACGTTCCCCAAAGACTTAATTTTTGTGAATGGTTTTTAAACAATTTTCAAGAAGAAAATAGTGGTGCTTTTGAAAAAACATTTTTTACCGATGAGGCTTATTTTTATTTATCAGGCTATGTTAATTCACAAAATATGCGAATGTGGAATACGCAAAATCCGCATGTTTTCGTAGAAAGACCTCTTCATCCTCAAAAAGTTGGTGTGTGGGCAGCAATTAGTTCTAGAAAAATAGTAGGCCCAATTTACAGCTGAGAGATATCGGATCGAAATTCTGACAACATTTATTAATGAGCTGCACGATGATGAATTGCGGGAGGGTTACTTCCAACAAGATGGCGCTACACCTCATGTAACCAGAGAAAATTTAAATTTTTTAAGTGAATTTTTTGAAAACAGAGTTATAAGCCGAAATACGCAACAAATATGGCCACCTCGTTCCTGCGATTTAACACCCTGCGATTTCTTCTTGTGGCCTTTTATAAAAAACTCCATTTATCGAACACCAATTGAGGATATAAATGATCTTAAACGAAGGATTTCAGAAAAAATTGCCGAAATTAATAATTCTCCAAACGTATTGGTTAATGTGTCTCTGAGGGTAAGAAGAAACATCAGAAGGTGTCTAGAAGTAGAAGGCGGCCATATAAAGTAGGCTTTCAAAGTAAGCTCAGGATTTTATATTATATACCGTCAAAAAATATTATTTTAGGTTTTCAACGTGACAAGGCTGCTTTCTTGCAAATTCGCCCTATGATTTAATCTACGCGCTACTGCTACACTATGTATACTGGGTCACAGCCGCCTTTGAGCAAAATAATTTATAATCACTCGTTATATTTATAACATTTTTATGAAAAAATAGAGAAATACACATACAAAAAAGTTAATCTGAATCTAAAGAAAAAGAAATGTCACTTTCAGAGTCTGAACCGGAATGTGACACATGACTTATCAGTGGCTTAACCTGGACATTCAAAACTGCATTTTCATCTTTCCTGTCTTTTACAATAATTTGTTTTATTAAAAAATGTTTTGGTTTGGGCCCAAATGAATTCAATAGCATTGAAAATGTAGTGGTAGGGCAGCAATCTCAAAACTTGATGACCCATAGTACAAATTAATTCATTCCCGGCATAGACTAATTTTGCTTTGTATTGTTTTACTATTTGTAGCAATTCGGGTTTGAGTGCGTTTTCCATAAAATTGATGTTTTTGCTTTTAAGTCAGGAAATGATATCAGCTTTTCTCCTTGAAGCATTTGGCACATTTTCGCTAAGCCGTGAATGGTACTATGCATAAAGCGAGGGTTTTTCGAGCCGAGGTAAATGCTGTTCTTTAAACCATTTTTCAAGCAATGTAGAGTTCATGTTGTCATGATAGTCAGCGCTTTGATTTTTTGTAGAAAAAACTAAGTCTGCCCCATCTATACAGTGTGGCCCAAATTGGGCCTACATGTATGGGGATCTTGGAAACTATAGAAGATAGAGAAACGGGTAAATGGGGAAAGTTTTTGACAATTATATTTCTAACTGAAAACCGTTTAGTACGCGGCCCTATCTTTTTTGGTTTTTGAAATAAGTTGAAAAAACCAAAAAGATGTATTTTCGAAAATATGCTGTAGATTTCTTATTATTCACTATTTTGGCAATATGTAAAAACATTTTTAAAGCAACTTTTTAAGTAGATTTCAGTTCTGCAATTTAATTTTGAACACGACGTTTCAGTTATTTTATACTATCATCAGGTTCATTTTTTCTTATGGGCGCCATATTGTATTTTATACTTAAAAGGTAGCTTATGACGTCAGCTTTTCAACGATGTATTTTTTGTTGGAAAATAAATGAAATTGACTTGAAAAATAAAGAAAATTAATTTTCGCAACACGTCAAATTTGAGAAGAACACATTAGGCAGGGTTAAATTTGTTTAAAATATCATAATATTATAATACATTATTTTATTTTTTCCTTATGGTTAAAAATCTCATGTTAACATTTCAAATAAAGAAAACTAAAAACGCAATGAATAATAATTATTGTTTTGAAAAGAAAATAAGAAAAAATATCTAACTTACTATACTTATTCGAAATGTTGGCCGTTTTTATTAATACATTTTTGACACTTTTTTAACACAGTATTGATGACCCTGCGAAGCGTGTTGCCATTTATGCTCGTAAACACATTCCTCACTCTCTCTTCTAATTCTTGTACAGATTCCGGGGGTTCAAACTCATATACTTCATTTTTTACATAACCCCATAAATAAAAATCGAGAGGAGTTATATCAGGGGATCTAGCAGGCCAATTAACTGGTCCGCCGTTTGAAATTAATTTGTCATCAAATATCTGTCTTAAGAGAATTTGAACTTCCCGAACATTATGTGCGGGACAACCGTCTTGTTGAAACCAAATATTATTCAATTGATCTTGAGGAACTCTTGCTCTAATTGCCGGTAATATTTGATCTTCTAACAGCTCCAAGTATCTTTGGCCATTCAACGTATGATTATAAAAGAATGGTCCTATAAGTCTGTTGTCTAAAATGTAAGGAGAAAAGTAAAGCTGGGTTACTTAATACCTGCTATGTATTTAGCAAGCTAGGTGACATTACTTACCATACATAACACACCATACATTAAAACCAAATCGGGTTTGCAGTCTTCGTTGAGCCAATTGGTGAGGGTTTTCTGTTGCTCAAAAATGATGGTTATGTCTATTAAATACCCCGCAGTTGGTAAAATGTGATTCATCGGTCCAAATTACAAGACGACTGAAATCATGATTTTGTTCGCATTGATTCACATACCAATTTGAAAACTGCATTCTTCTTGGATAATCCGTTTCTCGTAAACCCTGAACTATAGTTGGCTTGTATGGTCGATATTTATTTTCCTTAAGGACTCTTTGTATGGTACTTCGCGGGGTTGGTAAGTCTCTTGCCGACGCTCTTGTAGATGATGTCGGAGCGGCATTAAAATAGGCTCTGACATTTTCGTCACGCTCGTTATTACTTGCTTTTTCGTAACTCTTGGGCCGCGGTTTTTCAAAACTTCCATGGTTTCTCAGGTTCATAACAATTTTTGGAAAAAGTCTGACACTTGGCTGCGGTCTTTCAGGAAAATTTTCAAAATACCTTTCTAATGCAAGGTTTGCATTTCTGTTGCAATGAATGTAACATTCTAGCAAATCAAATTTTTCTTCGTGAGAAAAACGCAATGCCATTTTCTTTTAAATTCAGAATACACAAATAAATCGTTATTATTAGATAATAATAATAAAAACTATTATACTTTTACTCGTTCTGACAAGTAATATTTTTGTTTCATCTTCAAACGGTAGTGGTTGGTCATAGGCTACTGGATTTTATTTTTGATTCATAGGTTATTGTAATATTGTTGATTGAAACAATGCAAGCAGTGTTTTGTGAATACTACAAAATGTAAACCTTTTAATTGGTATTCAATTTAGGGAGTTATAGTGCAGTTGTCAAATTTGACGTGTTGCGAAAATTAATTTTCTTTATTTTTCAAGTCAATTTCATTTATTTTCCAACAAATAATACATTGTTGAAAAGCTGACGTCATAAGCTACCTTTTAACTATAAAATACAATATGGCGCCCATAAGAAAAAATGAACCTGATGATGGTATAAAATAACTGAAACGTCGTGTTCAAAATTAAATTGCAGAACAGAAATCTACTTAAAAAGTTGCTTTAAAAATGTTTTTACAGATTGCCAAAATAGTGAATAATAAGAAATCTACAGCATATCTTCGAAAATACATCTTTTTGGTTTTTTCAACATATTTCAAAAACCAAAAACGATAGGGCCGCGTACTAAACGGTTTTCAGTTAGAAATATAATTGTCAAAAACTTTCCCCATTTAACCGTTTCTCGATCTTCTATAGTTTCCAAGATCCCCATACATGTAGGCCCAATTTGGGCCACACTGTATAGCCAACTTTGGTGTCAGCATGCAAAACTATATATGTTTGGCCGTCTGACTGTTTTTTATTTAAAACTAATTTGATGTTGCCATCATGCCATGTTCTAGTGTCGCTACCATTTTGAAATATCCATGTTTTGTCTATAAAAACCACAACTAACGGAGTTTCTGACAACAAGTTTTCTGTATATTGTTTCAAAAAATTTACACGTTTTGAAATAATACCGGTTTCTCCATAATGTAGCGCCTGCCACTGTCCCTTTAAAATTTAGATCTCAAATGCTTTACCAAATGGCTTAATGTGGAGTTGCTTAGATCAATACTTTGTTTGGCATGCAGTTCCTCTTTTAGCTTTTGCCGTGTGACATACTTATGCGTGGCAATCATATTGTAAACTACGTTACGTATTTGAGCTTTCCTTGCCTCAGTTAAATCCCTAGTTTTTGGGGCACGCTTTTCTCTATTAGCCTAAAAAGGAAATTGAATATTATGACTACATTTTCTTTCATTACTTTATAATTGAATATGAATACTTATAATAAATTACAATCCTTATACAGGGTGTTTCAATAAAAACTCCCAGGCCAATTATTTAGAAAACTATAAGTGACATGTAAATTCTGTAAACACCAGTTTTTAGCCTCTATGATTGGTTTCTCAACTGTGTAAAAATGTGTTTAAATAATACAAGATGTAGGTGGCGCCATGGTGCAAAGAATTTTTTCGATGACAGGAACTTTCAAATTTTGTGGTTCTTAAAGATAATTAATTTTTGGTCAAATTATGTCTCATAAAAATTTTTGATAAATCCAACATGAACGGAGATATTTGGGGTTAAGTTTTTTATTAAAATAATTTTAACGAGTATTTTAATTATAAATATTTTTAATATCCTTTTGCAGATTTAATTTAATTTTGGTAATGATAATTTTAGTGATAAAACGCTCGTGTAGCGCTGAATTATTACGTCCATTGACGTCCAGAGGACGCCTTAACAAATAATATTGGAAAAAAATAAGACGCCACTGAGCTTTTAGTAATTTTTATATTTTTTTCGGATTAAGCAACTAAAAATATCCTTTTATTGTCTGTTAAATTATTTTCATATCTTGCTTCGTTTTCGAGAAATAAAATTGCATATCTCTGGAAAACAAAAATCATTAAATAATTAACATTAATAACACTCAGTGTCAGTGTCAGAATTTGCAATTTCTACATTTTTAAAATAAAAATTTATAACGTATTGATAATTTATGATTTTGTTTTCTTAATGCATATGCAATAAAATTGTTTTTATTTTTATTTCTCGAAAATGAAGCAAGATATGAAAACAATTTAGCAGACAATAAAAGGATATTTTTAGTTGCTTAATCCGAAAAAAATATAAAAATTACCAAAAACTCAGTGGCGTCTTATTTTTTGCCAATATTATTTGTTAAGGCGTCCCCTGAGACGTCACTGGACGTAATAATTTAGCGCTACACGAGCGTTTTATCACTAAAATTATCATTACCAAAATTAAATTAAAATCTGCTAAAGGATATTAAAAATATTTATAATTAAAATACTCGTTAAAATTATTTTAATAAAAAACTTAACCCCAAATATCTCCGTTCATGTTGGATTTATCAAAAATTTGTATGAGACATAATTTGATCAAAAATTAATTATTTTTAAAAACCACAACATTTAAAAGTTCCTGTCATCGAAAAAATTCTTTGCACCATGGCGCCACCTACATCTTGTATTATTTAAACACATTTTTTACACAGTTGTGAAGCCAATCATAAAGGCTAAAAACTGGCGTTTACAGAAATTACATGTCACATGTAGTTTTCGAAAGAATTGGCCTGAGAGTTTTTAATGAAACACCCTGTATATTATATAATATAAATGAAATAAATAATCACATACTTTTTTGGTCCATAAACGTCTAATACGTCATCCACTGTGGGACACCCTGTATTCATATGTGAATAAATTTCAAACCACTTACCCTGGGAGAGGTTCCTGTTGTATTTTTCTTTAGGATCCTGGCTACAGTTTTCTCACTAATCTTACAGGCTGCTGTAGTGCATTTCACAGCTGAAATTAGCTGAAGGCTATTTTCTTTTTCATTTTGAGAATACTCCAAAACGTTTAAAATAATTTTCCGTGTCTCAACGTTAAACATTTTGCACCAAATATTCTAAGTCGAATGTCGAATAAACCCCAAAATTCCTCGCCCGTAACTGAATTTTTGGGCACCTGGGAAAAGATTGTTTGTTCCGCTTTAATTTCCCACACCTGACAAAGAGAGGCAATTAAGGGTTGGTACTTGCTAATTTCATGCCTATGATTTGTTTAGAAGAAAGAAAGACGATTAAAAGCTGTAGCTTTCTTTGTTGCAGGTTTTATTGTTCTTTCGGTCTTTTTAAATAATCTCTACTATAATAATTAATGTGTTGTTGTTTTAGGTTAAAATGCAGTTTTCTCGCAAACGGTTGAATTTAAGTATATGTATACAGGGTGGGCCAACAAGAGCGCGTCGGTCACTAGATGCTAAACTGTTGAACTTATGAGAAAATTTTCTTAATAAAACTTATAACGTTTCGCCTCTGCTATAACCTAAAATTATTTTTAAGCATACAGGGTGTCTCAAAAAAGAGTAATACCAAAAACTAAGTTTTTGTTAAATGGAATACCCTACATCTTAGAATATTTTTGTATTTTACATGAAATAGCCATTATTTTTTAATAAGTGCATTATAAGCCTAAACCTAATAGTTTCCGAGATATAGACTTTTGAAAAATGACAGTTTTGAACTTTGACAGCTGCTAGCTTTCTAACGGTGCGTCTTAGAGTAAAACGGCTTACATGCCCCTATCTTAGTTTCTTATTCTCTTCCTAAAAGTGTCAACTTCCGGTTAACCCGGATGTAACTCAAAGGCCGGAAATACAGTACTTCCGGTTTAACCGGAAGTTGATGTTTTTGAGAAGATAATAAAAAAGTAAGACAAGGACATGTAAGCCGTTTTACTCAAAGACGTACCGTTAGAAGCCTAGAAGCTGTCAAATTTAAAAAAATGTCATTTTTCAAAAGTCGATATCTCGGAAATTGTTAGATTTAGACTTATAATGCACTTATTAAAAAATAATGGCTATTTCATGTAAAATTTAAAAATGTTCTAAGATGTAGGGTATTCCATTTAACAAAAATATAGTTTTTGGTATTACTATTTTTTGAGACACCCTGTATTCTTAAAAATAATTTTAGGTTATAGCAGAGGCGAAACGTTATAAGTTTTATTAAGCAAATTTTCACATAGGTTCAACGGTTTAGCAACTATTGACCGACGCGCCCTTGTTGGCCTACCCTGTATATTTCATGAAAGATGTATAGAATATAATGCAGAATTCAAAAAAATAATATAAATTAGGGGTATCCATAGCTTGCTTTTGAGATAACCTGTTAACATGAAGTAAGCTTCAAAAAATGCACAACAAAAATAGAAAATAGACGGGTCCGAGCATTTTTTGAGAAAAGAGGGCACCTGAATTTTAAATGAATTTGTTCCAACCTGTACGCTCTCACTGTATATCGTTTCGTTGCTCTCTTACGCAAATATTATTCTCACATGTAACACCACAAAAAACAACCGGCTGGAGAGTTGTTTTTAAGAGAAATCTGTTATACAGAAATGTTTTGTAGTGAACGCTTGCTAAACTCGGATCCCCCACTGTTTAAGAGCTGTGTATCCTATGCCCTGCACCCTAGCGTTTTATTGAGGCAAGATTGGATAACTGCAGGGGGTTAATATTCCCCAATAATGGATATTACGTTTACTAAGAGAGGAAGGTGATAATGGTTAATGTGTGGTTTTTATAGGTGGTTTATTTTTAAAGCAAATATCAAAGAAACACGAAACTATTATTGTTTAAAAAAAATCAGTAAACATTTAGAAATAATTATAAACTCATTGAGAAACTGATACGATCTCGGAAACTACAAGTACAAAAACACAGACTGTTAAATGGAGAAAGACAAATGGAGAAAGGCAAATTACTGAGTTAAAAGTTAGGCAATTAAACAGGGTGAGAATCTTAAAGCGATACAATGTAAAATCCGAAAAACGGTTGAAAATATTTTATTCAAATATTAGAGCGCCAATGAGGTACAAATCCTAAACATTTTTGACATATACCCCCCTCCTCCAGAATTTTTATTGCTAGTGACAAATGGAAAGGTGTCTAATTTCTTCGATAGTTCGATTCTTCGTCCACAACTACGTATGTAAGTAAGCAGATTATTTTTACATTTACTTTTACTGGTTGCTTAGTTACGAATTTTTGAATAAACAAAATTAGAACATGCAAAAATCTGTTTAGGGTAAATTTAATAACAATCGTGCTTTAAAATATGTTCGAAATGACTCCTATGTACTTCTAAACATTTTTCAAATCTTTGGTGTATCTCGAACTTGTCGCGCAAAGTGTGGCTGGGCACCATCTTGCTGAAACCATAGTTCTTGCTAATTTGCATTATTATCCAGAGGTTGTGACAAATCGTTTCTTAAAAAAATATTGTAAATTTCTCCATTTAGGTGGCGGTAAAAAAAGTATGGTCCAATGACTCCATATCCGACTACAACACACCAGTTATTAACCGACCAAGGATATTGATTCGGCATAATTCTCATCCATTGAGGATTTTGAGGTATCCAGTAGTGTAAATTGTGCCGGTTGACCTTAAATTAATAAAAGCAAAATTGATACATTCAGTACAAAATTCAAACTCACAATAAACCAGATTAATTTAAATAATAACCTATAGTTCTTGCAATACAATTTCCGATGCACATCAATCAGCTGATCATTGTAAACCGGTAAGAAAATACGAGAAAATTCAATTTGGGCACAAAATATTAAAATTTTATTTGATATTAAATGTAGTACAAACTTAAAGTATTCTTCTTTGATACAAACCCACTTATAGCAAATATCTTGTTTATTTAAGCTTTAAAAAATTAATATAATTCGAATTTTTTTCAACAGAATTGTCAACGGTGCGGCGTCGCCAGCTTGTTCGTTTGCCTATTCTGACGTTTTGTTTACGTTTCGTGAAAAACTAACCTTAATTTTTGTGTGGTTTTGTCTTGCTGTGCGTCTATTTTTTAACAAAAACTCCAGATCTTTCCATAAATAGCATAAAAAACTGTTCTTTTAAGTACAACACAAGTGCACATACATATCTCTGTCGATTACGTTCTCATTATTTCTGAAAAATGCCGAAGCATTTAAATAGCCGGTGTAAAGAGCTAATAGCTTCCCTAATAAGCTATTTTCAGGAAGAACTTAACAATAATTGCCCATTGTTACCCTTGACAGTTAAAGAGGTAGCTTTAAAGAGTATTTTAAGGTCTATATATTTGATTTCTACTTTACTAATTCTTAGAGTGTAGCAGGTACCGTAAATTTAAATATTTCCGCTGTAAGCGCAGTTTCAACAACAGAAAATAAATGATTAGAATCGCCTAAAAAGAACCGTTCTCATTCAAAGAGTGTTGGAAATGTGTCAAGATTGGATGTGAGTAGGATCCGTATTTATGGAATGTACGAAGCTAGTAAGTTACACATAAGTATATGTACTTAACCTGTAACTTTTTTTAGAACATCATGTAATTTTGACAACGTTAAGTAAGAAATTAAAAGACATACAACTGTTTGGTGGTTGTCTTAACTCTTTAAGAATCCTCTTAAAGGAATATGATTCGGATGGAAAAAAGATGAACCGAGGCGAGGGCTTATGGAATTTTCCCATGTAGCTTTCAAACGACTGGTATTTTTAAAAGAAAAAGAAACATTCTTGGATGAAACAAAAATTTTTCAGGTTTTTGATGGTAAAAGGTATTATGCAGTAAACAAATATATAAACTATGGGAAGTTTACCTAGGTAAAACATATTTTTCTAGGTACATAATACTTCATGCTGGTAGTGAAGATGGTTTTGTTGAGGGCGCAGAGGCAATTTTTTCTTTTAAAACTAAGATGAGTGACTTCCATAGAGAAATTAATCAGCAAAATTGTTTACAATGGTTCAAAAACCAACTATTAAAATCTGTGATTGTAATAGACAACGCCCCATACCCTGGCATGTTGTTAACAAAATACCTAACACGTCATGGAATGAAGCTGCGATTTAAGAATGGTTACCTACTAATAAAATTGAAATTGATTATACAATGTGCAAAGCCGAACTTCTACAAATCGTTAATAGGTTGATACAAGACATTTTTTATGTCATTTTTTTAAACATATTCTTAAATATTAAACTTAAATTCTTTTCAGACATAAGCCACCAAAAAAATATTTAGTTGATCACCTGGCTGAGCAACATCGTTGTCAATATTACGAAGTAACGTAACTCAGTATTTGAAATTTTCCAGGGGAGCGTTTTAAAGATTTTTATATTTTGGATTTCACAGTTATAAGAAGCTATTTAAGTTAGCGTATTGGCTTTTTGATTATATATAGAATTGTGTGTTGACTATCGACACATTTATAATGCGATTCGATTTATTTCAAATAAATCAAAATTTTAAGCAAAAAAGTGAGATACGCCAGTTTGTGAAATTGAAAATAAAATGATTTGGTTTATATGAAATGACTTACGCCTCTTTTAATTTTAGTAGTTATAGAATAAATAAAAACGTTTAATATTAAAAAGGTTTTATTATAGTTAGTTAGTAATTCAAGTGATTTGGAGGATGATTATCCATCCACAATAAAATAGATTAATAACCAAAGCATATATTAAAATAGGTAACAATAAAATTGCATTAGGATTCAAATATAATTTATTGTCAACCTGGAAAATTTTAAAAATAAAGTTAATAAATTTGTGTTTATTTTTGTAAATTTATCTTGTTTTTATCTACCATCACTTGAAGGGTATGACGTGCAAAGAAAATTGTTTTGCAAAGAGTATACCTGACCACAATAGGGTACTTGCATGAAAATTAAATTTGAAAAATAATACTCTTAAGTGTAAGCTAACATCATCAAAAAGTTCATAGTTTATTAAAAAAAATATTTTTTTAATACCCTGAGTTTAAACATAAGCTGTTAAAGTTTAAATAATTTCAACTCTTCTAGTTACGCGACGTCATTCGTTGTGACATCGAGCCGTGCGACGACATATGGCGCGAAAGCGACAAACACGTCAAGACAGTTTGTGATGGGCGAAACCGCATGTTTTGAAGAATCGGATCTTTTGTATTCGAATTATAATAAAAATTGGATTATTGTTTGAATGATCACTCCAATAACTACCTACTTAGATTATACTCTACGATATTGCAATGCGGTTTTTAAGGCAAGGTCGTAGACGTAGGTTGTCAAGATGATGCGAGTGATGTGAGGTGAAACACCGAACTTAAGCAAATGCAGTATTAAGTATTATAATTAAATATTATTGTCGATTATAGATCTGGCGGCATTCGCATTCGCATAACGACTGCTGGCTGCTGCTGCTTGCAGCTTGTTGTGTCGGTGTAGTATTAAGATTTTATACTCGAAAATTTTAGCTCAACAGGTTATTTTTCATTCAGATGCTCCAATAAAATAATCGGATGACGCCGCTTATTTGCATAATCAGATTTTTGAGATGCGCCCAACGCTAGTCAAGACTGTCCAGGCGCAGCAGTTCATCGTTTCCTGGAAAACACACTATTTGACGTCACACACGTTTCCGCGTCACACCACGTTTTGAATATTAGCAAACTTTAATTATTTATAAAAAATTAAGGAGTGGAAACATTTTGCATGCAGGACGATCTTTCTTAAAAATTCATTGTTTTAGTGAATTGCAAGTCTTAATCAGTTACAAAATGTGATCCCATTTTGAAAATCTTGGCCATACAATTCCTGATAAAGAATTATGTGGTAAGGGTGAAAATTGTGCATAATATGCAAAATATCCAGTACCGATTTTTGACACATTCCTAAATTACGAGCAAGGTCTTCTTAACCACCATAAGGAATTATAGCAACTTCACCCAAAACTCCAACAGCCGTATTGTTATTGGTTTTTGTTTGTCTTCGAACTATTTCGAGGGTTTCCCGTACTGCGTCCTCGATCTTCTAATCGCTTAAATTCCATATGAGATTTTTGAATGGCGGGAAACCTAATAGCTCACAATTGCGCAGCTTCTCGGTAGTTGCTTCTACATTCGTAATTTATTACATGCCTATTTCAATATCGTATGATTGCTCTATAATTGCAAAGTCCAAAGAAGTATCTTCGGATACCACAATAATTATTAAAAGTTTTGATAAACAATAATCAGTAGAAATATTTCCAGCGGTTTTTTGGATTTTGCATCGTAACACTTTAAAATGCTTTGTATATTAGCAGTTTATTGGCGCTAAACTAAACTAACCTATAATTACTTCAATTTGTTAATTAATAACTAAATTATCCATTCGCGTATTTATTGACTTACTTAAAAATAAAGTAAGACCGAAATCGGCTCTTTCATGCCCACCCTCCCAAACTTCTTTTATGATTCTATAAACTAGATGTGTTCTATGTAAAAGTTGGCTAAGAAAATGTGTTTACAAGTTCAAAACATATTGTGAAATAAAAAAGTTATAACTCATCTAAAGTCGAAAATCAATAGAAGCAGCTTGCGGGATGGTAATACTGTCCTTACCAATTTCGAAAGCACTGTACCTACCTAATATATAAGGCATAGAATATTTGTATTAAATTTTAACGGAAGAGCTGCTTATGATGTGTTTTAAAAATACGTCTTTTGTTGGTAAATTTATCATAGGAAAAAAATATCTTTGTATCGTTTATAATAATTCTTAAGTGACAACTCTGTGCCACTTCTGGTTAAGGATATTGAAAATTATATAGGAAGTTAGCTTTTAACACTAACACCCACGAAAGATTATTTTTATCTCTGTTCGGTGGCTGATTTATTGCCCAAAAGAAGAGGGTTTTTACAAAATGAAAAAACATAGATATGTCGTTTACAAAGAGATTTATGGGGTTTTGAACGTATCACATCCAGGAAGTATTTCGTTTAAAATAAGTATACAATGTGTGAAGTAAAAAAATTGTAAAAGTTCTTAAAAAAAATGTTCCAAAGGTAATTCACCAAAAAATTATTTAAAAATTTCATCTTATATTTATTTTTAGAAAAATGAAATTTCTCATATCCATTTTCCCGATATTTCGCATTTTTTTCCACTCTTCACCGGTATCAAGTAAGAAATAAAACACATAGTCCGCTCAAAATAGATAAAAAAGGTTGCACCTTCGGAAAAATTCGCATAGAGCTAAAAATTGGCACAGGCCTTGAATACACTTAGACAAAATCCTACTTAGGCTATAAATTTCAAATTCAAAAATATTGGTCCTTCTGCGTGTTATAAAAAAATTGGGCATACAAACTTTGTAGATCATGCAGTTATCTATAAAAACCGTTTAGATACTTTTTTTCCTACGAATCATCATTCATGAGATATCGCGATGTCAAACATTGAAAATGCGAATATGCAGTATTTTTCGAATATGAATTAGGTCCTTACTCATTATCAGCCATCGATGCAATTGGAATGCGTAAAACACAAAAGTCAGCCATTTATGATTGGCTTCAATGTGTGAACGTTGAAATTAATAACACAAATGCTACCTTCATCATCGATTATTACTATATTACATCGTGTTATGTGGTATCCAAAAGAAACATTCGATGTTATTTTTGACATACACGTTCTGTAGTAGTAGTGGTAGTAGTAGGTGGGGGTAGGCACACGGACCTGACAAGTAAATCAACGGCGATCCTTTTTGGTGACCCTTGAGTATTCCCCCATCCACTCAACTACCCAGGCCCTCGCCAAACCTGCCCGACCATCTTATGAAGGTCAGGACGTCTTTCAGGCAAAGGTCCTGACTTTCTCCGGTTTAATCACCACTGTCCCAAAAACTTGCCATCTGAGTCTTCCCATGGCTTCACATGCGCACAGGAGGCGCAGTGGTATTTCTTCATCCTCTAAGTATTCCGGACAAATGGGGTCTTCTTCCACACTCATCGTATATAGGTGCTTTCTTAACTTGCAGTGTCTTGTTAGAAGTCCTACAAGAGGATTTAGGGCGCGCCTACTACTGTTAAGGATCCACTCCAACTTAGCCTTATCAGGCCAAGTTATGAAATCTTTGGCTTGACTGCAGCTAGGGGTCTACAGCCATTTCTCCTTGGAGAGGTTAACATAGCCTATTCCCTCAGGGCTGCCCCCGCCTGCTGTTTTGATATGCCCATTGATGGTTTGGGTCCTAGATACGGAGTTTCGGTTCCAAGTCTGGTGAGCTCGTCGGTCTTCTCATTACCATTCACTCCGCAATGCCTAAAGACCCAGAACAAACAAACCTGTCTCCATTCTGCAAGCCTTCCGAGTCCGTCCGTACACTAATATACGAGGATCGAACTGCTCCCAGGTTGGCAGGCAGAAGTTTTATTCTTAACCGTCCGCCCGAGTCCTACCGCCTACCGAGTCCTCACGATTTACGCTTGCTCTTTTCGTACGGAATGGCAAAACTCTTTCTCACGACAATAACCTAACCTTTTTAAAGAAATTTGTTTATTTGTTCTCAAATTTTGTTTACGGTTTACCTACACACGGAATATTATTATTAATTGTTTGCCCCTTTTATAGACTTATATTGGTTAAACAGCGCTAACACGGCATCTAATCCACCTTTTTGGTTCCAATTCGCCTTTTTCAAGTTCACCGGGGAATATTATTATTAATTGTTTGCCCCTTTTATAGACTTATATTGGTTAAACAGCGCTAACACAGCATCTAATCCACCTTTTTGGTTCCAATTCGCCTTTTTCAAGTTCACCGGGGAATATTATTATTAATTGTTTGCCCCTTTTATAGACTTATATTGGTTAAACAGCGCTAACACGGTATCTAATCCACCTTTTTGGTTCCAATTCGCCTTTTTTAAGTTCACCGGCCAATTATTTACTAGCCCCTTTTGATTCGATCTACTTTAAAAAAGACTAAGAGTCATAAAAAACTAAAAAAAGTCATAAAAATCCTAAAAAAGTAATTATAAGAAAAAGTGCCCAGAGTGGGAATCGATCCCGCGACCTATAGCATGGCACCTAAACACTATATACACTACAACACAGATCAACCAATAAAATTAAGTTAATGTAGTAACAGTAGAATGAAAGAGTTTTGCCATTCCGTACAAAAAGAGGAAGCGTAAATCGTTTGGACTCGGTAGGCGGTATGACTCGGGCGGACGGTTAAGAATAAAATTTCTGCGGTTGGCAGAATGGGCGGCTTGGCTATCGGAGCATATATACAGGGTGTTTCAGAAATACGGTAGGTAGCTTAAGGGGGCAGTTCCTTATGATATTCTAAGAGCAAAAGAGTCACGTTTTTCAAATACAGGGTTCTTAAGTTTTTATAATTTTTTAAATATCTTTTGTCTGACTCTATTGAAACTTAGTACCGTTATTCATAATGATAAGGAGCTTAATTAGCCCTAACTAGATTAAATTTATTGAGTCCAATGGCGTCACGGGAAGCACCTTAACGAATATTATTAACCAAAAAATGTACGTCACTGACTTTTTCTAATTTTGATATTTTCTTTCGGATTTATCAACTATAAATACAACTTTTTTGTTCCCTGAATCATTTTCATATCTTGCTTCGTTTTCGAGAGAAAAAATAAATACCAATTTAGTGTATTTACAAAGAAAAAAACTATGTATTTCAAAGCTAATTAAAGTATGAGGTAAAGGTAATCTAAATTACCTGTTCCGTCAATAACAACATAAAAGTAAATAACTTGACTAACGGTGAAATGACCCCGATGCATTTCAATTATGGCCTAGCAAATGGAAATGCTGAAGAAGCTCGGCGAATTTATCAGAAACGTTATCCAAATAGAGTGCTGCCATGTGCCAAAACATTTAGACAGCTTCATGCAAGATTGAGTGAGACTGGAAGTTTTAAACGGAGTATTGAACTTCCTGACAGACCTGAGCAACAATAACCACGTCTGAGTTAGAAGAGGCTATACTTCGAGAGATAGAAGATGATGCTTCAACTAGTGCCAGGAAGTGCAACTTTAAACAAGTGCATCAACTGTTTGGAGGATTTTGCTTGATGTGTGCAAGCTCAGCTTCCCGATGATTTTCAACCAAGGTTTAATTTTAGTAGGTGGTTGCTGCACATAATAACAATTCTTTACCGAACATTCTATTTACTGGTGAGGCCTCTTTTTCAAGAGAAGCCATTATGAATTGTCATAACAAACATTTTTGGGCGGACGATAATCCTCATAAAATTAGCGAAGGTCCTTTTCAGCAACAATTTTCGGTGAATTTACGGGCAGAGATCATTGGCGACTATCTTATCGGACCATACTTTTTACGCAGTTTCTATCTGAAGAACTTCACGTTCTGTTAGAAGACGTACCTCTACAGGTAAAAACCAATATGTGCTTCATGCACAGTTGCTCGTCAATACCTCGACAACATTTTTCCTAATTGCTGGATTGGACGCGAATGTCCCAAAGGTTGGCCAGCTCACAGTCCCGACTTGAATCATCTAGACTATTGTTTATGGGGTCACCTAAGATCTCTTGCATACAGGACGCCTGTACTACATGAAAACGGCTTATGAATTGGAATTATTTAAAGTTGCAATGCGATACGAAATAATGCAGGCATTTTTGAACGTGTAAGAGAATCAATGGTGAGACGATTGCAATCGTGCGTTTTATCAGAAGGTGGCCATTTTCAACATTTGCTTTGATTAACTGTTGCATTTTTTTTGTATCATTATTTAAAAAAATAATTTTATTTTTAATTTAAATGTTTTAATTAATTTTTTCTCCTCCCTATATTGCAAACAATGCATTTTGAAACTGTTTTGAAGGACATAAGTAACATTTACCAAAAAGGTATCGATTGCCCTTGACGACGGGTTGTAAGTCAACTTACCACCCTTGGGTGGTAATAATTTTTGATAATAAACTGTCAGCTTGACGTTGTTGATAAAATAACAATGCTTATGATGCTATAGAAACCGGTCAAAGCTGTCCATAATTTCATGCGAAAAGTATCGAATTAAATTAATAAAAATCCAAGAATAAATTCTGCGGGGAGGAGAAAAAAATGTTATATACTTCATGGGATGTAAGTATATTTACTAGTCTCGAACTTTATTGCCAGCCCTCGCTGTCGCTCGGGCGCAAAATCGTTCTCGACTGGTAAATGTCACTTACATCCCTTGTAGTATACTTAAATACAGATTGCAATACATAGGTATTTTTTTTGTACTTCTTGCAATAAAGTGGTTATTATTTTTTCTTTCGAGAACGAAGCAAGATACGAAAATAATTCAAGGAACAAAGAAGTTGTACTATTAGTTGGTGAATCCTCCGAAAAAAATCAATATTACAAGAAAGTCAGTGGTGTACATTTTTCTGTCAATAAAACTCGTTAAGGTGCTCCCCGGGGCGCCACTGGACTTAATAAATTTAATCTAGTTAGGGCTAATTAAGCCCCTTGCCATTATGAATAACGGTACCAAATTTCGATAAAGTCCGGAAAAGGATATTTAAATGAGGTATAAAAAAACGATTTTCTTTTAATATGAATAACGGTACCAAATTTCGATAAAGTCCGGAAAAGGATATTTAAATGAGGTATAAAAAAACGATTTTCTTTTAAAAACTTTAACACTCTGTATATCAAAAACGTGACAACTCCGGACACGTCTTCATATGAACTTTTTCTCTTAGAATATCATAACGAATCACCCCCTTAAGTTACTTACCGTACTTCTGAAACAACCTGTATATAGTCCGCTCTTAACAGTCCATGACCTCCCTCATACTTGCCTCCGAGAGGAGGGTATATACCTCTACTTGAATAATCGTCGCGTACCTTCCCAGTGGGTAACTTGTTCGTATGTTGATGTTCTCCAAGTATACTGCTGACGATTCGGTTCCGGCCATACCAGACCCACCAGAGCATCTTTAGGAAACTCCTCCTGCTTTCCCTCCCACCGCTCGCTGCTAGGGGTCATAAGAGTGATCTTCCTGTTCAGCCTTAGTCGTTTAGTATGTACTTGTAGTTACAACGTTACTGTTGTATTTGATGGTTATACTGATTATAAGAGAAATAGTAAAGCTGCGCAACAACGTCGTCATACTACAAAAACAGCTTCATCTCCTGATGTCTTCTTTGATCGAGTTATGACTTTTCCGACAAACCAACAACAATTTCTTGCTAATACTTACAATAAGTCTCACTTCATTTTAATGCTATGTGAAAAATTACAGCTGCTGATATTCTTGTGAAACGAGGTGATAATGACGCTGATGCCCTAATCATTGAAGCAGCAACAGAACAATTTAGTATAAATACAACTATCGTTGTTGGTGAAGATGTTAATATTACTGATGACTGGACGAACTCCAATTTATAATATTATTTACTTTTTAAACCCTGGAAAAGCTCAAACACAAACCAAATTCTATTTATCACAAAGTTTAACTTCAGATCCAAAATGTCAAGCTCATATTTTATTGATACATACAATAACTGGCTGCGATACTACATCACCATTTTTAAAAAGAGGTAAAACAACAGGTGATGCATTGGATCGCCGAGAGGTGTTACTTTATACTATCTTCTGACTTTGTTAGTATTTAAATTTTTTGAAGAGCGTCATGCTTTAATTGATTGCGCAGAAGTATTTACAATGATTGACTCTCCTCCGCACGTCATCCTCACAAATGGAATTCGCTTTTTTTTTGCTATGTATGGAGTTCCAAAACAAATTGATTCTATAGAGAAGTATAGATATTTAAATTTTAACGTACTTTTTTCCTAACGTTTACGCTACTGGATTGGTTTGGAAATATACACACTAAGTTATTTCTGTAAACTTTTGGAATTGACGTTAGAAACTGGTCATTATTAATTTTAACGACGGCCTCCGGCAGCTTCAACATTAGTTTGTCAAACTAATTTGTTTGAATTGGGACTAATTTAAATATTTACTGGAAATAAGAGTAATTTCAAAATCAAATTTTATCGTTTTGATTTATTTTATAACTGAAATCATTTAAATTTAACTTGCTGCATTCTACAAAAATTTTTATTGTCCCGAGTAGATCAGTTCTTAGTTAGAAAATTTTGAGTGAACAAACTGATAGGGTAAACCAGTGGAATACACCTTACCGTGGATTACGTCCCAGTGTCGGTAACCCAGAAAGTATTCTGTGGCTGTCGCGGTAGACACCACCAATTACTAATATTTACATGATATTGGACGACGCATCACCACCTATGCTGATTTACCACTTTTAAATTGAAAATTTTACATATTATTTATCTTGACAAGCTACCGTCTGATAAAATTATAAGGTATGTATTTGCCTTTTAAGTTTTAATTTTTCTTTAACGTTTTTGTAATTTTCTTAAGGCACCAAGTAAATACGATTCTTAACCTATAAATCGCCATAGGTGGGGCGCTTTTCCCTGCGATAAGGAAAAACGTCCCAGTAGTAAAAGTGAAAAAGGCCCCTTTAGATATAAGTGCTGTTATTTATGGTAAAAGATATTTATTTTTAGAATCCTATAAAAATAAAAAGGTTTTATATTGGATTCCTTAACCAAATATAATCATATTCATAATCCCTATTTATTTTCATTTTTATTCATTATTATTATTTTTTTTTCAAAATATATGCTTTTAGATGTTTGTTAAACGTTACTTTATTTTTCATTACCTTTAAACTTTGAGAAACTTTGTTGTATTCAATTAATTCGTTATGAGTTATAGCACTTTTACTCCTTGTCGTGTTCCTGGGATTAAATATGATTTTTAGAACGATTATAATAATTATGTATATCTGTTGTTTTAATAAAGCTGATGTTACTTTGTCAAAATAAGTTGGTTTACAACTTTGCTTATTAAATATATTTCTTGTTGTAAAATTATTTTGTTATTATTGAAGTATTTTGTTTTATTATAATTGAGTTCAGTATTTGTATAATATGAATACTCATTTAATACTTTAAAAATTTTATTTTGACATTCTGTCAATTTCTCTAAATTTTATTTTTTAGTTACTCCCCATAATATATGCTAAATAAGTTAAATTGCTATGTATATAACTATAATACAGTAATTTTTTTGTATGTGTGTTCAAACAACTATTTGATTTACTTATGATTTGATTAATGTGTTTTAATCCTATCCTATATACTTAAAATTTTCAACTATTTTAATTTTTGAGTTAATTATTTTAATATCTGGTACATTATTATTCTCCATTCTTCCTATTTTTAAATAGAAATATTTATTCTCATTTCAAAAGAAATCATTGTAATTACACCATTCTTCGATTATTTTAAGATAATTTTTCATAGATTCAATATTGTTAATTTCATTTCCGTTATAAAAAATACCAATATCATCAGCATTTAATAAAATTTTATCAACTAAATTTAAATGAATAATGTCATTTATATAAATTAAAAATAGGAGTGGTCCCAAGACTGACCCTTGAGGAACCCCATATTTTATTAAGTTTCTACTACTTTGAATTTCGTTAATTTGCGTAATTTGATATCTCTGTTGTAAATAATTTTGAAACAATTTTCTTTTACATCTATATTATTCAGCTTTTCAATAAGAATATTATGATTCACTACATCAAAGGCTTTACGAAAATCTAAAAATATACAAGCAATAATTTTTTTCTTATCCAGTTTGCTATAAATAAATTCTAATAATTCTATAACTGCTATTCCCGTATTTTTTTTTCTTTTGAAACCCATGTTGGTTCTAGCTAATAAAATTTATGTTATATAAAAAAACATCATAGCCGTTAATGTAAGACTTTTCTAAAAACTTTTGATAATATTGGTAAGACAGAAATAGGTCTGTAATTATTTAAATCACTTTTATCATCAGATTTATATACTATATGGCGTAATTCTAGCAATTTTTAATTGTATAGGGTATATTCCAGAGTCGATGCATTTATTAATTAATAAAGCTAAGTAAAAACTAACAGTTTTCTTAATTATTTTTAAATGTATTGGTTTTATACCGTCTAAACCAGGTGCTGACTTTGATTTTAATGAATCAATAATTTCCAAAATTTCTGTTTAATTAGTTTACCTTATGTACATAATTGGTAAATTATTTTCGTTACTAATTTTTTAAAATCTATTTATTGGGCTGGTACATACATTTATTAATATTTTTTTCAACTTTGCTAGTAAAATGGTAATTAAAACTATTTGCTTGATTTGCTTCATCTGATATTTTTCCCATTATTATCAAAGTGTACCGATTTAATGACTTTTATTTATTTAGTTATTCATCTCTATTAAAACATTTTAAATTTTTTTAGGGTTTCCCTCTACATTTTTAAGTCTAATTTTATAAAAATCTTTTTTATTAAATTTTAGAAAATTTCGTACTTTAATTTTTAATGTAAATAATGTATTTTTTAAATAATTATTTTGCAGATATTTTTAAATAATTTATATTTTTAATTTCGTTGTAAAATAAGATCTGCAAGTCCTTTTGTAAACCAACCTTCACTTAAATTAAAACAGAATTTATATTTTTTTATAATTGAATATTTATCAATTTCCTCCTTTATAATATTATTTAAAGATTTAAATGTTATACCTGGTTCATGCAATAATTTCAATCTATCGTTAAGCGTTTTATTGGTATTTGTAAAATTTGTAAATTTAACTTCATATATCTGTTTTATAACCTTTTGTTTTAAAGAAGAGTTAGCAAAGTTCATAAATATTCTTTTATCGTCCGAAAATATATAATCGTCAAGGTTTATATCAACAGACAATTTATAATTACTAATAATATGATCAATAATGGAATTTGATTTACTTAAAACTTCTCTAGTTGGTAAACTTAAGTCATTTAATATTTTGAAACCATTACTATTTAGCATATTTGCATAATAAATATTTGTCTTATTTTTTTCTAATATAGATATTTATATTCATGTCACCCAACATAAATAAATTTTATATTCATGCAATATTGAATCAAAATCATTTATAAAGTTTTTAGTGTTAGATGATAGTGGCTTAATTTTATTATATGTGATATCTACACTATTGGACAAAAGTAGAGCAACAAAGAGCTTTTATTTCTTTGAATTTAAAAAATTAATTATATGATTGTGATCCCCAGCTAATTTTAATGAAATATTATCCCCACAATATTAGTAATTTTTCAGAATATTTTGGTATACTTTAAACAAAATGAAGGTAGAGAAATATTTATAATTATAAAAATCGACGAAATGAAGTGCGACAAAAGTAAAGCAAGAAATTGTGTCAACAGTATTTTATTTTACATATTACGTTAAAAAAAAACATTAAACAGAGTTAATAATTACAATAGCTAGAAGTATTATGTTAGTAATTATTAGAATATCCATTATTTTTTATAACTTGCCGACAACGTCGCGGCATTGAGGCAATCAATTTTTGAACAGAATTTTCGGCTTTTCCAAACTTCATTGATTTTATTTACCAATGATTGTTTATTTGGAAATAATTGTGTACGAATTCCACGTTCAACTTCTTCCCATAGATTTTCAATGGGGTTAAGGTCTGAGGATTGTGCCGGCCACTGCAAAAACCCGATTTTTTTAAACCACTCTTGAACGATTGGTGAAGAGTGTTTTGGATCGCTATCCTGTTGGAAAATAAAACGCAACGGCATTTCCCACTCTGCATAAGGCAACATTACATTTTGCATTATTTCTCTATAGACAAATCGATCCATGGTGTCATTAATGAAGTTTAAAGGACCCACTCCATTCTATGAGAAACAACCCCATAGAAAAACACTGCCTTTGCCATGTTTAACTGTGGGTGTTACTTATTTGGAATTAAATCTTGTGTTGATTGGTCGTCTTAAACACTGCCTTTGCCATGTTTAACTGTGGGTGTTACTTATTTGGGTTTAAACCTTGTGTTGATTGGCCGTCTTACACGCTTCATTCCATCAGAATTGAAAATTTTATAACGCGCTTCATCGCAAAATAAAACTTTTTTCCACTCGTCTACTGACCAATATAAATGTCGACGTGCAAATTCAAGCCTAGCCACTCTATTTCTTGCCGATTTTTTAGCCGGGCGTATACTAAACAACTTTGCGTCTACAAACCTTTTTTGAACTGTCCGTGGATTAACCATAATTTCGGGAATTTCAGCAATAATTCTAGGTGCACACCCAAGGCTCGTTTTGATATATTCTTTTAATGCGTATGTCTGTCCAAATTGTTGTTTTTCTCAACCTTCCCGATTTCGGTAGATTCTCTAAATGTCCCCTTTGAATGTAACTTAAAAATTATTTTGGATACGCTATATCTTGGTAAAACAAACCGTCTTGAAATTGTGGCTTGTATTGATTGTACCTTCCAAGTGTGCATTCACTACTCTCTGCTTTAATTCTTTTGAAATTGGAATACCTCTTGGCATGATTAATCCAGTACAGAAATATTAATTAAACATAAAATAAACTCTGCAAAAATATTTTAACCTTTACTTTCACCAAAACCTTTCTTTTTTAGGAAAATATTAAAATGTTGCTTTACTTTTGACGCATTACAATACTATATTTGAAAGTTTACGTCAATATCAGTTCATTTGTTTTGATTGTTGAAAAAAGCTGTTGCCGCCGATAACAGCAGCCTACTTTGATATTTAAGACATGATGTATTTAAATACGATATCATGCATTTAATATTATAAAATCGAGGTTTCTTTCATTTCTCGAAAGTGTTGCTCTACTTTTGTCCGATAGTGTATATTAAAATTTAAGTCTGTTAAATTTATAATTATAAATTGATTATTTTCAGATATTTTAATAGTTCTTACGTTAAAATTAATATTATTTTTTAAACAGATTGCTATACCTCCACCTCTAGTTTCACAACAACAATGTACAGAGCTATAACTTCCAATGAAAGATAGAAAGTTTAAATTAGTCTGAAAAGTTTATTCCACTTTTAATGGCAATTTTAAACTGGCAATTAAATGCACTCTCGTTTGGATATAACTATGTTTCTGTTAGAAAAAGAACATCAATGCTATTTTTTAAAAGTAATAATTCCACTTCATTAATTTTTTTTAGACTTCTAACATTAATGTATAAACAATTCATGTTTTCTTGTTTTACTAAAATAAAGTGTAAGAACTCTGATTTAAGAAATGCAACAATAAAATAATTTAATAAAGAGAAAAATGGAAATATCACATATAGAATTCCCTTGTCAAATTACTACTTATTAAATCATCTTCTGAATTTATTATTATACCTTTTGGGTTTTCAGTTTTTCTTAAAAAAATTGTTCCATCTTTTGACTATGCATATCTAAAATTTAGTTCTTTTTTCCTTTGTCTTGCCAGTCTTAGTAGATTTTGTTCCTCTTGAGACAATTCTTTATTAAACTTTTTTTTTCTCACCTTGTATACCATACTCATTAGAAAATACAACCCCTTTATTTTTTCTGATTTGTAGAATATTGTTTTTAATTGAATTGTTCTTTAGATTTATCAAAAAAAAGCGAAACTTTATTGTTACTCTTTAATTTGATTATATTATTTTCTTGAATATCATCTTTTTTTATTGTAATTCCAATATGTTGTAGTAGTTTATTAATTGTTGGTTTCAAATTTATATCCACTATTTCAAGCAAAGAAATGATTAGATTTTTATTTTTTTTGTTCTTGGTAAAAACTATGAACTTTTTGATTGAGCAACATATCCTGTTTTAATTTAATATTTTCTGTTTTTATCTTTTCTAATTAATAGTTCATATAGTCCATCGAGTTCTTCATTTCATTTAGGATACATATTAAATTTTGTTCGTTAATATTTTCAGTATTAATGGGACTAGTTGATCTAGCTGCTTCCATTATATGCTGACATTTAATTTTAATGTTTTTAAAGAAGTCATTATATTTTGAATTTGATGGATATTTTGTTGGTGAATATTCTTCATCTGATTCTATTTCTTCTGTTGTGATGGAACATCTTGACTTTCTATTTAGACATAAAGAAATATATAATTTTGACACATTTCTACCTTTACTGACAGTATTTCTTTTTCCAGTCAGAATTATTACAAATTTAGAAGCTAGATGCTTGCTTTCCTCTAATTGCGTCGTTGGAAAAAATTTTAGCTTATGTAATTTCTGACTTTCGATTTTTTTTTCGTTATTTTTTCATATATACTTAAAAATAGAAATATTTTTGTATGAAAATTTGACACGATCTTGAGTTGAGTACTTTTATTTATATGATTTAATTTCAGAATATGGGAACAAAAAATATTTGGAATATTACAATGACGATATACCATCAAGTTTAACCTTCCCTACAGCAAACCGAAGGTTGAACGAAGTTGAGCCTTCAAGTTCCGATTGTTTTGGAAGTAATATTTTACGTACCGACCCAGAGCACACTCTAACTACTTTCATAAGATTTGGGTGATCGTACAACTTCAGATGTGGACGGCACACTTTCTAAATTTTTAAACCAAGCCAATCCCGTCCCCCTGATTCCTTACGAAATAAGGAAAAGAAACTTACTTCTCCTAAAAATCGTGCCAAAAGGCAAGTTTTTTTAGAAAAAAAAGTAAAACATCCCTGACAAACAAGAAAAACTTAAAAATACTAAAGAAGCACGAAAAATTAAAGCAACAAAAAATAAACAAAGCATTTCAAGTTCTTCTAGTTCCGAAAGTGAACCCATTCTAAGCTTTTCTGATGAACTGTCAGGTTACAATGAGGACTATTCGAATTCAAACATATTACTAATTAGTTACATTACAAAACCTAAGACCTATTATCTAAATGGCGATTGTGCGTTAAAAAAACATCAGACAATAAAGAGAAGAACCTAAATTTTAATAAAAATTTGACCTGTGCTCCATATAAAGTTTCTAATAAAATGATTTTGATTTTCCAATATAGTCATGGCAATGGTATAAAAATATAAATAAATTTTAACGTGGTATATTTTCTGTGATTACTCAATTGAGTATAAGGGTAGTCTACTTCATATTTTAGTAGGTGTTTGGAGTACTATTCTCGATTTCACATATCTGGATTATTTTTATTGAGAAATAAATTAATCTTTTATAAAATAAGACACCAACTACGTTGGATGCTTTACAAAATCAGCGCAGTAAAGTAAAGGCCTCGATTACTCGATCACAGACTTGGTTTGGTAAAAATAAAAATAATGATTAGGGAATACAACCAGTTCCATTTCGTGAGACCTTGCAAGAGTATTCGAATATTTAAGACAAGATAGAGGAGTTAAGTCCAGAGGATTTAGATAGAGATGAGGTCGAGGATAAGTATTTTACGTTATTGGCTAATTACAAGAAAATCAGTTCAACCTGTGAATCAAATAATATACAAGGTATGCCACAACGAAGTATTGTGCAAAACTTCGGTCAATCATATATCAAATAATATACAAGGTATGCCACAACGAAGTATTGTGCAAAACTTCGGTCAATCATATATACTTCGGGAGTAAAGTTGCCAGATTTACCAATTTCACCTTTTGATAGTAATATTTCCAAATGCAGATATATTGGCGAAATTTCTAGGGCATTGATTATCAACAATTCTAGTTTATCGGACGTACAACGTTTACTTTATTTAAAGTCAGTATTAAGAGGAGAGGCATATTAAAATTTATCAAGTGCAGTAAATAGTTATTTTAAAAGTGTGTTGGATGCGCCTGCATTGAATAAACCGACCTCTGTACACTTGAAGGATTTCATCGCACATAACAAACAGACCATAGAGTCGCTATAAAAGCTAACACTAACTCACTAATTATAGATTATTTGCTAGTATACAGTGAGCTCAAAAAGGTTGGAATAAATTCGTTTAAAATTCAGGTGATTATTTTCTGGAAAAACGCTTGGACATGTCGATTATTATTTTTAATTGCAAATTTTTTGACATAAGACATGTGTATACAGGTTGTCTCAAGAAGAACATATACCGTCAACATTAATTTTTTTAAATAGAACACCCTGTATATTATATAATTTTTAAATTCTACGATACATTCTAAACACTTTTTGTATAACATACCAGATCCAGCTTTCAAACGTCACATCAGCTGACAAAGGAAATTCTCTCTGATACTACTAAGAAATTAGCAAGCGGCTCTTTTCAAGTAGATATGCTTGGTAAACCCCCACGCGAGTACGAGAAGTTGGGCGATTCGTTTAGAATAGCAGCAAAATGGTTTTCCTGTTTGGAAAAAAGATTTCAAAGCGACCCAGATTTATTTATAGAGTATAAAAAATTTATTGAACAATACGTAGATCTCGGCCACGGTAACCTTATAAAATTAAAATAATGATATGTAGTAACTATTTTATTCCGCACTTGAAGGTGCTTGGAGAGTTCAATCTCACTACTAAATTAAGAGTAGTTTTCGATGCTTAGACAAAGTCATCCTCAGGGTATTCTCTAAATGATGTTACTTTGAAAGGATATCAGGTGCAGCCTGAATTATTCGATATATTGTGTAGATTTCGGTATTATCAGTTCGTGATAATATCGGATGTTCAATAAATGTACCGCCGAGTTCAAGTTAATCTAGAACATAATTTCTTCCAAAAATATTCTCTGGCGTGATGATCCGTACGGAGAGTTGAAGTGTTTGGAGCTTCAAACTGTGACTTACGGAACAAACTTTGCACCATTCGCAGCCACGCGAACCCTTTTTGAAGTGGCAAAATTAGGTGCTGACGAGTTTCCATTAGCTTCTCAGACTCTGATGTCACAATGCTATGTCGATGACATTTTGGCTGGCTGTGACAGTGTTAAACAATTATCTAAGTTACATGACCGATTGAAAAATATGTTGAGCAATTCTGGATTCACTTTGCATAAATAGTGTTCTAATTCAAAAATATTTCTACTATCTATCGCTAAGCAACAGGCACTTGAATATGACCTTAATTTCGATAATGCACCTAACAAAGTTTTGGGCTTAAAATGGCTTCCTGAGGAGGACATACTAAAAATTTCTATTCCAGCGGACTCAAGAAAAAAATACTGACAAAGCGGATAATTCTTTCTACTTTGGCTCAATGTTTTGATCCGCTGGGACTCGTCAATCTCGTGATAGTGAAAGGACAGCTTTTTATGCAAAAATTATGGATTCAAAAGTTAAGTATTATTCCGGATGACATAGTGCTATTGCGAGAGGACAATCTCCCTCTTCTATAATGGCCGTTGGCGGGAGTATGGGAAGTGTATCCTGGTGAAGACGGTAAAGTGAGAGTTCTCAAGTGTTTTTAGTCGGTCAAACATCAAAGGGTCTCCCTTCTTTCAGATGAGATGAATGTAGAGAGCTAAGTCGGTCACAACTAAAGTAACTTTAGCGTTGTATTTTGTTAATGTTTTTAGAGCCGTTTAAAATAACGGGAAAAGTTAATTTGTTGTATATATTTTATTCCCAGGTTTCCTGCCTATATCGGTGTGGTAGCTTGCCATAAAAGTTACTGGGCAGTTGGCTCAGTCCCTGGGGCAATCTTGAAACATGTCAATGATCTTTGTTACATTTTGCTGGCCCTTTGTCTCCAGCTGAGACTGCGATTCATCAATACAATTGTGTAAGTGGAAACGCTTACCAATTTTCACTAGATGCGCTCCTAGTGGTTAAACTAATGAGTGCCCATTTCCTAGCAATAACGCATTGTCCTTATGCTGCTAGCTTGAGAAGAAAACTAGTACTATTTTTCGCTCCACGTGAGCATCTGATTTTCTTCCTTTTCGTCTTTTTTTCGCATGGTATAATGCCCGTGCAGTGCTGTACTCAAGAATCTAGTGCCATTTAGTTTCAGTTACGTGTAGTGTCTTCAGAGCCATGCGTGTTTGCTCTTGGGGATCCCAAGTGGGTTCGCTCCAGGTGAGCAAAATTTGCTAAGGATGAGCAAAATTCTTAATGAGCTCCGAGTGAGCATAATTCTTAATGGGCTCCGAGTAAGCATGGTCCTTAATATGCTCAAGATGAGCACGTGATTCGATTCGATATGTGTGTCAGGTAAAGTGATTTTCTAATGTTAAACTAATTGATATTTTGGGGACGCGTGCACGATAACACAGGTTACTATTCTTTTAAACATACAGTAAATGTACAATGAATTTCGCAGTTAAGTTCTGATTCATTTTCTATGGCAAAAACCAATGAAATTCTAACGGTATCTCGGTGCAGTGCTCAGGGTTATTATGTTGATGTATTCGTGTTTAACAATGTAAATATTGTAATATTCCAAGGGTCACAAGTGGAAAAATATAAAGATATAGCAAAATAAGTTGTGTTTAAACAAAAATAAAAAGAAAACTTTAACACTCTGTATCTTCGAAATGACGAATTTTCTGATATAGGTTTATATGAAATTTTTCTCATATTATTATCCTAAATTGTTTCGCAATATTAATGAAACACCTTGTATAATAATTAGAAAACCCCTATTATTGTATACCTCTTAACCCTAGTTGTTTATATTAATTTATATATAAATACGCTCCCGAATCAAAAGCGAAATTTTCGAACTTAAAGTAGTTAAGTCACATTTGTCGGTTTATACTTTAATTCTTGTAAACTAAAAGCTAAATCTAATTATTGCTAATTGCTTTTTGTACTTATAAAATTTTTAAAAACAAAGTGCACGATTAAATTTATTTAACTCGGGTAAAAGTGCGTCCTGTAGGGTGAAAAATAATAATTTAACAGACTTTAGTTATGTTTCATGTTTAAGATTTACTAGGGAAAGACAGTGGTTTGTCTTAAAAACTAGTTTTAATATAAATGTAGCGGATGTTTAATTAAAGAAATTTGTTCCGTGGCTACTTTTTGCAACAATGCCTTTAAGAACTATCATGCAACGTGAGGTACAAACAAGCTGGAAAGTTTAAAAAGTAAAGGACCCAGTAGTTTTAAAAACTTGTGAGGTGCTGTAACGCCCTGGGACACTTGATATAAAAGGAAACTAACTTTACAACATAAATAAAAGACGTTTCCCGAGAAAACTTGTAATTTCCGTCCACGTGAGGTACGATGCATCAAGAAATTTCAAAAGGCATCGCAAAATAAGTGTAAATCAAATTGATCTCTTTGGAGATGGCAGGAGAGTTTATACGTGCTCCACAGCATCATTCTGTAATTATCGAGTGCTTTGCTAATAACGTTTCTATGGTTGCACGAATGCGATGTGATAAAATTGTTGCATTATAGTATTAAGAGCGCCACACAAAAATGTTTACATTTGTCCGTCTACAGGGTATTACAAAAAACATAGATCAACAAGCCGGAGTCGATGTATTCTAAAACACCTGAAAGTATACAGGGTGTTTTCTTTTAGCAATCCGATACTCGCGCAGCGATTTGCAAAAACATTCCTCGCGTGGGATAATTTAGACCCCATGAAAATGTTTATGTTATACAGGGCGGGCGTCCGGAAAAATGTGAGAAATCTCTCGGATTTGGATATAACATGAAGAGATAAGATGACAAGTTACTATAAAATTTCTTCTTACAGGCTCTCCCTACGGAGATATGTGGCCCTGAAGGACGCCGCTGGAAATCGATCTTTCTTAATAAGTTTTAAGGCACTTAATATAATTTAATAAAAAGTTAATGTGATGAACACTATAAGTACAATCAATCTGTTATGGAAAAGCGGGTTTACGGGAAAAAAATACCATATGCGATTTGATTTCATAAATGGTTAGGGGGGCATGTGATTAGCTTAAAACCAAATTGTCGCCCCCCCTCCCCCTTGGGCACTTGTGGGAAACTCAAAAATAATTTTGACTTGATTTTCCGCAAAAACGGTAAGTCGCAGAGAAATATTTTGTAAACAAATATTGTAGAAAACAATATTCTCCACAATTTATCTCATGGAGTCACTGGGTTATGACTAAAAGTGCAGAAAGCGGAGGGCGCCAAAGTCGCCAAAAATCACTTTTTCCTTCCTTATTTTCAACGCAAAAAATATTTTTTTACTCAATCACATAAATACAAAAGTTGTAGAGCCCAAAAAAATCCTATAAATTGAGTCCGCGCTTTTTTTTTACAATGCACGGTAACGGAGATATAGCGCCTGGAAGTACCAACGGAATGCAGCGTCTTAGCATTCTATTTATATTGACCCTTATGTACACTAATCACAGGAAACTGTTACGAAATAAAACAAACGAATATGGCAAATTAGTTTAACATGCAACCTTGTGTAACTTTAAGTAGAACATCCAGTATATTTTAGAAACATGTAATGCATTTTTTTTTAATATTAAAAATATAATAATATTATGTTGATAATTGCTCCAGCCGTTTTCAAGATATTTCAAGTTAAAAATGCTGATTAATTATACCACTGTTATATCAAATCACAGTTGCCATGAGTTATGTCACACCCTATCCAAGGATAATGCTGATTCAACATATTGTTATCTCGATGCAAGCCAAGCATCCCATTCGCTTTTAATGTTTTAATGTTCTTCTCCACATTTAGTCTAGAGTCAGATTTTATTCGAGTAACTGCTTTTAAATTAACCATTGTTAATTATAAATCGACTTATGTATTTTTAGTAAAATAAAGTTGTTTTTAAAAAGGGACTTGCGTGATTCAATCGTATAACTGGCGCAGTCGGTAGGATTTGATAGGATTGATTGTATCGTACAAATCAATTTCGGTAACGATTAAACTGTCAAAACGATTGTGATTTTGTGATTAGTGGAGGTGATCGTACAGAGTGGCTTTCAGGACATAGAAAACCCCATCCATAGTGGACTAAACATCTCACCATCTACCAGCCAAGGATCTCGGGAAAGGGCTCTACAAATCGACCCTTTTCGCAGAAGTGGATTGATTGGTTCCAGATAAAAATTGCTGTCTCACAACAACCCTTTTATAGATATGAAAACGAACCAGGCAGCCCTTCTAGTTATGTAAGTGCATTTTATAAATGTCAACTGACGATTTAATTGATTCTTTAAGAAACTTAAAGATAAACCCTTCAACTGACTCTGAGTCCGCTTCCTATCCTATTGTACCGGAAGTGTCACTCGAAATAAGTAATATAATTAATCTTTTGTGTCAAAGTAGCCAGACAGCTACAAATCTTGAAAGTAGTACTTTCTCCCAAGAGATTTGCTCCGCAGGACCAAACTCTAATTTAGTTTTAGAAAACAATTCAATAATACAAGCAGAAATACAAAATACTAATATGCCTAACATATTTAAGCCTGAGTATTTAAATTGTGTTCCAACCTTTGATGGTAATGCAACAGAATTAAATAGATATTTAGCAATATGTGAAACAATAATAAACAATTTTTATGATGCTAATAACCCTGCAGATTTTCAAAATATTTACTTGCTAAACTCTTTAATTGGTAAACTAACCGGCAATGCTAGACTAGTAATAAACATTCAAAACGTTACCACTTGGGCAGATCTAAAGAATACCCTTTATAGGAATTTCGCGGATCTTCGAGACGAAACCTGTCTCAATAGAGATTTAGTTATATTAAAACAATTACCAAACGAGACACCCCAAAATTTTTATGATAAGTGTTTAGAAATATTAAACTTATTATGCAGCTTTATAGACGCGCATGACAATGCAGGTGCAGCAAACGTAAAGCGTGAACTGTATAAAAAATTGGCATTAAAAACATTTTTATCTGGACTAAGAGAACCCTTAGGGACCACCATACGCAGTATGCGTCCCGAATCTTTAACAGACGCTATTCAATATGTTATCCAAGAAGGTAATATTAGATATTTGCAATCAAACCAAACGTCACAGTTTAAAAATAATTCAAATAGACTAAACAACAACCTGTCTGTACGTCCGACAAATTTTAATTTTAATAATAAAAATTCGCAATGGTCTCATGTCACCAAACCATTCAATACACAACCAAATAACTATCAATTTAGATCGAACTTCTCTTCTCAACCTATACAAATTAGGCAAAACCCTAATTATAGACCACAACAAAAGTTCTTCACCAACTCGCCAGTTTTTGGAAGACCACAAAATGCTTTTAAACCCGATCCAAATAAGCCATTACCTAAGCCAACACCAATGACCGTGTATACCAGGGAAACGTCGAAATTTAAACCCAATAATAACAACAAACCTAATTATAATAATAACGCTCAACCTTCTACGTCTTATCAACAGTATCGTCCTTCACAAAACTATAGACCCCCGCAATTTGCATTCGAAGAATTGTATAATACGGAAGCTAACCCATTCTATACAGAATATAACCCAAACAACGAATATAGTTCTGAATATGGAAACTCTGACCTACCTTATGAATCTCAATATTGTGTCTGTCAAGGAAATGACGAACAATATTACGAACCACCTAATACTTCTTATCAAAGTGTGTCAAATGACGACAATACTGAACCGGATTTTCAGGAACCTCCGCAGGAGAACAACCAAATTTGACACCTCAAATTATTTCTCTAAATACGTCAAATACAAGTGAATTATCTTATATAATATTTCCCGAACATAACCTAAAATTTTTGATCGATTCAGGATCGACAAAATCATTTATTGATCCAAATTTAGCCTTCAAATATTTTCCAAATTGTATCAGAGACGACCCATTTATTGTATCCACTGTTTTTCAGAAATCTGCACACAAACACAGTGCAATGATCCCTTCTTCCAAAATTTTTAAATTACCAGAAAATCTAAACTTAAAATTTTACCTTTTTAAATTTCACAATATATTCGACGGATTAATTGGTATCGATAACTTAAAAATACTACAAGCAAGTTTAAATTATGATCAAGGATTTTTAATCACACCGTATACGAAAATAAAATTATCCTTCCATAAAACTCAAACAGAGCTAAATTGTATAACTATCGCACCTAGATGCCAACAAATTATTAAGGTAAAAACAACAATAAAAAACGGTGAAATAATTATTCCCCACCTTAAGATTCACAATTGCGAAATCCCACAATGTCTAACTATGGTATGGCAAAAAATGGCACAGCCATAACGTCAATTTTAAATAACACTTGCGAACCTATAACATTAGACTTTTCTGAACCCATAGAAACGGAAAGCTTTTACCAAAAAGATTTAGAAAATATTAATTTAAGTAATTTTGATGAAACGCATAAACAAGTACTAGACTTTTCTCAAATTCGAACAGACCACTTGAACGCGGAAGAAAAAAATTCCATTTTGTCATTATGTAAAAAATTTTCAGATATATTCTATCAAGAGGGCACCCCTCTTACCTTTACGCACAAAATTAAACACCATATTAGGACTAGTGACGAAACACCCATTTATACTAAAAGCTATAGGTATCCGTTTGTTCATAAACAAGAAGTAGAAAGCCAAATCAATAAAATGTTAAACCAAAATATAATTAGACCCTCTAGTTCGCCATGGTCTTCTCCAATTTGGGTAGTACCGAAAAAGTTAGATGCTTCAGGCAAGCAGAAATGGCGAGTAGTAATCGACTACCGTCGCCTTAATGAAAAAAGTTTAGATGACCGTTACCCATTACCTAATATCGTTGATCTGTTAGATAAATTAGGCAAGTGTCAATATTTTACCACCCTAGACTTAGCTAGCGGATTTCATCAAATCGAGATGAACGAACCCGATATTTCAAAGACAGCATTTAGCACTGAGAACGGACACTATGAGTTCCTGCGCATGCCCTTTGGCTTAAAAGGAGCACCGGCATCATTTCAACGCGTTATGGACAATATACTGCGCGGAATAACTAACGAAATGTGCGCCGTCTATCTGGACGACATTATTGTTTTTTCAAGTTCCCTTCAGGAACATATTGTAAAATTAACCGAAGTATTTAATCGACTCAGAGAATCAAATTTCAAAATCCAATTAGACAAATCAGAATTTTTGCGGAAAGAGGTAGCACACCTAGGTCACGTCGTGACGCCCGAAGGAGTGAAACCGAACCCCGACAAAATTATCGCGATTAAAAAATTCCCCTTACCTAGCACAAAAAAACAAATAAAAGGATTTCTGGGCCTTTTAGGTTATTACAGACGCTTCATTAATAACTTTGCTAAAATAACCAAACCTTTGACGAAATGTCTAAAGAAAAACGCTAAAATCGAACACAACGAAGAATTTATAAATTGTTTTGAAAAATGTAAAAGCCATCGATATTACAATATCCCGACTTTGAAAAACCATTTAACCTAACTTGTGACGCGAGTAATGTAGCACTCGGATGTGTTTTAAGTCAAGGACCCATAGGTCAAGATTTACCCATTGCGTACGCATCGCGTACACTAAACGATTCGGAAAGAAACTACTCAACAATTGAATAAGAATGCCTTTGTTTAGTTTGGGCAACTAAATATTTTAGACCATATTTATATGGGCGAAAATTTAATATAATTACGGATCATAAGCCACTGCAATGGCTCTTTTCATTGAAAGACCCTTCTTCCAAATTAGCACGCTGGCGCATTAAACTCGAAGAATTCGATTATAAAGTCATTTACAAAAAAGGTAAATTAAATACTAACGCCGACGCGTTATCGCGAATCGAAATTCACACTAAAGAAACAAAAGATAATTTTGATTTAGGTGACTATACAAACCAAGTGACACAATTTACCTTGCCAAACGACCCAACTACATCTAACAATACAACTAATACACCTACAGAGAACGATAACGAAAATATAGATCAAATGTCTACACTTGTCCAAGTTGACGACCGATCAGCTGACGATGACGTCACAATTCACTCGAACGATGAAGAAAACCCTATTGTAGGTATACCAATCGTAGAAACCCCTGTAAATTATGGCGCTAATCAAATAATCATACAAGATGTATTGCATTCACCCGCGAGACCAAGAACAAAAATATTATTTGAAAAGAAACGTAGAATAACTATTCAAATTTCTAAAAATAATTTTGAACAAGACATAATAAATTTTGTTAAAGAAAATATTATCCCAGATAAGCAATATTACCTATACTTCGAAAACCTTAATACATACGAACCTTTTTGTGAAGTAGTTAGGAAAAATTTTAAATGGCCCTCAATCAAATTTAAACGTTGCCTAGTAAAACTTGTCGATGTAATAGAAAAACAAGATATCCCTGAAATAATAAAAAATTACCACGAAGGTAAATCCAACCATAGAGGCATAGACGAAACAGAACAAAAAATAAAAAATAAGTATTACTGGCCAAATTTGAAAAACTCTATACAAACCTTTATCAATGATTGTGAAATATGTCAAGTAAGTAAATACGACAGACACCCTGTCAAAATACAAATGAACATTACACCAACAGCAATAAAACCATTCGAAATAATTCATTTAGATACTTATACTTTCGAACAGACAAAATTCTTAACAATAATAGATAGCTTTTTAAAGTATACCCAAGCATATCCCCTAACATCTCTAGTCTCTACTGAAATCGTAGATAATCTTTTATTCTACTTCTCACATCATAAAATACCACAACAAATAATCGTTGACAATGGTACCGAGTTTAAAAATACAGTAGTTACAGAATTATTACAACTGCATAAAATAAAAATTCATTTTACTTCTCCTAATCACCCACAATCCAACGGACAAATAGAACGAATACATTCGACACTTTCAGAACATATCAGATTACTTAATAATCAAAAATTTAATAAAACACCGATCACCCAAAAATGATTTACGCAATTTTAGCATATAATAATACGATACATTCCTCAACGAAACTTAAACCCACCGATATTATTAATGGTCATTTAACTAACGATAACCCTTTTGATATAAATATAGAACAGTTATTACTTAGCCATTATACAAGCGATCATAAGGAAAGAACTAAACTACTATATTCCCAAATTAACGAGAAATTAATATCGAACAAAGAAAAAATTATCGGAAAAATTAATGAAAATCGTGAATCCCCCGAAATATTTACACCCGATCAAAACGTTTACTTGAAAAAGCATATTCGACAGAAAAATGCCGATAAATTCGAGAAACCAACTAAATTAGTTTCTATTAATACGAAACGTAAAACTGCAAAAACAAATCTTAAAGAAAAAGTCCACCTAAGTAATATTAAACGCCCACTTAGGAAACGGTACAGCTTCACTAACTAGAACTTTATCTCTCTTTTCAGCTTACTTCGACTTACACTCGGATACGAAGAAAAGATTACGATAAGAAAATTAACTGATAACCCCGGTATAATTCCCTTTAAATTAGGAACAACTAAAGTGCAAGAATATACTTACACACTTATTCATTATTATGATATTAACCCAATAATTATTGAAATTAATAAATTACATATAAAATCTAAAAATATATCGATGACGATTAGTGGTCACCCAGAATATGAACGCGATGCTTTAAATTATCTAAAAATATTAAAACTAATACAAGATAGGGTTGAAACAAAAATAAAGGAAATAATTCCACACCCAGACCGCATTAAACGAGGTTTAATTAACGCATTAGGCTCCATCTTTAAATCTATATCAGGTAACTTAGACGCCTCTGACGGAGAGCGATATGAAAAACTTATTGCCGAATTGCAAAATAACCAAAAGAGATTGGCTACAAATATTTTGAAAGAGAATTCGATATCCTTAAGTATAATTAAAAAATTTAATGATACTATTCAACAAATTAGTCACAATGAAAAACTGTTGGAATCCAAATTAAACCAAATAGGCTTATTCGTGCAAAAAACTACATATAGAGAAAACGCAAATATTATTAAAGATGTTTTAAATCAAATAATAAACGTCTACGAAATAATAGACTCCACCTTACAGGATATAGAAAATTCAATTGCTTTTGCTAAGCTTAAAGTTATGCATCCTAGCATTGTAAAAACCGAAGATCTTTATTTTGAATTATTAAAAATCCAAAAACAAGTAGGCCTTAAACGTATGCCTTTAGAAGTCACACTCGAAAATACTTTAAATTTTGAAAATATAATAAATCTAGAATGTTTTATTTTAAATAATAGGATAACATATCTATTGTACATCCCGATAGTATATCCCGAACAATTTGATTATATTCACCTCTATTCCATTCCTATCCTTAGAAAGAGTCTGTTTAAGGTAATAATACCGCGAAACAAATTTTTAATTAAAAATAAACTGCACTACGCATACCAAAGTAAAGAATGCCGAAAAGTCAAGGACCAGTCCTATATCTGTAATAAAATGGATCTTCAAGAAATTTCAGCAAATAGCCCATGCACCGTCAAACTATTAGAGTCACCAAAAGCCACCTCCACTTGCAAACAAATCGAAGCAAAAATCACTCAACCGATCTGTAAACAACTGGATATTGCCAATCAATGGATTTGTATCTTACCTAAAGAAGACATTGTCAAATTAACTTGTAATCAACAGGAAGAAAGCAAAAAGTTGTATGGTACCTACCTGTTCCAAATCCCGAATGGATGCCAAATTATTGTCAATCAAGAATCAATAATCAATAGTCAAAGGCAAATCGCAAACAGCAGCCAACCCATACTGTTTCCTGATTTCGATGACGAAACCAACGTCCTACCAACCCTAAACCTTAGTTTCCACATCCAAGATGTTAAATTGGACGGACTTTACGAATTAGAAAACCAAATTCAGGAAAATCAAGCCGACCTGTTCTTCAGCAATATTTCTGAATCACCCAGTATATGGACAATACTAATTTACATAATTTTAGTAATTGGTATTGCATACTTCTGCTATAAGAAGAAATGGTATTTTAAACTGAAGCCAAGACACAAGTCAGCCGACGAAAAAGAAGCCTTGGAACTTCAAGACGTTCAACTACCCCGTTAGCCGTGAAGTTGAATCTTCGAGGGGAGGAGTTATGTCACACCCTATCCAAGGATAATGCTGATTCAACATATTGTTATCTCGATGCAAGCCAAGCATCCCATTCGCTTTTAATGTTTTAATGTTCTTTTCCACATTTAGTCTAGAGTCAGATTTTATTCGAGTAACTGCTTTTAAATTAACCATTGTTAATTATAAATCGACTTATGTATTTTTAGTAAAATAAAGTTGTTTTTAAAAAGGGACTTGCGTGATTCAATCGTATAACTCATAAATGAACATACGATACGAATATTAATAACTATCCGGCTGTCATTTATTGTTTGATTTTTTACTGATTATTGTTTTACCAAATCGCTTTAAAAATATCAACAAATTTTAATCAAAATATTACTGATAATGTATGGTCATGAAATCAATTTAGTACATTTAACTCTACAAATATACTATTGCACTAGAGTAATAAAATAGCAAATATAGCATATTTGATAACAACGGTAACGACAGATTATTGACGTCACAGAAAGGCAGGCGTTTTGACCCACATTCAAAATGTTAATGGTAATTTTATTGTAATCTCGTAACACATGTAATAAAGTGGTTTTTATTTTTTTTTTTTCGAAAACGACGCAAGATACTAAAACAATTATTCAGGGAACAAAAAAGTTGTATTATTAGTTGGTAAATCCGAAAAAAAAATATCAAAATTATAAAAAAGTCAGTGGGGTATATTTTTCTGTCAATAATATTCGTTAAGGTGCTCCCCGGGACGCCACTAGACTTAATTAATTCAATCTAGTTAAGGTCAATTAAGCCCCTAATCATTATAAATAACGGTACCATATCTCAATAAAATCGAACAAAGGATATTTAAAAAAATTATAAAAAACCGATATGTTTTAAAAACCTTTAACACCCTGTATATCAAAAACGGGGCAACTCCGGGCACATATTAATATAAGCTTTTTCTCGTAGAATATCATAAGGAATCACCCCCTTAACACCCTGTATTTCCCGTTTGTCGAATTTGCCATTTATAATAATTTGAAGCCTACTATTTTTAATTATGCGGTTAACGTGAAAATATTTTAAATTAAATAAAATAGCATATTATTTAATTAATTGCAACATGACGCCAAATTATCTTACCGAATTCCACTCGCAGTTAAATTAAAAATCTAAAATTTTTTGTCGGTAATGAGCCTGCGGCTCGGGATAATTATTAAATTATTTATTCCCTTGGAAAAATCTTCGGAAATAATTTAACCTTTAGTAGTATCACAAGTGAAACTTTCGAAGTGTTTTGACCACATATTTATATCAAATTTTCTTTTAGAAATAATTGAGGGATTGTCCCGTAAAATATCGGACACTTATTAAAATTCACCCTGTATAGGTAAAGCAAACATGAAAATATTTTTTTTGCAGATCGAGAGCTAAAAATTTCAGTCTGGCTATTTCCCGCACACTTTTCAAACATTCTTATCCCTTTCATCCTTAAACAACATACCTTAATACCGTGAAGGATCCGAAAGTCACGTAGGAAAAAAATGTCAACCTTTTCGTTTTTATTCGGCCCTTGGGCTCTATTAAATTTGTTTTATTCAGCTGGGCGCAGCGAGTAAATAATGGCGAGCAAAGAAATAAAATAAAAATAAATATTTATCGACTCTTAAGATATCGTTTCCTTTTGTTTATGTACTTAAATAGGTAAATAATTTATTGTGTTCTGTTTATTTTATAATCTATTTTTGGTGCCACTATTTATTAAACAACCAATTTTTCTTTGTGTATCAACAAGTTCACTTGGTATATTAAAAAAGGATATAGCATAAAGTAAGGTTCTCTTTACACGAAGAAACTCAAAAGAATGACGATACTCACACAGCGCTACTCGAGTGGCGGCTACTGGGAATACTGGGATACAGACGCGACTCGCCTATCCGCGACCCGACGTGCTGGGTCGCGCGCTACCGCGCTACTTCAGTCTCCTGTGTTTTTGAAAAGCATCCTGTGCTGTATAATTACAAAATGACGTGTGGCTTTCCTTGGAAGAACATCTATGAATCCAGGCACAAATATCATCCATACAAGGTTATTCCAGTGCAAGAGTTATTTGAAGATGATTTCGATAGGCGAAATGAGTTTTGTGAATGCATGCAAAATATGTGCAATCTATATAATAATTTAGTAAAAAATAATATTTTTTCCGATGAAGCTACGTTCTGTTTGAATGGTAATATGAATAGACAAAATTGTCGTTATTGGGCAACAAAAAATCCCCATTGGGCGATGGAGGTGCTAGTACCCTCGAAAAACAAATGTGGAACAGTGAGCGGAAGAGTAATTGGTCCATATTTCTTTGAACAGTCTTTAACTGGACAAGTAGGTATACCTCGAATTTTTCCAAGTTGAATTAATTTCAGCATTAGAGTCTATTTCCTAATGCAAAAAAGTAATAAATCATTATTGAACTATAAAACCCAGTGGTCTTCACCGTATTTCATAGGCGTAGTCTAATTATTAATTCATATAACATTCGGAGTTGCAAAAATAGTTGAAATATATTCGAATATGACTGGAGTCGAATAGTCAACAATGTACCGACTTGTGCACGAGGATAAACGCGACCCCATCAGGTCATCAAAGAAAAGTACAGGAAGAAAAGAAACTGTAATAAATGAGGATGAATAGGCTGCCATCAGAAGAATCATATACTCGTTTCACTTAGAAAAAGAAATACCTACCTTGGACAAAATAATGTCTGAAATGAAAAAGGATGATTTCATTGCACCCATGGGTAAGAAGAAACTATGAAAAACTTTAAAGGAAATTAATTTTTGTTATGACACAAATTTATCACCATACCATTGAGAATAATTTGTCGCAATTTTCGATATTCTTCTACAAGTTTTTAATTGTGCCCACATAAGTTCAATGGTGTTAAAAATACAAAAATAAGGCGGAAGCCTTAAAAGAGTACGGCTGTATTTTTCGGATATATTGTCAATAACATAGTGTTTTCCCATTGTTTAAGATGAAGTACTTTCAACAATTCTTTGTTGGTATCCGATTCTTCGAAAAATAGGTCATGGTTAAGAAGAAACTCTTAAATTTCCTGTTTTTCGGAGGGCAAATTGGGTAATTTATGGATTTGTCTAGAATGGTAAGCTGCATTATCTAATAACGAGTGATTATTAATTATTTTGCTCAAGGGCGGCTGTGACCCAGTATACATAGTGTAGCAGTAGCGCGTAGATTAAATCATAGGGCGAATTTGCAAGAAAGCAGCGTTGTCACGTTGAAAACCTAAAATAATGTTTTTTGACGGTATGTAATATAAAATCCTGAGCTATCTTACTTTGAAAGCCTACTTTATATGGCCGCCTCCTACTTCTAGACACCAAACTTTCAACAATAAAAATTTTTTGTGCTTCACTAAACATTTTTACTGTAGAACTTTCAATCCGGCAACAAAGCTTCACCAAAACTTAATACGCTGAAAAATAAAAAAAAAAATAAAAAATTAAATCATATCATGCAAATAGCACTTTATAATAGTCAAAAGACGACTCCCCGGAGAAATATTAGTTAAAGCAATAGTAACCTACCTTCAAATAACTGCAAAAATTACAAAATTTCTCCAATTTTTAAACTTTACAAATACACAAATTCAAATAAGACGTAAATGTCATAAAACAATCATGTCATCTTATCTACGCAGTACGGCCATGATGCTTTTAAAATGCATGGCCTCCCTTGAGCAAAATAATTAAAAATCACTCGTTACAATGACACTGTGAGATTTTAAGTTTGGAATTAAAAAATCTTCAAGCCACTCCTAAAACATATTTGAATCAATATTTTTGAGGTAATCCACATTACATTCTTTCAATTTTTTACCGCACAGTTTAAGCATATTCGTAGATCCACAATGCAAAATGACAATACGAGATCCTTTGTTTGGAGGTTTATCTTTTAATTGACATCTACTAAAGCCATCAGTCCAACCTTCTTTTATATTTAATATATCTGTTTTCCCCTTTTTCTAAGTTCATTTACTTTTTCAAAATATTCTATTCGCCATTTTACGATTCTGCTACTTTCCATTATTGCAGCATGCATATTAACAATTTTAAATTTGAATCCCAGTTTTCTGCACAAAGTTTTTCGAGCTCTTGAAATTTTTTTACTATTATGGGAACTTCATTATTTTTAATAGTTGGTCTGCAGCCAAATCCAAATCTTTAGGTTTACCTAAATTGGATCGTTTTTCCTTTGTTAATTTTCTTTGTTTATAGACTTACATAAAGTACTATAAGGAACCTCTGTTAGCTCGGAATTTTTTTTTACTACTTCGGATTTGGTATATCCTATGTGCATAGGGTCTAATTTTAGGTTTTTATACACATTTAAACAAACTTCCTTTGCCTGAAACTTCAAAAATACTTTGCGCTTTTTTTGTAACGTTTCTTTTCCTACTACTCGCCTAAATCTAAATCAACGGATTTAACCAAATTCGCAACAGGGTCGTTTAGAACATCTTCAGGTTCACAATGGTTCTCCTTCCATGGCTTCCAAAGCCTATGAGAATTTTCCTCCCACGGTCGAAACATTGTCCCCAATAGAAAAATCAAATCTATCAAAATCACGAGACACGAACACTGTACACGAGTATATAGATCCTAAATGAAACACTAAATTAATTATTATTACTATTATATATATTTATAATTAACGCAGAAGAACACCAAACTGTACAACTACAAACTGAACATAAAAACACTAAATCAATGCTATGTTTAGATACCAGACCGCATAGCAAATTAAAACACACACACACACATACACTTGTTAATACTACTACGGCTCTGGAACCGTTTTTTTTACAAGGCATAAGACAACTAAAGGATAGTGCAGCAAAAAATCGGGAACTGAATTTAATATTTTAGTGAGAGAGTGGAGAATATGTTAAATTAAATAAATTTTAGACCTACTATATTGTTCTAGCTTTTATTGAAAATCTAAAAATACCATATATACTGAATAAAATATATTTTTTGTAATAAATATAAACAATAATTTTGTACAAATAACGAATTTATTTTAACATTTATTTAAATAATTCAGAAAAACTATGCGCCCGGTCTAAATACTGACGGTAGGTTTTAGAAGATAAAAAAATATAAGTTTTTATAGGAATCTCACTTATATGTGGCGACGACTATACTTACATTGGTAGCAAAAATTGATTTGTCGATGGCGGCTTACTAGCATTTAAATAAAAACGGAATGAAGACTATCATGAACATGAACGCTAATGTCTTTGAAGAATACTTCACATACTGTTACAGTCATGGATAATGCCAGCTACCACAAAAATCCGAAAAAATACCAACGTCTTTTTAGAAAAAAAATGACATCATTAATTGACTTACTGTAAATAAGAAGCAAATTCATAAAGATGTGCTGAAAGGGGAGCTACTGGAGACTGTAAAGTCGAATAAACCTCTTTGTAAGAAATTTGTTGTCGAAGAAATCGCTTCAAAACGAAATATAACGGTAGTTCGCCTTCCGCAATATCACTGTGAATTAAACCCCATAGAATTGCTGTGGGCGCAATTAAAAAGGTTTGTAGCAAGGCACAACACCACTTTTAAAATGAAAGACGTTGGAAACCTCTTGTGTGTGCGTCGAACATGTGACTGAAATAGAAGAAAGAATGTGGGAAGCTGATAACATGCTAGAAAACACTGTAGAGCCCCTTATTATTTCTCTGGACCCCAACGACGACAGTTCATCGGACTACTCGGAACATGATGACTACAATTTAAAATTTAAGTTGTGGTATTCTACATAGTAGATTTTCTTTATAAATATTAATATTTAAACTACCTGCAGTAACGCCGCTGCTCCTACAGATAGTTTTCATTTCATTCACCAAACTGGTCTTTCTATTATATGGTAATTAGGGCGACCCTAATTTAGGACCGATTCGGGGTGTGTAGGTCTGAAACACGGAATTTTTAAAAACTATCATTGCAATTTACCTGAAATATACAATGCAACCTTTAGGTTGTCCTTGTCCACCCTGCTTAATGGGTCCTGTCAATGCAAATTTACATTTCATTGCTCTCTCGCATTAAGAAACAAAGTATAGTTGCTTCATTTCCGAATCCGTTGGATCCAGACTCCCCTGACGAAGAGCTGATGTTCCAGGAAGATGGTGCTCCTCCGCATTATGCTGCCACTGTGGATAAATTTTTGAATGAAACATTTCCCAATCGGTGGATAGGAAGGAGAGGACCTATCGAATGACCTGCTAGGTCGCCAGACCTAACTCCGCTGGACTTCTTTTTGTGGGGTTACCTCAAATCGAAAGTATCTGCTGTCAGACCAAGCAATCTGCAGGAGTTGAAAGAGAGGATTCGAAGAGAAGTGCGTGCCATAACTTCGAAAATGGTTGAAAACGTGCAAAGTGAGTTTATTGATCGCCTAGGATACTGCCAAGCCGTAAATGGCGTAAATTTTCCATATTTAATTTGACTTGTTGTTCTGTTTTTTTTTTTTAAATAAACAGGTCTTACTACTTATTGATATGTTCAGTCGTAATTGTTTCGATAACTGTTGAATTTCCATGTATAAGACATGGTACGTAAAACATACTTAGAATTCGATGCAAAATTCAAAAATGAAATAAAAAATATGTTTTCATTTGAAAAAATGAAGTTGATGGTGTAACTTATTACATGAATTGACCATCAAAAAACCCACATTAAGAAACAAAAAGTGGGTCCGAGTGTTTATGCAAAAAACACACGGCTGAATTTTAAATGAATTTAGACACACTACTTCTGGGACCCACTGTATAAATGATATACCGCAAGGCCTACTATATCATTAGAATACGATGTTTTGAAATAGCTTGAAAGAATCGCACCAAAATTTATGAGCAATCTGTACGAGATATTAGCTTTCAATTAATGATGTATCACAAGCTGTATGTTCCCATTTAAAAAAAAGATCGATGTCGTCATGTCTTCGACAAATGTCTATAAAAGGACAAACGAATAACGTCAAAATGTGAGCATATATAAAACTAAATTGACGTGTCCGAGCATTTTTCCCACAAGTTATAGGTTAAAGCTATATTAATTTTATTCCGGACTTCTGGGCAGCCCTGTATATCTAATCGCAATGTAACAACAATAAATTTACAGGCTATTCCTATAAAAACAAAATGATAAGTTTGATATTTACCCTGTATAACTTGCTGCTCTATTAACAAATAAAGAGTGTAAGAAAAGTATTATGTTGTTACTTTTAATAAGATATGATACCGTATCCGATTCTACAGCCACGTTTCAAACAACGTCACGCGTATTGTCGAGAACAAAATGCCGGAAAATTAACTTTACTGGTTAAATTTTAGCGGCCATCATTGCTTGTGGGATTACACGATGGTGAAATTGGGGGCTTAGATCGGCGATGATAATTCGGTATTGCACAAGGGAGCGTTAAAGTGGAACTATCAAACTGTTGCAGTTGCATTCAATTGTTCACGTTTTTGTTTTACGGTTCTGGAACTGATCTTTTAATAACAGGGCAATTTAAGTTGCACCTACTTGTTCATGGCCAGACTGACTTTAAATACAATAAACAAAATAAATTGCCTTTTGAACACAAAATCAATAAAATTTAAATATACAGGGTGTCTCACGGTGACCGTGCATTAAAAATTTTTAAAAAGTAATGCGAGTTGAATCTTGCAAATTTGGATAATGGGGGTTTCGGAGACCCTCTCATCAGTTGAAATAACATCGAACTTATGCGACCTCTGGTTATACCGGAAGTTATCTCAAACTTTCCTATTTTAAATGGAGCACCATGTATAATATATTTCTTGTATGTTCTTTATTTAAAATAACTTTTATGAAAAGTTTTTGTTCCCCTGCTCTATCTGTTTCTGAGAAAAAAAATTACACGGAAAAAACAGTCTTATAAATTTAGTTTAGTAAGAATTTTATAGTATATTTCTCTATAAAACCTCTTAATAACTATAAATCTGTATATCAGTCTTTATCAAAATAAAATTGTAAACTAAATTTATAAAAAAATATGGTTAGCTTTTTTATATAACATAGTATAATTATGCCACTACTAAGGTATACCGGGTGTAACAGGATCATGGTACACCCCCCGTATCTCCGTTAGTTTTAAAGGTAGGTAATTGATTGAAATTTGGGATATCCCATATATATAATAAGCGGCACTTTTTGACCTACAAATGATTTTTTTTTTCACTTCCGGTTTTGCCGGAAGTGACAACCACTTTTGATTTTTAAATAGTATATTATTATATTTTTGAATTATGCATAATTTTCTGAATCCAATGATACCACAAAAGTGACATTTCAAACGTAAAATTTTTCTATTATTTAATTTTTAATTTACAGCTAAAAGAAAATAAGAAAATACAATTATTTTGTTCTAATTTAATGCTAAGAAGTTACTAAGGTGGCTATGGAATACAAAAAATGAACACAAAACATTACAACAATATTGTTCGAAATGCTGGCCATTAACGTCAATGCACTTCTGAACTCGCATAGCTGTTTCTTGAAGAACGTTCGCTAATTGCTGGGCCGTTATACTATTAATTGCACGTCTTACTCGCAACGCCAGGTCTTCGCGGGTTGTAACGGCAATTGCCTAGACAATGTTTTTTAAATGGCCCCAAACAAAGAAATCAAGAGGTGTTAAGTCGGGTGACCTTGGAGGCCATCTCACAGGACCATTCGTCGAAATTACCTTTTCTTCGAATGCCTGTTGAAGGTAATCAATTACTATTTTTGAATTATGGGGGGCAGCTCCATCTTGTTGGAAATATATTCCCTCTCGTAAATAGACAGGTAATTGAGTAAGACTCTCCCCAATTTCATTTTGCAGAAATTTTAGAATAGAATAGAATAGAATAGAATAGAATAGATTGCCCTCCCGCAATAAATTTTGATTGCCGTGTGGCCAATACCTTGTATTTTGTCGGTTAAATAGTCCCATATTTGTAAACCTAGACTCGTCCGAAAATAAAATCCTTCCCAAAAAAGCATTGTTTGGCTGCACATTATTCTGCAAGATCCAATTGCAATATTCCATCCTACGTTCATAATCAGTTTCGTGCAGGTGCTGGTGCAATTGATATTTGAAAGATTTATAATTATGTTTGCAAGATTCGGCTCACCGTTTGGTGACTAATTTCCAACTCAACCCCAATTTGCCTTAAAGAAACAGTCTTATCAACTTCTATTCGAGCTAAAACATTAATTTCCGTTCCTTCGTCAATGATGAAGTTTTCTTCGGGATCATGGTTAAGCTGTCTTCGGAATTGATTTTCAAGACGATTAAAGTAATTTCTCGCTGGACATTGTCTATCAGGATATCGGTCGGCATAAAGGTTTCTAGCCGCAACGGCATTTTTTCTACATTTCCCATAAATAATTAACATGTCCACCTTTTCATCTCTTGTATAAATGTGTGGCATTTTGAACAAAAATAAGAACAAATGTAAAGACTTTTCCAATACACAATAAAACCATCGATAAACAACCAAATACTTATTGCAAAATCTGAGGGAATAATTTTATTGTTTTCAAAGCCACCTTAGTAACTTCTTGGCATTAAATTAGAACAAAATAATTGTATTTTCTTATTTTCTTTTAGCTGTAATTTTGATTGTATTTATCGCACATGGTATTAATAGGTATGAATAAATTCCTTATTAATAGTACTAAGAAATGTTACCACGGTACCAATATGGTTCCATTTGAAAAAATTGAGCTTTACCCCAAAAACGATTACAATGAACTTTATTTGCTTATAAAAAACGCAATTTAGTATTTTTGACGGGACTTCGATTTTTCTAGCATTAGACGGATCAATTGGAATAAATCGGAACCGTCATGGCACACTTAAATGGAAAATTAAAAATTAAGTGGTATCATTGGATTCACAAAATTATGCAGAATTCAAAAATGTAATAATATACACGGTGTTCCATTTAAAAATCGAAAGTTGGTGTCACTTCCGGCAAAACCGAAAGTGAAAAAAAAAACATTTGTAGGTCAAAAAGTGTACCTTATTATGTATGTGGGATATCCCAAATTTCAATCAATTACCTTTAAAACTAACGGAGATACGGGGGGGTGTACCATGATCCTGTTACACCCGGTATATTAAGGCCCCAGTACACGTTTGGCCAACTAGTTGGGCCAATGAGTTGGGCAACAAATAAGTACAGTGATTACACGTTGGTAGATTTGCTCAATCTGCATTGGCCATTTGACGAGGATGATGGATGTGGAAACCATCGCAGCCGCGGCAATTTATTTGTACATCGCTTTCATATTTATAGAAAGGTGCACCAAACGAAAGTGATTAAAAAAAATTGGCGTAAAAGAAGGTGCAAGGATTCCATATTATTGACTCAATTTGGTACAAATCTATAAACTTTAAAATTTGTTCGCTATTCCAAACCGCCATCGAACCCGCCATCGACTTTTTACGCCACAAAAATAGAACACTAAGTACCGCTTCCTTCCGACAGCGACTTCGAACACGAACTAAAAAGAGACCAACCAACGTGTGAACGCTGCTTGGTAGATCGCGCCAAGATCCTTTGATGTGTGCACGAAAAACCGACAACATTTGGTTCGTAAACTAACGCTGGCTGCCAATCACCAAGTTCCGCCACGTGGTTCTATACACGTTGGCCCAACTCATTAGCCCAACTAGTTTGCCAAACGTGTACTGGGGCCTTTACATTTAACAAATGCGTTTTGGTTAAATTGAATAACCATTTTTTTTAGTTACAAGTAAGAAACTGTATTGTGAACTTTATTAAATCCTTTTGTGGCTTTCAAAATTTTTTATTACCTACATGAAGAGGCAAGCATAAAAAATGGTTATAACGGATAATTAGCAAAAATTACTATATTTCTTTACTAAAATTTTTAATAGAATTTAGAAGGGTGTAATTATAGTAAGACTGTTTAACAATAAACTATTTGAATTTTTATAACACTATATTTGCAAAATATCAAAAAATATAGAAGCGCTTACGAAATTTTCGTAGGAAAATTCGTATTTTACTAAATGAATACATTAGAAACTCCTAAATAATTTACAGGAATAGTCAAAGCCGCGCCGTCCGCCGCCGCCGGCGCCGTCGTATTTACAGTTATGCCACCAAAGGGTTCGTACCTCTAACTCTTACACTTATGTGTTTTAAGTTCAAACTGGTTAATTTTGTCCGTGATCTCAGCATCTCTCTTTGTTTGTTTTTTTAAGTATTACTACCCATTATTACTAACTTAATAATTTTTAATTTATTTACAAATGTTTACAAACATCCATGCCCTAGCAGGGATTCGAACCCGGGACCTATCGATGGCCGAGCGAGATTGCTGCTCACCAGAGTACCGAGGCCAATTTGGTAGCTTTTACAAATAATTTCATTTGTTTTTAGTTTTTCCTGTAACGAATTTTTTTATTCCTATATATTTTTGTAGTAACAATAAGAATATTAACACGTTTTTACTATAATCTTATAGTCTTCCTTAATGTACCATATGGCTGTCTTATATAAAACTATAAAATATGGTTACTTCTATATTTTTGATTATTTTTATATTTTTTTTTTCGTGTATCTTCTCATATTTTGAACTTTAACAGGGAGATATTATTGTGCTCGATAATGGGCTGTTGAGAATTTTAGATACAGGGAAGTGGAAAAGTGACAATTTTTGGTCCTTGCTTGATTGCTGGTTCATTTAATGGATAAGCGACAACATTTTCTGTCTGTCTACATAGCGTGTCCATATACCTAACTAGAATAGTTACTTAGAACTTATTTACGGTTTTTCGCAAAATCCTCCAAATAATTGTCTTATTGATTGAATTCGTGGCTTTGTTTAGAGAAACAGGAAGTGTGAATAAAAATGAAAGGAAACCAATAGTTCGCACTGCACAAAAGTAGCTAGGAATTGAGAGAGCTGGGCCAGTGGTGCTAGTGGTGCGTTTTATGACCTAACCCAGGTGGTGCAGGTGGTGCTGTTTATGACCTAACCCGAGTGGTTCGGTGGTGCTGTTTATGACCTAACCCGGGTGGTTCAGTGGTGCTGTTTATGACCTAACCCGGGTGCTTTCGTGAGGCGGCTTCTTATCTAACCCTAATTTGAACCTGAATATTTATGATCTGACCCGGGATAAAACCCGACTTTTTACTATCTAACCTTAGTGGAAACGCCGCTGTTAAAGCGGGATAATTAAATCCCAATTTTTATAAGCCATCCTTAAACCCGACTTTTTACGATCCGACCTGAGCCATCCTTAAACCAGACTTTTTATGATTTAACCTTAGTTGAAACGCCGCTGTTAAAGCGGTATAGTAAAAATCATTATTTATATTTTCTAACTTAGTGAAACGCCGCTGGTGGATGGCAAAGCGAAATAAAACCCTAATTTATATGGTCTAACAAGATAAGTATAATAAGGCGGCACATTATTTGTCACCGCAATAATTATTTATACCTAAATAACCCTCTCAAACCCTCTGCCGACTCGATTTAAAAAGAAAGGGGCATAAAACTTTATTTATTATTCCGAAGGACCCTCATTAAAATTCAGAAGCATATCTAATAATTGTTTTCAATTTTGTACCACTTATAAAAAATGCAATAAAATAATTACCATCTAGAACCATTAACTAGCGATTTCTTTGTACTGGAAATGGATAAATTATAGGACTATCTTGTAATGAGAACAGTAGACAATAAATAAAACTTAAATACGTATATGGCTCCATATATCATTCGACCTTTACTTAAAATACCAACTGGGTATAGGTACTATACAACTTGTGTTCGCCATCAGGTAAAAGCCCTCATAATGCTTTTATAAAAATTGTGGATAATATCATAATATAAGTAAATAGGGTACAATTTCAGGAAAAAAGTAAAAAAAAATTAATTCACAGTGTAAAATTGTAGTTAAATGGATTGTAAATACGAAATAATATAAAAAGCTACCTTTTGTTTGTCATGATGTATGCACAATAACTCTATATTATTCGGCCCTTAAACTGAAAATACCCACTAGATAGGTATCATAAGCTGTATTTGTCATCAGGTAGAACCTTAATTCTCAATGTCAACAATAAGCAAATCACGTTGGTTTTTTTTTTTTAATTTATTATTAAATTCATTAGAATAATACTTATTAATCTGGCTAACTTAAGAAACTGACAATATAACGACCATCCAAAAAAATCATAATACATTACTGGGTGTGAAAGCAATTGCGCTGCAAAATATAGTGTATACCGACTCTGAGGTAGTTAATTAAAATCACAATTACTACATATAAAAATGTTCAATACTATTAGCGTCACCTACGCATAGGTTTAAAAAAGCATGAGAAACTTTGCGAATATCATTTTCCATAGTTCTCTCGACCACCACATCGATGTCACATTTCAATATTCTCGCCAACATTTAACTTTTGAAATTAGCATAATAACAAATCCTTTACAATGAATTAAACAAACGCATACATAATTTTAAAATCTTATAATGCGTAACAGCTCCAAAATCTAACAAGTTTGGACTAGTCGAATGACGTCAGTTTACATCTGTGGAGAATACCCAACTCTCAACTCATAAAAAATGGTCAAACTTTGTCGGTAAATACCCTTCTATGGTGCAGGGGAAGGACAGGTAACTCGAGATGCTTATAAAGAAACGTTAAAGAACATTATTTGCTTATTTCTAGACTCTTAAAAATTAGATGCAATCGAACAATAAATGTTTTCATCATGTATATTTATCAGTAACACATTACTTTCGACATACGTAAATTCAAATTGATAATTACTTGCCTTAGTACTTTTTTAGAAGCTTGAATCATTGCATATAACCGTCTGAGGGTACCCAAACTTCCCCTAACATATTTCTCCGTAACCGGGGAAAAAGAGGTAAAAAAGCAAAATAACAGCTCCAAGTGTCTTTGCGAACAATCGGCAATAAAATAGAGTATTTCAGTTTTTAATTTTTCGTAAATAAAAGTTGGTTAGATTAATAGTCTCTGTGAATATAATAACATAAGCAAAGTGATATGCCGTAAATTTAGGAGTACAGTATAAATTATCCCTCTATTAAAATATACCGCAATAACTAACTAGCAAAGGATTTTTGATATTTTGAATATATTTGATGCTCATAGCATTATCACATTTCCAAAGGCTCTAAATTTTAGAAAAATGTTCTAATAGAATATGTCTATCAATATAAAGTAAAGGTATTGTTAGGTTTTTTTAAAAAATACGACCTACAACAGTCTCTGCTACAGCATGGCTGACTCTGTGAGACCATAATAATTATATCAATAATCGAGTCGTCCTTATGATAATATTTTCTTCCAATATCCGGCTCCACTATCCATAAAAGTTATGTTAGAAAATTCATAATTGAGCGCATTGTAATTTTTAAAAAGAAATTCACTTCGCACACAAAGATGAAGCCAATCAATTCATGAAAATAATGCAAGTCAGTATGCGTATGTTATGGCTAACTGTTTAAATGTCTATTCCTTCCACGTTTGTCGGAAGAAATACTTTTTTTATACTAGTATTTTAGTTGAAAATAAGATCGTAAATCGTCTGTACAAAACAAGCGTCCCTTATGGATTTGAACGAAAATCATAGATTCGACTATTTTCATGAAAAATAAATCTAAGTACGGAATAATGCAGGGAGATTATCTATTTTCTTGGTTTAGAAAGTGATGTAGTTAAGATTTATAACTTAGGAATAAATAAATTATTATTAATCTTTTCGACCTATTTCTCTTGCATATTTAATTTCTTTGATAGTAAGAACTAATCTTTTTATTTTACAAAGGTAAATAAAGCTAAAGATCGGCGTTGTCAGTCAGGTATAAGAACTGATTTAACACGATGGTTTTTGTACAAACGTTCACATACAATTGTATGCTTTTTAAGCGATTGTGTCGGAAAAAATAACGTTTTATAGATTAGATATTTAGACGAAGAGCTAACCTTCTCAATAAAGTATTGATTATTGCCCTGGTAGCTAGACAACACTTTTCATGTTAGTCAAAAAAAATTTTTTTTTTGGACGCTATTACAGATTTCATCGTTAACTAACAAACATTAAGACCAAAAAATTAGCGTGCAAGATGAAATGTATAGGTTCACTTCATTTTTACATTATTTTACAACTGTCAATCGCATTAAAAACAAGATCGAATAAAAAATAACTTATGACATATGGACGAAAAATGTTTTTCGGACTATTTAGGTTACCGACCGCATTACGTCTGAAATACCACATTTTTCGAGCTTATAACATAATTTACTATTTTAACGTTAAAATAGGGGAAATGATGTATCGAAATGGGTACTTGTTTTGTCGGTCACGAGATTATAGTTTCTTTTAAAATGAACTCTAATATTTACATCACAAATTATCCTTTAAGCCACATTAGTTTAAAACACGTCTGTCGCTTTCTCTCTATTGTGAGTTTGATTAAAGTATAGTGTAGTATATATTTAGATGAATTTCGTAAATGTTGAATACTTTCAAAACTGAAAAAGCCGCCCTTTGCAATAAATATCTCCGTAGAGTTAGGTACCCTGCAGATTAAGGGTATTTCAGCGGATAATCATATACGAATTCAAAGATTTTGTCTATTTTAATGGATTAACAAACAATATCTATAGGATAACTTTACTGATAAAAAAAAAAGAACAAAAATCCATAAAGTCTAGGCTCACATGAAATTCCATAAAGAGCAGCTGCATAGCCTTATCACATCAAACTATATTTTTATTTCATTCTATTGCCAAAAGTCTGTGTTTAGGAGATTATCATTCATTTTAAAATGAACTCTAATATGTACATCACCATAAACTACCTCTTAAGCCGTCTTAAAAATAGACTTTTCGATTTGCTCTATATTGATTTCCTAATATTAAATATCTACAATAGTCGAAATTCGCTCGCTAATACCTATGTATGCAAGGTTTCTTCAAAAAATGACAATTTTGTTGTTTAATGGCTTGAAAAAAATGGAAAAAGGAGGTTTTTGCATTAATTTATTTCCAGATGAGTGTTAAAAATACTTATAAAACTCGGTATACCGAAGATCAAGCATTAATGAGAGGGTTGAGTCCTGTTTGCCAAATCCTGATTTTTAATTTGACGTTGGCAACGGTACAATTTCTTAACATTTATCATAAGAGGCGTATATTTTTGGGGCTTAGATCTACCAGTTTATCCACGTTCCATTTATTGATAGTGCTTTAGTAATTTTACTTTCCAATTATTTTTTACCAAAACGCGTAGTTGAAACAGTGCCTATATCAGACGATATAATAAATTTTAAGGATTAATTTGCTTAAAAATACACTTCAATTTATTTAGGTCAAAGCAGCCAGACATATACTGGAACTACGAAAACCCTATTACAATTTGGTTGCCTAGAGAAAATTTTGTAAAAAACATAGCTTTCTACACAAATGCTGGCACATTACGCATCTATCCTTTTAAGATGCCTGGCGACGTCAATGTAAGCATTGACATAATGACGCAAGATATAGATAGGTACTAGAATATTCAAGATTTCTATTAACGATACACTTCAGCATACATGCGAGATGTCATTAATGTCTACGGAAGGGTACAGACATGCCAGCTATTTTTACATGGGTTCCATAGACTTGGACGCTTCTTGTTTAGAAATATTTGATGTGGTCTTGAGGAGTTCCGTATTGAAGCACCAAACCCACCTGCCAAATAATTGACGAAATATGGGATATCATAAAATATGCCCCCCCCCATCGAACTAAATGGTCCTATAAACCAGCTTCACAGACCGTAATTTGTGATGCTAACACGATTAATACGCAATAGAACAAGATTAAGAAACAAAATTTTAAACAAATATATTGGATATATAATTAGCTGTTTTGCTTTGTTTTTTTAACTAATTTAAAGTAGCTCTTTATCACACGAAAATAATTAAATAATTTACGGTTACAGAACAATAATTATTTTAAAAAGCTGTATAACTAAATATATTATGTTATTAGGAATATTCTGTCTAAAGTAACAGCTGATCTTAGTCGAAAATGAGATCGTATTATTGATTGTTGAATTCGTTAGGTATGAAATAAAATTAGAGATTTCGTCTATTTTTTCACGATTAAAAAGAATACCTCTATTTAGCTAAAAATGAAACGATTACAGTGGTAGATTAATTCACTTTACCAAGCATGTAAACTACTAATTTTGCAATAAATATCTTCTATATTTCTAGGTAGGTTTACTCGAAAATGTTGGGCTATTTTCATCAAAAATCCCGATACGAAATTGAAAAATTTGCCTATTTTTGTCGGTTTACAAAGTGATAGTGGAATATTGGTTTGATCAAAGAACAATAATTATTTTAAAAATGTTGTATAATTAACTAAATGTCGGTGTTATCAGGCAGGCAAGAAGTTATTTATCTGAATCTTATTTGTACCAATAGCGTTTATATACAAATGCTAGTGGTTTTCAAAAATTGATATCTCGGAAATTATTAGGTTTAGACTTATAATACGCTTATTAAAAAATAATGACTACTTTATGCAAAATTCAAAAATATTATAAGATGTAGGGTATCCCAGTAACTTAACCAAAGATTTTCGGTCTTCGTAAAGCTTTATACGTTTCTTCAGCGTACCAAACATTCACTTTTTTTAAATATTGACATCGGGTTAGGATTCTGAACATAGGATTAACATCACTCCAATAGTGAACATGTTGCGTTGTCACAGTTCCATTCGTCGAAAAGTAAACAAAACCGTTTGAGCTACGTGGAGAATAAATAAAGTTGGCTTGTTGAAAAATTTTAATATTTATTAAGGTAAAAGACTATAAATATATCGATACAACACTTTGACATTTCTAACACTACAAACATTAATATCTAAAATATGATATTTACAACCATCAACATCTCCCTTCTCTAATTTTGGTACATCAATGTTGTCTTCTAAGTTTATAATATATGGTGCCCTGCAGTTTAATTCTGAAAATGTTTTAACTAAAAATTCCTCTTTGACACGTCCTTTAACGTAAATGATGTTTACGTCTATCAGATTGTTGGATATGATATTATGTAGCTTCTTGTAATCGGTATCACCATAATTATAAAGGATACCATGGTGATTTCCAAATAGATATTTGACTTGTTTCTTGCAAGCCTTAGTTAAGGTGTCGAATGGTTTAACTGGTTTAAAAAATTCATACTATTCCCATCGTAAATAGCCAATTCTTTGGCGCAAAATTCAGGTATGTTAAATCCTTGAATATCGACTACAACGAACTTCATTGTCTGAAGGCTCAAATCAAACTGATTACTGTTTTTTTTTGTTGTTTTATAGTCTACTATCTACCTACATAAAAAAAGAACAAGTATATTTTCATATTTTTATCGCTTTTAAGTTCGATTTCAAAAGCACACTCCCACTTTTTCATAATTTCACAGTCTAAGCACATAGATCTTATATTTTTATTTACGATCAATTCATCTTTATTCGCCAATCGTCTCAAACGAGTTTGCTTTTGAAAGTAATATAGCCTTAGTATTCAGAAAATATTAATGATATCGGAGCCTAAAACATCCTTGACACTAAAAAAAATCGTCGTGTTTCCTCACAAGACCCATCATCTTGTCTATTTAGCTTGCTTTCCTATTGTTTAGCAGGTTAAATAAAATTATTATTTCGCTCTTTTTGTCTGTACTGAATCGTTAGGGGAATACGATTCTAGTCCTATAAGAGAGACAGTTAAAATTTATGTAAGCAATCAGAAATCCTACACTATGAGCTACTTAGTTAAAATTTCATATTTCCTTCCTGGCTCAGGCAAAATTTGTGTTGTGTCTGTTAAAATTTATAAAATACGAAAAAAATGCTAGATGCATTTTTATCATGACTTTCTATCTAATATCATCTTATTTCAAGGTATAATTCGGTTGTCAAAATGAGAATAAAATAATTTTCCCATGGTTTATGTCATCTTAAAAAGTCGAATGGTTATATTCTGTAGAGGGTCAGATACATTCAAATTTAAATATTTTCTCCAAGAAGAATTTTAAGATAGTATTATAGTAAATAAAAATTCTATGCCTCCAATATTTCTTGGAAACATATCGTGTTCTAGCAACATAACCCAAAAGTATCTCTATTCAGAAACGCATCGTACTTTTCTTGTCAAACTTGACTTTGTTGTAATGTTGTATGTAGGACACTTTGAAAACAAAAACTAGATTAGAAACCGCCGCTTCTCAAGGTATACTTTTTTAGGTCTTACATAGGGTACACTGGTATACAGAGCAAATGTCGTCTTTAATTGTCTCATTGCCCCCATCCATTACATACATTATTTTAGTCATCTTAAAGCACCTGTTACCAGCATTATCTGTTTTTTATGGTTTTCATAAAACATAGCGATTACCGATGAAAATTATACGAAAACTTGATAAATAACTTTTTTTTTTCAACTGGAATATACTGGTTTTCGGTGGAAAAATGTTACTTTTTAACTAAAAATGAATATAAGACATATACGCATTGATGTTTAGAATAAACCAATCTTTTCTAAAATTACTATGAAATATTCACAAGATCGTTTCGTTGTAACCAAAGTAGCAGGGTTTGCAGATTTCGTATAGAGTTCAAACGCGATACTGAGATGATCTTTTTTTTATATTTTTGTAGGATAATTCACCACTACGTTGTACTTGAGAGAGGACTTTCTTGAAAAATCCTCCAATTTCTCTGCAATTTTGTTCCTTTTAGAGTTAAATTCACACAGAAAACCCCGTATTCTGATCTTTCAGGTGGGTATATTAAAAAGGGATTATTAGTATGGCAATATTAATTAACGGTTGTTTTTTTTTTTGTCGTATGAAGAGTTGAAATTTTTTTTCCACTCCATTGATTGCGATGCAGGGGGTCGGGTTTGATCATAATCTTTCAGGGTAGCTCAGGTTTGATTACATGTGCTTAGGTTAGTGCTCCTTGCAATCGGTTTCAGGTTTGACGCGCTGTTTAAGAAACCTGAACTAACCTGAGGGATATGGATGGGGGCAATGACACAATTAAAGACGACATTTGCTCTGTATACCAGTGTACCCTATGTAAGACCTAAAAAAGTATACCTTGAGAGGCGGCGGTTTCTAATCTAGTTTTTGTTTTCAAAGTGTCCTACATACAACATTACAACAAAGTCAAGTTTGACAAGAAAAGTACGATGCGTTTCTGAATAGAGATACTTTTGGGTTATGTTGCTAGAACACGATATGTTTCCAAGAAATATTGGAGGCATAGAATTTTTATTTACTATAATACTATCTTAAAATTCTTCTTGGAGAAAATATTTAAATTTGAATGTATCTGACCCTCTACAGAATATAACCATTTGACTTTTTAAGATGACATAAACCATGGGAAAATTATTTTATTCTCATTTTGACAACCGAATTATACCTTGAAATAAGATGATATTAGATAGAAAGTCATGATAAAAATGCATCTAGCATTTTTTTCGTATTTTATAAATTTTGACAGACACAACACAAATTTTGCCTGAGCCAGGAAGGAAATATGAAATTTTAACTAAGTAGCTCATAGTGTAGGATTTCTGATTGCTTACATAAATTTTAACTGTCTCTCTTATAGGACTAGAATCGTATTCCCCTAACGATTCAGTACAGACAAAAAGAGCGAAATAATAATTTTATTTAACCTGCTAAACAATAGGAAAGCAAGCTAAATAGACAAGATGATGGGTTTTGTGAAGAAACACGACGATTTTTTTTAGTGTCAAGGATGTTTTAGGCTCCGATATCATTAATATTTTCTGAATACTAAGGCTATATTACTTTCAAAAGCAAACTCGTTTGAGACGATTGGCAAATAAAGATGAATTGATCGTAAATAAAAATATAAGATCTATGTGCTTAGACTGTGAAATTATCAAAAAGTGGGAGTGTGCTTTTGAAATCGAACTTAAAAGCGATAAAAATATGAAAATATACTTGTTCTTTTTTTATGTAGGTAGATAGTAGACTATAAAACAACAAAAAAAAAACAGTAATCAGTTTGATTTGAGCCTTCAGACAATGAAGTTCGTTGTAGTCGATATTCAAGGATTTAACATACCTGAATTTTGCGCCAAAGAATTGGCTATTTACGATGGGAATAGTATGAATTTTTTAAACCAGTTAAACCATTCGACACCTTAACTAAGGCTTGCAAGAAACAAGTCAAATATCTATTTGGAAATCACCATGGTATCCTTTATAATTATGGTGATACCGATTACAAGAAGCTACATAATATCATATCCAACAATCTGATAGACGTAAACATCATTTACGTTAAAGGACGTGTCAAAGAGGAATTTTTAGTTAAAACATTTTCAGAATTAAACTGCAGGGCACCATATATTATAAACTTAGAAGACAACATTGATGTACCAAAATTAGAGAAGGGAGATGTTGATGGTTGTAAATATCATATTTTAGATATTAATGTTTGTAGTGTTAGAAATGTCAAAGTGTTGTATCGATATATTTATAGTCTTTTACCTTAATAAATATTAAAATTTTTCAACAAGCCAACTTTATTTATTCTCCACGTAGCTCAAACGGTTTTGTTTACTTTTCGACGAATGGAACTGTGACAACGCAACATGTTCACTATTGGAGTGATGTTAATCCTATGTTCAGAATCCTAACCCGATGTCAATATTTAAAAAAAGTGAATGTTTGGTACGCTGAAGAAACGTATAAAGCTTTACGAAGACCGAAAATCTTTGGTTAAGTTACTGGGATACCCTACATCTTATAATATTTTTGAATTTTGCATAAAGTAGTCATTATTTTTTAATAAGCGTATTATAAGTCTAAACCTAATAATTTCCGAGATATCAATTTTTGAAAACCACTAGCATTTGTATATAAACGCTATTGGTACAAATAAGATTCAGATAAATAACTTCTTGCCTGCCTGATAACACCGACATTTAGTTAATTATACAACATTTTTAAAATAATTATTGTTCTTTGATCAAACCAATATTCCACTATCACTTTGTAAACCGACAAAAATAGGCAAATTTTTCAATTTCGTATCGGGATTTTTGATGAAAATAGCCCAACATTTTCGAGTAAACCTACCTAGAAATATAGAAGATATTTATTGCAAAATTAGTAGTTTACATGCTTGGTAAAGTGAATTAATCTACCACTGTAATCGTTTCATTTTTAGCTAAATAGAGGTATTCTTTTTAATCGTGAAAAAATAGACGAAATCACTAATTTTATTTCATACCTAACGAATTCAACAATCAATAATACGATCTCATTTTCGACTAAGATCAGCTGTTACTTTAGACAGAATATTCCTAATAACATAATATATTTAGTTATACAGCTTTTTAAAATAATTATTGTTCTGTAACCGTAAATTATTTAATTATTTTCGTGTGATAAAGAGCTACTTTAAATTAGTTAAAAAAACAAAGCAAAACAGCTAATTAAATATCCAATATATTTGTTTAAAATTTTGTTTCTTAATCTTGTTCTGTTGCGTATTAATCCTGTTAGCATCACAAATTACGGTCTGTGAAGCTGGTTTATAGGATCATTTAGTTCGATGGGGGGGCATATTTTATGATATCCCATATTTCGTCAATTATTTGGCAGGTGGGTTTGGTGCTTCAATACGGAACTCCTCAAGACCACATCAAATATTTCTAAACAAGAAGCGTCCAAGTCTATGGAACCCATGTAAAAATAGCTGGTATGTCTGTACCCTTCCGTAGACATTAATGACATCTCGCATGTATGCTGAAGTGTATCGTTAATAGAAATCTTGAATATTCTAGTACCTATCTATATCTTGCGTCATTATGTCAATGCTTACATTGGCGTCGCCAGGCATCTTAAAAGGATAGATGCGTAATGTGCCAGCATTTGTGTAGAAAGCTATGTTTTTTACAAAATTTTCTCTAGGCAACCAAATTGTAATAGGGTTTTGTAGTTCCAGTATATGTCTGGCTGCTTTGACCTAAATAAATTGAAGTGTATTTGTAAGCAAATTAATCCTTAAAATTTATTATATCGTCTGATATAGGCACTGTTTCAACTACGCGTTTTGGTAAAAAATAATTGGAAAGTAAAATTACTAAAGCACTATCAATAAATGGAACGTGGATAAACTGGTAGATCTAAGCCCCAAAAATATACGCCTCTTATGATAAATGTTAAGAAATTGTACCGTTGCCAACGTCAAATTAAAAATCAGGATTTGGCAAACAGGACTCAACCCTCTCATTAATGCTTGATCTTCGGTATACCGAGTTTTATAAGTATTTTTAACACTCATCTGGAAATAAATTAATGCAAAAACCTCCTTTTTCCATTTTTTTCAAGCCATTAAACAACAAAATTGTCATTTTTTGAAGAAACCTTGCATACATAGGTATTAGCGAGCGAATTTCGACTATTGTAGATATTTAATATTAGGAAATCAATATAGATACAAATCGAAAAGTCTATTTTTAAGACGGCTTAAGAGGTAGTTTATGGTGATGTACATATTAGAGTTCATTTTAAAATGAATGATAATCTCCTAAACACAGACTTTTGGCAATAGAATGAAATAAAAATATAGTTTGATGTGATAAGGCTATGCAGCTGCTCTTTATGGAATTTCATGTGAGCCTAGACTTTATGGATTTTTGTTCTTTTTTTTTATCAGTAAAGTTATCCTATAGATATTGTTTGTTAATCCATTAAAATAGACAAAATCTTTGAATTCGTATATGATTATCCGCTGAAATACCCTTAATCTGCAGGGTACCTAACTCTACGGAGATATTTATTGCAAAGGGCGGCTTTTTCAGTTTTGAAAGTATTCAACATTTACGAAATTCATCTAAATATATACTACACTATACTTTAATCAAACTCACAATAGAGAGAAAGCGACAGACGTGTTTTAAACTAATGTGGCTTAAAGGATAATTTGTGCTGTAAATATTAGAGTTCATTTTAAAAGAAACTATAATCTCGTGACCGACAAAAAAAGTAACCATTTCGATACATCATTTCTCCTATTTTAACGTTAAAATAGTAAATTATGTTATAAGCTCGAAAAATGTGGTATTTCAGACGTAATGCGGTCGGTAACCTAAATACTCCGAAAAACATTTTTCGTCCATATGTCATAAGTTATTTTTTATTCGATCTTGTTTTTAATGCGATTGACAGTTGTAAAATAATGTAAAAATGAAGTGAACCTATACATTTCATCTTGCACGCTAATTTTTTGGTCTTAATGTTTGTTAGTTAACGATGAAATCTGTAATAGCGTCCAAAAAAAAATTTTTTTTTGACTAACATAAAAAGTGTTGTCTAGCTACCAGGGCAATAATCAATACTTTATTGAGAAGGTTAGCTCTTCGTCTAAATATCTAATCTATAAAACGTCATTTTTTCCGACACAATCGGTTAAAAAGCATACAATTGTATGTGAACGTTTGTACAAAAACCATCGTGTTAAATCAGTTCTTATACCTGACTGACAACGCCGATCTTTAGCTTTTTTTACCTTTGTAAAATAAAAAGATTAGTTCTTACTATCAAAGAAATTAAATATGCAAGAGAAATAGGTCGAAAAGATAAATAATAATTTATTTATTCCTAAGTTATAAATCTTAACTACATCACTTTCTAAACCAAGAAAATAGATAATCTCCCTGCATTATTTCGTACTTAGATTTATTTTTCATGAAAATAGTCGAATCTATGATTTTCGTTCAAATCCATAAGGGACGCTTGTTTTGTACAGACGATTTACGATCTTATTTTCAACTAAAATACTAGTATAAAAAAAGGATTTCTTCCGACAAACGTGGAAGGAATAGACATTTAAACAGTTAGCCATAACATACGCATACTGACTTGCATTATTTTCATGAATTGATTGGCTTCATCTTTGTGTGCGAAGTGAATTTCTTTTTAAAAATTACAATGCGCTCAATTATGAATTTTCTAACATAACTTTTATGCATAGTGGAGCCGGATATTGGAAGAAAATATTATCATAAGGACGACTCGATTATTGATATAATTATTGTGGTCTCACAGAGTCAGCCATGCTGTAGCAGAGACTGTTGTAGGTCGTATTTTTTAAAAAAACCTAACAATACCTTTACTTTATATTGATAGACATATTCTATTAGAACATTTTTCTAAAATTTAGAGCCTTTGGAAATGTGATAATGCTATGAGCATCAAATATATTCAAAATATCAAAAATCCTTTGCTAGTTAGTTATTGCGGTATATTTTAATAGAGGGATAATTTATACTGTACTCCTAAATTTACGGCATATCACTTTGCTTATGTTATTATATTAACAGAGACTATTAATCTAACCAACTTTTATTTACGAAAAATTAAAAACTGAAATACTCTATTTTATTGCCGATTGTTCGCAAAGACACTTGGAGCTGTTATTTTGCTTTTTTACCTCTTTTTCCCCGGTTACGGAGAAATATGTTAGGGGAAGTTTGGGTACCCTCAGACGGTTATATGCAATGATTCAAGCTTCTAAAAAAGTACTAAGGCAAGTAATTATCAATTTGAATTTACGTATGTCGAAAGTAATGTGTTACTGATAAATATACATGATGAAAACATTTATTGTTCGATTGCATCTAATTTTTAAGAGTCTAGAAATAAGCAAATAATGTTCTTTAACGTTTCTTTATAAGCATCTCGAGTTACCTGTCCTTCCCCTGCACCATAGAAGGGTATTTACCGACAAAGTTTGACCATTTTTTATGAGTTGAGAGTTGGGTATTCTCTACAGATGTAAACTGACGTCATTCGACTAGTCCAAACTTGTTAGATTTTGGAGCTGTTACGCATTATAAGATTTCAAAATTATGTATGCGTTTGTTTAATTCATTGTAAAGGATTTGTTATTATGCTAATTTCAAAAGTTAAATGTTGGCGAGAATATTGAAATGTGACATCGATGTGGTGGTCGAGAGAACTATGGAAAATGATATTCGCAAAGTTTCTCATGCTTTTTTAACCCTATGCGTAGGTGACGCTAATAGTATTGAACATTTTTATATGTAGTAATTGTGATTTTAATTAACTACCTCAGAGTCGGTATACACTATATTTTGCAGCGCAATTGCTTTCACACCCAGTAATGTATTATGATTTTTTTGGATGGTCGTTATATTGTCAGTTTCTTAAGTTAGCCAGATTAATAAGTATTATTCTAATGAATTTAATAATAAATTAAAAAAAAAACCAACGTGATTTGCTTATTGTTGACATTGAGAATTAAGTTTGTAAAATATTTAACAACCCCATATTTTTATGCTCGTGTTGAAAATACGTTAAGATTGCTACTTTGATGCCTACGCCTAATATTCATAATTTTATTGGGGGTTCTACCTGATGACAAATACAGCTTATGATACCTATCTAGTGGGTATTTTCAGTTTAAGGGCCGAATAATATAGAGTTATTGTGCATACATCATGACAAACAAAAGGTAGCTTTTTATATTATTTCGTATTTACAATCCATTTAACTACAATTTTACACTGTGAATTAATTTTTTTTTACTTTTTTCCTGAAATTGTACCCTATTTACTTATATTATGATATTATCCACAATTTTTATAAAAGCATTATGAGGGCTTTTACCTGATGGCGAACACAAGTTGTATAGTACCTATACCCAGTTGGTATTTTAAGTAAAGGTCGAATGATATATGGAGCCATATACGTATTTAAGTTTTATTAATTGTCTACTGTTCTCATTACAAGATAGTCCTATAATTTATCCATTTCCAGTACAAAGAAATCGCTAGTTAATGGTTCTAGATGGTAATTATTTTATTGCATTTCTTATAAGTGGTACAAAATTGAAAACAATTATTAGATATGCTTCTGAATTTTAATGAGGGTCCTTCGGAATAATAAATAAAGTTTTATGCCCCTTTCTTTTCAAATCGAGTCGGCAGAGGGTTTGAAAGGGTTATTTAGGTATAAATAATTATTGCGGTGACAAATAATGTGCCGCCTTATTATACTTATCTTGTTAGACCATATAAATTAGGGTTTTATTTCGCTTTGCCATCCACCAGCGGCGTTTCACTAAGTTAGAAAATATAAATCATGATTTTTACTATACCGCTTTAACAGCGGCGTTTCAACTAAGGTTAAATCATAAAAAGTCTGGTTTAAGGATGGCTCAGGTCGGATCGTAAAAAGTCGGGTTTAAGGATGGCTTATAAAAATTGGGATTTAATTATCCCGCTTTAACAGCGGCGTTTCCACTAAGGTTAGATAGTAAAAAGTCGGGTTTTATCTCGGGTCAGATCATAAATATTCAGGTTCAAATTAGGGTTAGATGAGAAGCCGCCTCACGAAAGCACTTGGGTTAGGTCGTAAAAAGTCGGGTTTTATCTCGGGTTAGTTCATAAATATTCAGGTTCAAATTAGGGTTAGATAAGAAGCCGCCTCACGAAAGCACCCGGGTTAGGTCATAAACAGCACCACCGAACCACCCGGGTTATGTCATAAACAGCACCACCGAACCACTCGGGTTAGGTCATAAACAGCACCACCTGCACCACCTGGGTTAGGTCATAAAACGCACCACTAGCACCACTGGCCCAGCTCTCTCAATTCCTAGCTACTCACAAAAAGTAGAAGAATTGAGGAAAGTTGTTAATAATCAGCACACTGAAACCCCTATTCAGCGTTTAGGCCAGCAAGTAAATGTAACCTATGAAACCGGCAATACCATTCTGAACCGTAACCTGCATATGAATGCTAATCATCCAAGCTTAGTCCATGAATTGATACCAAGCGATAATCTGCAGCGAATGTAATTTTCACAGTGGTTTATGGGTAATTCAATATAGTTTTAGCTTCGTGTTGACCAATAATGACGATTTTTCTGTTAAAGGTATCATTATTACGAAAATAACTTTCGTCTGTTCAGAGAACATTATTGGGGAAATGACGGTTTTTATCGCATTGCCTAGTAAACCACTCGCAAAAAGTCATTCTGCGCTCGTAACCGCCTGGAAGTACAGTTTGCCAAATGCGGAGTGATTGGGCCTGACAGTACCATCTTCTTATACAGCAAGCAAAATGGTCATTACTTGTTCAGGTTCATAATTTTTTTCACGATGTAACATTGATTTGTCAAACGCGCCATGTTCTCTTAAATTTGTAACTAACCTCTTAAGAGTTGATCGATTTGGTTGACGCCATTCGGGTTATCTTTAAAAATATTCCATCTCTACTTGACCACAACTCTTATGACTCTATGACAACTAATCATGTCAAATTTTTCTTCGTGAGGATAATTTTTCGTTATTTTAAATTTTACTACACAATACAAATTATAAAAGTTATCAACTTTACAACTGACATGTATCTGTAACCAGGTGACAGATCTAAACAAATTGCTTAAACAATTAAAAACGTTATCCAATTTCACAGCCAACCCCCCCCCCCCCTGTGATAGCTGCACTATTATTCATGAAATATGTAATTAATTGTTTTTGATAAAATGCACAAGAGACAGTAATATGCGCCATTAATGTTAATTAAACGTGAAAATATGTTAAAACAAGTGAGTAATCAGCCTACTAGATAACTAATATCAGCACATGTAAGTTAACGGCGATTATTTAAATTTATTTTGAAATAATAATGATTACAAAAAATATTCGATAATTTTGTCCATGAGATTATATAATAGGTGTGTCATTTTGTTCAACTAGTTATAATAATAAGTGTAAAAAAAATCACAGGGTTTTCTAGTTCTGTTGTAACCATCATTTTGTTTATAAATAAACAATAAATAATACTCAATATTTTCATTCATTCAACAAACCTTTTCCAAGCGATCTGAAGATTTATATATATTAGGGGCTACTACTTTCGGCTTTGATTAAGTCATTCAATCACGTATCGAACTAAGCAGAGGTTAATAATGTAAAACATCCTGAATGCATAATTTTTTACATTTTAATTATAAAGGCCCGGTTAGTTTGATACGGGATTAAATAAATGACTTAATCAAAGTGAAAAGTATTCTAGCCCTGGGTAGATTATTTTATTACACTCACTATGTTAAAGTAACACCCAAATAAAATAAAATGTATAATACATTAATATGATATTTACACTAATTAATCACAAATTACCATTAAAAAATGGTTTACTTACACCTCTTATTATTTCTTTTACACCCTAAAAGGATAGGTTTACAATCTGCGAGTTTAATTTACACACGATAGTGTAAATATACCTACTCATAAATTAGAAGAATTAACACTCATCAAAAAGTAAAAAAAACATTTAATAATATATTTTTTACCAGATATACTGATTGGCTAATATACCCTATTGAGTGTGGTCCTATATGTACCACCATTGAGTGTTAAATTTAACACTCAATTTTTTACTGTGAAGGACAACCTGTATAGATTTACATTACATTTTTAAAGAAAATCAAATGTAATGCATTAATGAAGGGTAAAATTGTGTATTTTTGGTATTATTTCTTATTATTGTTGTATTACCTGAATTATTGACAAAATTTGGGCGTGGATTCAAACAAACTTTTCCCGGCGGTTTGCCTCTAGAGGCACTACCTTTTCCTCCATTTATAAAAAAACACATAAGCAGCGCCTCACCAACTTTCTACCCAGCGACCCGCAACTGTCAAAAAGTAACGTACTTGAGATGGTGAGAACTTTTGCAGATTTGGTAAAAATGCTTTTAAAATAATTCAATTAAAGTTGCTAAATTTTGAAAGCTCTTAGACCATAAAAAGTCACAAAACGTAGTCGCTTATTTTTGGACGTATATATCATGTCACGAACTAAAGAAACTATGAAGGAACGAGGATTTAACAGCGTCGACAAACGTGTGACATCGAAACACAAAAATAAAGTAAAACTAATTTAAGGAGACTACAGAATATATGTTAGTTTTATTGGGTCATTTCTTTATTGAAGTCAGGGGCGGGCAAGTGGAGTAATAGCATTAATGCAATAGAGTGTAAATAAAGCATGATCTGTATTTCTGTTCAAGGTATAAATAAATGTTTATCCCGCACAAGCAACACTTGCATATCGTTCTGAACAATATTTTTTTTTCTGCAGTGCATGTGCCGATCATAAAAATAAAATCCGTGTTTTCAGCTTGCCCATAATAATGTTTTTATTGTTTATTCGTAAAATTTATATGGTGTTTCCTAAAAAGGATTTTTATTAACATCGTATAAATGAACATTTCAACCAAAAAATGATAGGATTGGACAGTAAACTAAAATTTTGTTTAAATAAACGTCGATAAAAGTATTTTTCGTTTGATTCCATACCACAAAAAAAGCAAAGCGCGTAAGCCAAAATTAATTTTCATTCATAATACAGTACAAATCAGTTCGGGTTTTAAAATTTTTTTTATGCGAGATTATACACCAAACAAATGATGTTTTTTTCCAATGCTAAAAAGAAATAAACAAATTTTTTATCTATAAACGCAGTGTGCCCTCGGATGGGGGTCCCGTATTACAGTGAACTTTCTCATTTTCGAATTTTTGAGCAAAGGTCACTCTTTATTTGTGAAAAGTATTACCTATCTTTTTAAGTTATATGCAAAAATTATTATGCCTATCACCATATCCATAAAAATGCATGAGATGTCGCTAGCTGTAGTTTTTTGAGGCACCTTGCGGACCACTATGCGCACAGCATACAGAGACCTTCGGTTTTCTATTGCACCGTTGCAGATGAATGGCATCTCAGGGTATGTTTAGGAGCAGGGCCCCATATATGCGAACAGGACTCCAGCGATGGTCGAATTTGGGCTCTATATAGCATGACAAGTTGTTGGGGTATATAGAGGTTCTTAGTTTGAAAAAGTATTATGCAAAGCTTCTGCGAGGCTGCCTTAGCAATGGCCGCAACGTGACTATGCCAACAATCCGAATTGACGCCCAATAAATGAATTGATAAAGCCAAGGTAATCAAGTATCCCACCATGACTATAAGCGGTTCTTCAACATTAACTTTTTCAGAAAAAACTGCGGCCTGGGTTTTTCTGTCGTTAAATTCTACTTGGAAACTGTCACCTCGAGATAGAATTCCTTCTTGGTCTTTGTTGTGATGTGAGACCTCTTGCTGCCTATAGAGATCATTAGCGAAGCTGTATATGGGATTTTTAGTTTTTTCCAATAGATCGTTAATGTACAGTAAAAAGCGGGTGGGCGACAATATGGAACATTGAGGGACTCCGGCGTTGATGCTAAATGTGTCCGAAAGAAATCTCTCAATCGCCATTCGCAGAGAACGGTCTTTAAGAAAGCTTAACAGCTATGAACAAAATTGAACCGGCATTTCATATGCTCTCCCTTTAGTTAGGAGCCCCTCATGCCATACTTGGTCAAAGGCCTTTGTTGATTCGTATCTTAGGCCATTTTATAGTACATGGACTGAGCGTTTCCTATCCGACTGCATTGTTTCGACCCGGCCGTGGATCACGTTCAAACAGGGAGCCCAGGAATGTATAATCAAAAAGTAACTCCAGTGGCGGCGATCCAGTGTCAAGCAGACAATAGATAGTATGTATTATTTATCTATATCCATTTGTATTATTTGCCAGCGAATAACCGTTCTACTTTTTAATCGCCCCTGTAGCCTCGAAAGGGCTGCGCTCCTTGCCGCGATGCTCGCCGTACTGCGATTGATAACCAATACCACAGAAACGACTAAACAGAAACAGACTGGAGTAGTGCACCTAGCCTTACACCTCGCCGCGCATCTCGCCGTGACTCAATGAACAAAATTATTTGTTTTTAGCAGACAGCTGCCTGAAACTAGATCCGCGACAGTCTTTTAATATTTTTAAGTGAGAGTTATAGTGACTTTCCAAACAGTGGTTTGAAATGGTGGCTATTACTCTTCAAAAGGGGAACTCGGAAGTATAATGTGCACCCAGTAAATAAAGAAAAAAAAACTAAACTTGGTGAATTCTATCATTTGTACTAACAGCAGAGAATTACCAACAGAGGCGTGTTTACAACTATTTGTTTATTTTGCTGATGGGGTGAGCAAGTCCGCATATTGTGATGTCTCATCTTTACCGAACCCAGACTGCCATATTTTTCAATTAGAAAGCCGAAGGTTAGGCAAAAAAGCAGCCCCGCAGGGTCGCCGGAGGAAAACCGCCCTATGATCGAAACATTTTTGGGTGCCACTATCTTTTTTGTTGACGAATCTTGATTTTGAAGTCGAAAAATAATAATAGTTAAAAATATTAAAATTTTTATTTTACGGTATCTACCTTAACAGTGTAAAAATACAAATAAACCTAAAGAAAATCGACGGAAAAATATTATTCTTTGGCCTTAATGTCTGGCAAATAAACAAAAACATTTTTTTATATTGTTCTAAAAGTTTAACAAATTCTTGGCTTGCCTCCAATGATTTTATTGCTAGATAATTTGTTTCTTTTCTGCCCGCTATAATAATTAAACTGAAAATTGTCTCGCTCTTCGCACTGGAGCGAGGAAGAGAAAAACATAAGAATAAATTTGGAGAAATATTTGTTTCAAATTATAAGATGATTCAACAATTTTTAAATCTGTAAAATTGTCGGGAAGCTGCTCTAAAAAAAAATAAAGTTTCACAAATTCTTCAAATAATAAATCGACATCTATGTCATTACTACTAGCTAACTAACCTCTTTACAAATGTTCATAAAGGCTTCAAATTTTGTACAATACAGTCCCCGAACAGTCGCACAATTAATTTGTCACTGCAGCAGTCGATTGCTAAGTTCAACATATAATTGACAGGATGGAAATAATCTTTCGGGCATAGGATAGGTTCGGGGACTGTAGGAGGTACGGTTTTTGATCGGTTTGGAATAAACCTTTAAAATGAGCTTAGTTATTATACTCATTAATTATCGGTTGTTTGCTGTTATTTTTAAAAGAAAAGGACTGAATTAGTGTAAAATAAGTCAAAGTGAGTGATGTCTGTTAGAGAACAAATGTAGATTGGTTTAGATTAACGACCTTAGGTAAGTGTTTTAAAATTGAAACAAAATATCTTGTTTGAACGCACGCACCACGCAATGACATGAAAAACGAAGTTATAACTGAGGTAAAAAGTGTTTTTTTAATATTTTTATAAATGACATCATATATAATATTAAATCACATTCACTTCTTTATGCTGATGACTTAAAAATATTTTGTAAAGTTGATTTGTTGAGTGATTGCATTTACCTTCAAGAATATATTGTCTTATTGGGTCGATGGTGCGATTCAAACAATTTACACCTTAATATAAACAAATGTTTTGCCTTATCATTTACTCGTAGAACTACCCCAACTTATTTTGCATACAGTATAAATCGGACTGTTATCTTTTGTCAAGCACATCAATGAGCTAATTTTAAGCTCTTACAGAAATTTGGGCTTTATCTTGCGACACTCTAAGGATTTTGTTAACATGAATACTCTGGTTGTATTGTTTAATACATTCGTGCGATGTAAACTGGAATATGAATCACTTGTTTGGTACCCTGCTTATGAAGTTCATTCTAACGCGATTGAAAGAACCCAGAGACGTTTTGTTAAATACCTTTGGTTTAAGTCGGATGGTACCTATCCGGAAATTGGCTTTCCGAATGATGTTATGTTAAGCAGATTTAACATATCCAGTTTAGTGAAACGTAGAGAATTTGCTGCAGTTTTGTTCTTGTATAAGATGTTAAACGGTAAATTGGACTGTCCAGAAATATTGCCTAGAGTTAGGTTTCGAGTGCCATCCCTGCAGGCTCGCATTAATCAATCCTTTTTTTATTTACCTGTTCCTCGAACAAATTTATTATTGTATTCACCGCTCTATGTCATGTGCGATAATTATGAAAAATATAAACATCATATTGACATATTTCTCTGTACTATACAACAATTCAAAAAAGTTTATTTAACTGTGTTGGTCAATGGACTGTATATTTTTTATTTATAAATCATTGTATCTTATCACCTACTGCTTAGTTAGGCTAGTATAGATTAGGTTAGGTTTAGTTTGATTAGAATTTCATTGTGTATTATTTGAATAATGTTATTTGTGTTTTATGTATGTTGCTACCCTGTAATTGGAAGTTACTGTCTGAGTAGTGTACTAAATAAATAAATAAATAAATTATTCGATATATATTTTAAGCTTAAAGTGTGGATTTTCGTCTTCCCTGTCATTCGATGAACAATGTATAATATAAAAACAATGGGCGTGTCCGACGACCCTTAAAATATTGAACTTTATTTACACTGGTGGCAAGGGGAGTAGTCGGTAATTTTGAGGAAATTGGTATCAAAAATATGCATAGCTTACGGGAAATGAAGCCAAAATTAAACTGTTTTGTTGGCCATATGCATTTTATTGTCAAATCGAAAAGGGAAAAATTAAAATTCGTGGTGCTGCTGTACGGCAATTTAAAAGAGCTTGATTTATTTGGTTAACAAAATATTTTCATATGACCTAAAAATGACAACGAAGTTGTTTAGATAGAAGAATCACTCTGTTTTGAGCCGATATCATATTTTTGAAGATTTGATCGAAATGTAAAGCTAATTTTTTTATTCATTCTTAAACTTAAATAATGCAGCGTCAATCTTAAATTTAAATATTTTCAATTGATAACATACTAGCATAAACCCTTTCTTAAAATTCAGAGTTGAGCATTCATTTCATGTGATCCAGTTTTTTAATAAAAACTTTATTTTAAGTGTGGAAAAATCTTAGTTCTATTTATTTTATAGATTTCCAATGAATACAGGTAATCGGTATATTTTACTACTTTTTACTCCGATTAAACCAGGTAGCGCCCAAGGCGAGCCAACGACGAAGGGAGGTTGCAAGTAAGTATTAGACCATGACCTAGTGCCTCCGCAATAAAAGCTACTGTTCGATTGTCCATGATAGAAGGTTGCCATAGTCACAATATTACATAATATTATCATGAGTAAAGAATATGTGATTTACATTTTCTCAAACCTACCTTTTTTTTATTACTAAAAAACGCCTCGCCCCCTCAATCTAATCATATTTAATATTTGTTCTAAAGTTGATGCATAACTCAAACAAAAATTGGTAACTGTCCTCATCTAAAAATAGAGAAATGGATTTTGGGGAAGTCAGTCTTTGAAAAACACTTTATTACAATGATAAATGATGGCGTGACGTGACGTATGGACAACAATAAATATATTTCCTTCTACGTGCTTGATAGGCACTTTGAACTGACCCCGATTACGGAGCCATAAAAAAGCGATTTATTGACTGCTGCTTATTTTTTTAAGACCTAAACCGAACTCTTAAGTAAACTTCGATATTTTAACATTAGTATTTTTTTACAATCATTTATTAATACTTTATTTACTTTTGTGTTCTGTGATAAGTAGCCATAGCCATTATTTATTAAGTGTAGTAATGAACCTGTTACTTCACGCATATTCAATTAATCAACATGACAAATTTAAAACAGCGCATATATGCGGTTTTAGGGCTAAATAAAATTGCTGTAAAATTATCCAGTATGGTAAGAAGTTTTTAGATACCATATTTAAACCTGTAAGTATATCAATATGTAGCTGAAAAATATTGAAATCGTTTTGGAAAACTAGCTTGTATAATGGTTATTATTAATTGGGATGAATTACAACGCTTACCTTCAGGGCGTATAACTTCATTCTGAGTAATGACTAACATTACAGTATCGTTAACATAGTAAAATGTTTTTTTCTATAGACGAAGTATTTTTTACCATGCCTACCTATATCTACAGATTGTCCAAAATACAAAGGCGTAAAAAGGCCACATGAAACGAAAAAATATTTTGTCCAATATACCGAGTTTAAACTCGATATTTCGAGTTTAAAGTTAGAGTTTAGAGTTTAAAGTCAGAATCTCTTCGGACTTCCGAGTTTTATATCAGATTTCCGAGTTTAGTCTCAGATTTTCGAGTTTAAACTCAGATTTCCGAGTTCAAAGCCAGAACTCAAAGTTTAAACTCAGAATTCCGAGCTTAAAATCAGAATTCAGAGTTTAAAGTCAGAATTCCGAATTTAACGTCAGAATTCCGAGTTTAAAGTCAGAATTCCAAGTTTAAGCTCAGAATTTGGTCGGAATTACGAGTATAATACCCGAATTCCAAGTTTGATCGAGGAAGGCCTAACTAGCCAATCGGGGTTGAAACAACCCTTCCAAGAGGTATTCTTTTTATAAATAAATAGAGATTTTGCAAAGTTTTTACGTACATGTGTACATTTCATTGGTTTTTCTCGAATACCTGTCAATCGCACAAAAAAGCGGTCAGAAATGTGAGAGACAAAAAATATATACGAGAATTTACCAAACTCGTTTTGTGTAACTAGGAGGTATCTTAAAACTAATTATAAATTTATTTTTCTTGACTTCAAAAATATAACTACAACTACTAATTTGATTCATACCCGCTTGCTTAACCATTTTCAAACCATCGCCAATTTTCTAAAATAAATTTTTCCTGGACCACCTTGTATCACTTTAACCGTGGATATTTTATTATAAGAAATTAAGCATTAATGACATCTCTTCAAATCTAATATCTCCTGTTGCTGTGTGACCCCTTAGTTATGGGCCACCCTGTATGATGAATTTTTTAATATGGTCAAAAATAACTTTGATATTAAAGTTTATAAATATTAACAGTATTTAAATATTTAGATCAGTTTGGGCTTCATAACCTCATTTATTTTTACCCTAGAAGAAAATTCATTATAAGCATTTTTGATTTGAATTTCATGTTTTAATAGGAAAATATAGTCTAGAGGGGTTTTCATTAAAAATAAATTGAATTTTACATCAAAACTCGATTACACGCCTCTGTTAGTTTCACTACGCGGAGTACTCCCCCTCTTGGTGGTGCGCTTAGACTAGCACCAGCGACGCAGCGAAGGGCCAGGCCACTATGTCGTACCTCAGACATCGTCGCATGTCGGGGAACCCACAACTTAGACGTCACAAGTCCTCAGCCGCCAGTGCCTCAACCCCCAGAACAACAGCATTTGACAAATGAAAAAAGCTCGCAATCCACCCCTCAAATAGCCCCCCCCCCCCTCCATTTACTCAGCTCAGGAACACAAATATGTAGAAGCAGATAAGACGGAAGCCTTTGCTGACACATACGACGAGAGGCACGGCAGGCTAAACGACGACGATGACATCGACTACAAAATCCTGAAATTTATCCCATGCAAAGGCCTGGCAACAATGACAACCATCGCCAATACCATACTCCGCCGCACCTACGTCCCTAAAAAGTGCAAGGAATCATGATACCCAAGCCCGGAAAAGACCACACTTTTCCCAAAAGTATCGCCCCATCTCTCTCCTTAACTCCAGGGTAAAAATCATAAAAATTATCATTCTCGAACACTTTAGGGAAAAAACCGCCGAACTGCAAGTTCTTCCAGACAAACAGTTCGGCCTTCGCGAAACCCTTAACACTGAACTCCAGCCCTTAGACTCATCGAATACATAACCCAGGGCTTCAACTGAAATCAGTGCGTCGGTATGATGCTCTTCGACATAGAAAAAACCTCTGACGCCGTCTGGCACGACGGACTAATTCACAAGCTAATCGACCTAGGTTGCCCCTCCAACCTCGTCCATCTAATCCAATCATACCTAGCCCGACGCAAAATCTGCGTCCGCGTAGGCCAATCCCTCTCCACCCCCAGAACCCTAAAGGCAGGCGTCTCTCAAGACACTGTTCTCTCCCCACATCTTTGCAATATCTTCATTCGTTATGATGTCTAGCCTACGTTTTTTGAAGTGCACTCAGTGCAGTTTAACTTGGTGACATTCTTTTGTCCACACACATAGCAAAAGATTCTTCGTTTCGATGTACAACTTCTGAAATGATGACCGTCTTGATCACGTTGGGCGCCAATTTGTAATAATGAAAAAATAATAAAAAATAATAAAAAAAAATAAAATAATAGTTATTTTTGTATTAAGTGCGTGAAGTGAGTGTTTTTTTAATGGCATATGAGAGTGTCAATTTTTTGCCGAGACCGCAGGTCGAGGCGAAAAATTCTCTCGAATGTGCCATTAAAACACGAATTTCACAAACGAAATACAAACAACATTTTTTGTACAACTGAAAGTTTGAATTAATCGGTAAAATTGTATATTATAATAAAAATTTTACCATATAATTTCACATAATCAAGTTAACAGCCCTGTCGTTACTATAGAAATGGTTTGTTGGCACGTTGCTTGTTTTGTTGTCATACGTTGATAGCTGTTCATATTTATTGCAATTTTTTAAATAAATAGTATAAGTACTTAAAATGGATGTAGATTACGATAGTGATAGCGAGATTCCTTCAGATATAGCCGATATAGCAAATTCGGCTATAGCTAACATGTTACCGGCGAAATCAAAATTTATATACGAGAAAAATTATAACCAATTCCGTGAATGGTGCGGCAAGAAAAATATACAAAAAGTGTCTGAAAAGGTACTTATATGCTATTTTGAGGAGAAATCAAAAACTGTAAAACCTTCTACTTTATGGAGTGTCTACTCAATGTTGAAGAGTACATTGAATGTTAAAGAAAATATTGATATAAAGAAGTTTTCAAAATTGGTGCCTTTTATTAAGAACAAAAACGTCGGATACCGAGGGAAGAAATCTAAAGTTTTATCGAGAGACGATATTAATAAATTCATTCAAGAAGCTGATGATGAAACAAATTTACTTTATAAGGTACAGATGATCAAAATTTTGTATTATTTCAGTAATTTCAATATTTTTTTAATTGTAGGTTGCGTTAATTTTGGGAATCAGCGGTGCTTGTCGCCGTGAAGAATTATTGAAGGTAACTATTGATGACATTGAAGATACCGGGTCTATATTGATTGTTAAAATACCGGATACAAAGACCTATTGCCCAAGAATGTTTACCGTTTCAAATTCTGATTATATTGAGATATATCGCAAGTATAGAGTACTAAGGCCGTCCCATACACACAAAAAGATATTATTTTTAAAATATTCAAGAGGAAAATGTGTTGACCAACATGTGGGAATAAATAAAATAGGAGAAATTCCTAGCTTGATTGCAAAATGGCTGGGAAAAGAATTGCATAAGAGCTACACAGGTCACTGTTTTAGGAGGAGTTCTGCAACTCTCTTAGCCAATGCAGGGGGTAACATGACATCTATAAAACGCCACGGTGGTTGGAAATCTGCCGCCATAGCAGAAGGATATATAGAAGATAGTTTGAGTAATAAAATTGATATTTCTAATAAATTAAATTGTTCCTCTACTTCCAAACAAATCAATATAACTGATACAATTGTGGACTCAACTTTTCAAGGAATATCTAGCGTTTCTGATCAGCAGCAAGGTGGACTAGCTTCGGGAATTAATATTGGAAGCAATTGTTCGAACTTCACCATCAATTATTATTGTAACAAATGAGATTTTTTGGTAGTTGGTAATTAATTAGTAAATTTGTACAAAAAAATTCAATACATTTTTTAAAAAGTAATGTTTTATCGTTTTTTTTGTAAATCATTTTTCCAGTTAAAAAAAGTCTTTTTTTCACCGTGAAAAAGTCTTTTTTTCACTGTTAAAAAAACAAAAGGTTTACGTATCGATAGCGATGAATAAATGTCAACTTTTTTTGACAGTTGTACAAAAAATAAATTTAAATTGGTTATCATTTGCTGTAATTGATTGATGTTGTTGTTGGGTTATGTGGGATTTACTTTTTCATTACTCAACCAGGTAACCACGGCTTTTCAGTTATAGTCTAGTCGGTTTTAGAGCAGATGGGTCGCAGATAAGGAAAGAGAATATATTAGGTAACAGTTAATCAGTTTTCCAGATAAAAGTGGGCGCCAGGGGCCTTAAGGAGGCCACCAAAGATAAAGAGGAAGAAGGCCTTAAGGGCAGAATAGATGAATTTACAGAGCCAAATGTTAGAAAAGAATAATTATTTGTCAGAGCCTAAAGGGCGCTTACTGAAGCAAAACTTCCCTAATCCCTGAAAAAATTAAACAAATAAATAAGACAAAATTTCAATTATATTGGTTTTTATTTCTACTGGCAACTTAGTAGATTTATTACATAATATAACATAACATCTTTGCAATTCCTGTAAAAAACTTTAAAAATTTAAACGTACAAGCACTACTTCCAAACATTAACTTTTCTATACATAAATAAATTCTAAATATGCAAATATACATGGGCGATTTTACAGGGAAAGATTCATTAATATACGGGATGTACCATAACAAAGATTTACAAAAAGTCAACTAACCTGAACTAACCTGAACTAACCAACTCCAGAGACACAAGGTCGTCAAACGGACAGCTCTGAGTTAATATTCACTAAAAATCACTAGAAAACCCAACTCCAGAGACACAAGGTCGTCAATCGGACAGCTCTGAGTTAATATTCACTAAAACTCACTAATATCTACTTTGAAAATCACTTCAGAGATACTAGATCATCGAACAGACAACTCTGAAGAGATTACAGTAAAAATTATCTGAACACCAACTCCAGAGACACAAGGTCGTCAAACAGACAGCTCTGAGTTAATATTCACTAAAAATCACTAATATTTACTTCAAAATCGTGAATTCGAGTCGCAACCCTATCTACCAAAAATGACTGCATAAAAACAAATAACTGATTGAAAGCAACACTTAACTTTTGTCCGTCGATCCACTTGGTTCCGTCCATTCAGTGGTTTATCCAATGAACTGCTCCTAAACGCTGCTAACCTCCAGGGCACAGTTATCAGCTGAGTCTCGTACGGTAGGTCCCCATAAATCGGCCAATGCCAGGTAACACCAATCGTAGGAATCCTCAACCAAGATGAACACCAGGCAAAGTCTCCACTGCTCCGGTAACGGTTCTCCAAGCGAGCAGACAACACACCAGTAAGGTTACAACAAAACGGGGTACAGGGTATCAAATGGAATTATTAACAAAAGATATTTAGGTTAAAATAATTCTTGCTCGTTGTCCCAAGCGGGGGCTGGCTGAAGTTTCTTTAGGGCCATTAATCAAATCAAACGAACGTGAAGCATTTAAAGCTGAATGGGGGCATGGCAACCTCACTCAAATGTAGAAAAAATTATAGGTTAGAATGACATCAAGGGCTTTGAATGGAAAATTGGTGCATTAATAATTGAGGAGTGTCGAAATTATTGGTCCGGATTTAAGCGTTCATCATTCCGGAAGAGATTTTATTGATTATATCTGATGAAACGTTCATCAGACGTCCGATGACTGAGGATTTGAAAAAATCGTTGAAATCGTTCGTTTTAGCCCGATTACGAATTAAAATTCGCCAGATGTGATGAGATGAATTAACTAAGCTGTAAAACAGAAAAGCTAAAATTTAGGGCGAGGCATGAAAGATAGAAATCTAACGTGAAACCTGTTGGTCGGGTTTCTCTTTCGTCAGGTCACAAATATCCCCTAATGGGCTGGAAGCATTTCTTATGAATTTATTTGTACATCCGGGAAAACCCGCGACACTTTAAAGTCCCAAAAATTCACTTGAACACTCGACAACAGTGACCTGGCACAGGATTTTTGCTGCCTCGTTCTAAAAAGAAATTATAATAAACCAACATAAATTTTTTTTATTTTTTTATTTTTTTCATTATAACAACATACCCAAAGCCCCAGATCTCTAGCCCTAGTCCTCTATGCCGACGATACCGCCTTCGTCGTAAGGTCACTGCGTCTACACATAGTCAGAAGTCAAGAAGCAGCCAATGAATTCTCCAGTAACTGCGTAAATTGGAAACTTCCTCTCAATCCCGACAAAACTTAAACCCATCCAGTTTGCTTGTAGAAGACAACCACCCTTCGACGAAATCAACCTGGATGGTTGCGACATTCCCTGGTGCGACACCTATAATACGTCGGTATTACCCTTGACAAAACCCTCCACTGGCGCCCCCATATCTAAAACACCATCAACAATGCCAGGCTTTCCTACAGCCAACTATACCCTCTGCTCAACCAACCCTCAAGCACAGTAACAAACTCGTCCTCCTCAAATCAATTATTCGCCCCACCCTCACATACGGGTCAGTAGCCTGAGGTCACGCAGCCCCATTCAGCCTTAATCGTCTTTAATACCTCGAAAATCGTTATATCGGAAGGGCCATTGATATCCCATAACGTAGATCTACACCGAGATATCAACACACCCCCCTAGCCCAACACCTCCACGAAAGAGGTACCAAAGTTCTCACCGGGAGATCAGAGCTCGAGATAGCTCTGGCCACCGATAACTCTTTCAAGGTGGGCTCACCCCATCGCGGAGAACGGCAGTTCTTCACGAGTTTGCTGACTGGCCTTTACCTCGGGATCCTAGGCGCGGGTACTTACCAAAAGCACCAGAACGGGCCCGTGAGACTCGCGACCGCCCTCGCCTACTCAGGCGCTCTAGGTGTGAGCACTGCTAGCCGGCTGACGCTAGACTTTATAAATCAATTATTATATTAGACTTCTTTAGTTTCCCGTCCATAATTGTCTCACACCATAGTTCGCCACACGCTTCTAGAGCTACAACGACTAAGGAGGCAGGGCGGTAAAATGTATAAAAATAGTTGCTATGACGGTGGCATAGGCGTGAGTAATAATTTTTCTTTTAATTATTTTAGTTTTAAAATAACGTAGAATATAAAAACTAATACCTACTGATTTATTGGCAATGACTGCCCTAGCTTCACTGCGAATACACCGTATGATCATCTCACGTTAGTTAGATTCCTTAACAAGAAAGATAATCGTCTTTTTTGTAAGATAGGTTATACAAAACACCTGTGTCAATTATTCATCGGCGCGTGTCTTAAGCACGACGACTAGTAGTTGGTCAAATATCAAGACCCTTCTTTTATTCAATAGCGGGAATGGTGGCTGAAGGCTTTCACTTCCCTGGAAATGAATAGTTGAATGTGAAAGAAATTGCTCAGCTATTCAGTTAACTTTTTCCTCAGCTGTGGTCGCTTTTTGGCTCCCTGCATACTTATCATACTTTTTTACTAGAAGAAATATGTGTGCTCTTCTTCTCACAAGATAAGGTCATAACTAAAAATAACCGACTTGCCTGTACGTCTCGTGAAAATTAAAATCTGGTAGTATTTATATTCCTACCAAAACACATTTTAAATTTTCAAAAAAACGAAAAACGATAATTTTTCTTGCTGCCACGAATCTAAAAGGCAATTAATGTAATTTTAGCCGTATATTACAAAAATCAACAACAAAACTGCGCTCACAATATTTTATCGAACGATAAATAGCCATTAACTCCAGTATAAATAATATTTATTTCCGTACTTGAAACAAGTAATACAATCGTCCATTTTCGTCGGTGAACATAATTGCATATTTAATGTGTTAGCGAAACTAATTGATTATTGCGGGACATTCAAGACATAAGAGTTGTGATATTTAATGTCAAGTTAGACCGCAATTTTTTTAAATCTTCCAAATCTCAACGATTTCTTTTATGTAAGAAAATAGGAGGGGCATCGCCGCGCTTCCTATTATTATTGGCCCTCCGGTAATATAAATCGTAAGATCCTAGCAGCTGATTAACTAGGATTTTTTACAGGATTAAAATCAGTTAGGACCGATTTTCTTCACCAGATAGAACACCTATATAAATATTTGATGAGGATTTGAAAACTTTCATAAGAAGGAAATTTCGTAATTTTTATTTCAATGATATATTCTTCGACTGACTGGTTTCACTGTTTCGAGAATCCAATTTTCATACTCTTCGTATATTGGGGAAAATATGTTGTGGTGGGGAAGAAACTAATTTTCTGTCTGTTTCCTACAGTAGTGGCTTTCATAAGAAGGTAACGAAGATATGTGTTTTTGTCTAAAGCTTTCATAGACAATTTGTGGTAAGACGCACCTTTGCCTCTCCCATCCGCTGCTGTTATTCCGAAAGGTGAAGCTTCCTTTTTCTTAACAATAATAATTGTAATGGATTTGGTACTCTCACCAAAGGAAAATAAAAATAATTTTTTACATATTTTTACCATTTGCCCGTTACGTATTATTTTAAATTATAATATGTATGGGACACACACCTATTTTTGTGCTTCCTATCCTGCTTTTTAGCACGAGTACTTTATTTTTCGTTGGTCGAAACAAGGTTTACAATAAAGGCTATCCTCTTATCATAATTTTCCATATAGCAGTATTCAGAACAAATTTTCTTCCTCTCCTCATCTTTCAAGCTTTCTTGGCATTTTAACCTGCAATTATTTTGTAAATCCTTACATCTTCTCTCTGGAATCGTTTTGCCTTTGGGGGTTGTATACTCTTTTCCTAAATTACGTATTCTATTTTGATTATTTCTGACCTGTCGTATTTCTCCTTTTTGTCCTTTTTTTTAACCTTAGCGCTCTCTTGTTTTGTAACCTTCCCTTTTCTGTCTGAAGTATCTGATCTATCGGAACTCTTCCTTTTTCTCTCTTTTGATGATTATATTGCTATGATCGATTCATCTTCTGAAAAGCTGTCGCTACTTTTACTTTCATAGTTTTTGTCTTTCACGCCATCATAATCATTATCTACTAAAAGAATAGACTCTCTCAGCAGTCCTGAAGGTCCGGACCTATAGTTTTCGTTGCCTGCTACTAGAGGAGATTGGGCAGATTCTTCTAAAATTGCATCATTAATAATCTGTGAAAGTTGTTCTTGAATGGTTGGATCTAATGATGCTGCAGGACAACTATTGGCACTTGTATCTTGCAAGGACAAAGCAGAGGTGTTTTCATCAACGCCTAAAAACGATTTCTCATAAAAGCCAAAAATAATGAAAAAACTGTTTTCTTGTTCATTCATATTTTAGTGGTTTGTACCTTAGTGCATGTTAAGAAGAAAAAAAAAAGATTTTGTATTTCGATTCTCACCGGTTTTCATTGTATCCATTAGATCTACTCTAATATTGTGGTCTTCAGGCTCTGTCATTTTGTGAGTAACATAAGGAGAAGCTTCATGTAAATGCTGTAGAAAATAATTATTTCGGGGCTAAAATCGGATACATAATATTGCGAACAGTTTGAAAAAAGCACTGGATCTAATGTAATATTGTGATCTTTAAGCTCTGTCATATTGTTAGTAACATAAGGAGCGTTACGAAGCTGCTTTAAAGAAAAATCTTCCTCCGAGGCTAAAATCGGATACATATTTGTTGGGGAAAGGTTTAGTTATCTAGTTGCATCATTTAATAACAAAAAACAAGTATCAATTCGAAGTAAAGAAAATACGGCAACGTCGCCGTCTACCATCTGTTAAATTATCTTCGGTGCATCGAAGCTATAAATTCACATAGAAACAAAATAAAAGTCAGTTAACTTCGGGTAAATTCTAAAACGCAGTTTCCAACCGCCAAGAATAATTTCCGAGAATATTCGCCGAAATAAAGCAAGCAAATGAAGCAAAAAACCAAGATGGCATCGAGCTTCCCGGAAGACGGCATATTATGTGTATCAACAAACGAGCGGCCGCCCACCAAAACGTAGTGTTGGGGCATACGTGACAAAAGAAGGATTTAGTGTTAGGCAACTAGATATACTTACGTGTTAATTGAAATAGCATGACAGAATGCTACTGTGTACGAGAAAGAGGGATGAGATATCACAAATACGACGTAACATGATTTGACAATTCAGATTCGTATGAGCCTTCATGAGAAGCAGACGGTCTCACTTGCGGGTTTTACGCGAGGTTCGTTGATTTTACGCCATCCAAATCATGAAATAGGTCGGTCAATTCGCGGATGAATCCCGAAGATGTAATAATGTAATTATTATATCACAACTTGAGTCCAGTTAAGCTTTTGTGAAAAGCAGTCGGAAATTCGTGGAATGTATGCGATAAATTCTTGAAGGTTTAAGAATGTAGTATTGTATCACGATATTATTGTTTATTGTTAGTGAGGTAGAATGTGTAGCTGATTAAATAAAGTAAGTAGTTACCATACTAAGATGTAACAGTAAAACCGTATTTGCTGCTACGCAGACCAAATGTGACGCTGAGTAACCGATATAATAGAAGTAAATAAATATATTTTGTGTGAGAAAAAGCCTTTTATTTCAACTGACATATATTGAACCACGCAACCTATGAAATTACAGTAAACAATTTATGTTTGGCCCTCGGTTTGGCCAAAGCAAATAAAGACAGCGGCCAACAATATTATTGCTACAAGTTGAATTAGGGAAATTTTTAAGCATTTTAAAGTGAAACCAATAGGTACGCCATGACGAATAAACAATGGAAATATGTGTAATAACTAAGACAATAACGGTCGAACCATTTCGTCAAACGAATCATCACTTGGTATATTGAATTATTTAATTAAAAAAAAAATTTCAAATATAACTTAGGTCTATTAGGCATATGAAACCCAAAGTATATTATTTTGTATTAAAAATTTCAAAATTTTAAGCTTTTACAGTATGTTGCTTAATGCGAGAGAGTAATAAATCATTATTGAACTCTAAAACCCAGTGCTCTTCGCCGTATTCCATAGGTGTAGTCAAATTAATAAACGTAGGTTGAGGTTTTTGAAACTACTGATGCTAACGGAATGTCCTTGTATTCATCAGCCAATTTTAAAATTATTATTCAAATTGTAAGATATGGACTGCAAACAACTCCAAAAGTTACAATATTAATTTCGTAATGAGAAATAGGATCATTGAGAGAAAAAAGCTAAACAATTCTCTGATAAATTCTGTCTTTGGATTCTACCAAGATCATACGAGACATTTGTTTTATATCGCAAGTAAAAACGTATTTATGTAATCTAAAATTAAGCAGTAGGTATATTCACTAAATCCCTTTGTAGTTTGGGCCCAGCACATAACGCATTATTTAAAGAAAGTTTATTATTAGCGCAAGTGCTAGCATCGAAGACAACACGAATGGGTGTGCTAGTAAAGTCTTTCTTAAAAACGGCATGGTGAGCAATGTAATAATAATTTTGCATTTCAGACGTCAAGGGTTTAGACGCGCTTTCCATATGCCCATTATTTGAGTAATCTTGCCGGATTATGTCACAGTAAGAATTATAAAATGTTGTATTTAGTAAGAATCGTTTTTCTAAAGATAAAAATCTACGTAAAGCAATGGTAGAAGTATTTCCGAAATCAGGTGCAGTCATTTTAAATGGTAACGAGACAATATATCTACCTGTTTCCGTTCGGGAAGTTGTTTGTAAAAAATGATTTTCGCAATATTCATCTTCAGGGATCTAAACATTAACCTCTATACATTAACCTCTGAGACTTCCTCAAGTTGCCAAAACATCTGTAAGGTACTGCTGAGGGTATCACAATTTGAAAATGTATCAGTAAAAAATGTTTTAATTACTTTATTAGAAGTGTTAAAGGTGGTTTTTCCCATTAAAGTCCAACCCAATATTGTGTTAACATAGACAGTAGACAGCTTGATCAGGTCCATTATACAATCTGCCATCTTGTAAGATGTACGGAAAAATATCATTTCTTAGTAAAATATCAACTTTTGATTTTTTAGTAAAATTAGGATCGGCTAGTAATAGATTAGAAGTAAAGGAAAAATTATCTCCTGAGAATAAAACAGCTGGTATAACATCACAAATTTGCTCAAGAATAATAGCATCTAAATCAAATAAAATATTATTATTGTAAACAGAAGAAATTACGCAATGGATGCCGAATTTGGCCGTGGTACACATTAAATCCAAACCTTGCAATGACATGTCAATGTTAAAATTGGGTAATGCCAATTTGTTAGCACAACTTTCAGTGATAAACGAGGACTGAGCGCCACTGTCCAGAATGGCTTTGACAGTATGCCAATTATTAAAGGCATCTTTAACTTGCAACAATACTGTAGATCAAAGGACTTTGTGATCATTAAGTAACATTCCTACTGTAGAAGTTTTCGCAACTATTGGAGATGGCTCAACAGCTTCAGCAGCCAAATTATTTTTAGAATTTAAACCAGAGGGGCCAGCAATAAAGGTTTTGCTAGAATCATTGGGATTCTGTTTAAAGCAAAGCATAGTATGGTTTTCTTGATGACATAAACGGCATCGGCTTGCCGAACTGAAACGACTTACTGTATCTGCAGTTGCAAGACAATTAACGCATGCCTTTTGATTTTTAACAATTTCGAAACGTTGTTGTATTGATTTTGAGGTAAAAGCAGGGCAGCTGTAAATAACGTGTTTACCCTTGCATAAACATGTATTATTTTGTTGACTGTTTAGCAAGAAAGTGGATGTAATTTTTGAATTTTGATTAGGTATGAGTAGTTTGGTGATTTTGACAATTACAAGGTGAATTAAAAAAGGGTGGTTTATGACTAGAGTTAGGTTTTGGTTTTTGCGGAATTGTTTCTAAGGCGATGCATTGTTTTTGAAGAAAAACTTTTATGACATCAAACTTAGGTACATCATTTGAAGCATGTTGCTGCTCAAACGATTTTCTTGTTAAAGAGTCCAACCTATCGAGTAACATATAAGCTAATATAAAATCCCAACGAATAGTGTCAAATTTTAAATTTTGTACAGCAGACAAATTTTTTGAAAATGTATCTAAGAAATTCCGTAAAGCAGTAATATTTTCAAATGTCAAGTGAGGACAGTCTTCAATAGATTTTCAGTGAGTAAAAGCTTGTAAACGTTAATTATAATACATCTCAGTCAATGTATTGTAAGCAATAGGATAATTATCGTTAGTGACTTGAATATCTGAAATCAGATTCACAGGTTTACCTTCCAACGAAGAGAGTAAATAATTGAACTTTTCAATGTTCGATATAGTTCCACTATTATGTATTAAGGTAGGAAATGTTTGATTAAAAGTCGGAAAAGTAGTCACATCCCCTTTAAAAGTCGGTAATTGTATTCTCGGTAAAATGGCATGTGTTCGTAAGTTAGCATGCTGCTTACTATATGGAGAAGAAAGAGGGTGTATTGAATTGTCCAAAGCGCCATGCTCTTCTAAAGGCAACTCAAATAATTCATAAAAAACTGTATGAATTTCATTGCAATCCTTGGCAAAATCAATCCCTGTGTTTTCTTCAACCTTAAGCTCATCAGGTTCATCAGAAATTAATGCCAGTAAATTATTATGACCTTCCTCAAAGTCTTTGCTTATTTTGCTAAGACTTCGGTAACGTACTTTAAAGGGATTTAATGAAGTCTTATCACATAAAAAATCCTTTTTTTTGCAAGCACAAATCCGGCCTGGGATATCAAAAATACGCTTTATTTGCTACGAAATGATAAAATTCGGCAAATGGTGCCAAAGTTATTAATTGCTGTTCAGACAAAGGTGTCGTTAAACTGCAATAAACAATCAGAATTGCAAATCAGTGCAGTATGCACGCATTAATTTAGTAATAAAATGTAAATCTTATAGAAATTAAGCCGGTAAATATTGCATCCAAAATTATATAAGGTTGAGAAACCGAAAAATGCGATCGAGAAAGAAACTTTTAGCTATTAAAAGATTGAATCCGGCTCGAAGGACCAATTAATGGGGCGTTTTAATCCACTCTGGACATTAATAATTTCTAAGTTTCGATGATTCCGGTTCGTTCTTTCTCGATTCGAGATCACCCTGGATAAATTGATAGGATCACCCCTTTTGAGTCGCGATGGCACGGTACTCGTCTTTATCTTCGACTTGAGTTTACGACTGATCCTCTTTTATACGTGGTCACATCGTACCGAGCACAATGGGCACTTTTGAATTGGTACGAGGGACGATGCAAAATATTGTAAAGTAAAGGAAGGTGGGACAAGAAAAATGTATTGTAAACTAACCTGAACTAACCTGAACTAACCTGAATTAATTGTATGTGCAAGTAACTTTAAACACAGATAATTTTGTAAATGCAATATACCAGTGTAAAACTGATTATTTATGTATTTAGGCAAATACTTACAGTAGAAATAAAATATTTATAAAATTAAAAGAAAATAAGAATTGCAAAGAAGTGAGGACGGAACGCCCGCTTTCACTTTTCTGTGCACGGTTGTATAGACAATTTAACGTCCTTTGCAACGACGTATCACTCGAAAGGTAATTTGACATTCCATGGTGATGTTAGCTGAAATTGTGGAAGTCAATAGTAAAGTTATATCAAATATGTAAAAAACTTCCCTCGATATTAAAATTCATGTGTTTCTTGTCATATACTTTTTCCCTTAAAATCAAGAGATATTTAGGGTGGTTCATTTTGAAATGAAAGCCCTTATGTAGTTTGAATTTAAAAAGTTCTCAGCTCTTTTGACAACATATTTCGCTAACATTAATAGCCCAGGTTCAAATACCCATCAAGGCAATCCCATGGGTTAGACCCCTCACTTAAATTTTTATTGAGATGATATTGACCACATTATTTGAATATCTCTTTTATAATATCAATTATTACTCTATAAAACTGAGCTCGAGCATAAAAACCTTTTGTGCACGTACCAAAAAAAAAGAAGTTGGATCCGATGTCATAATATCAGTAATGCCACTTGCATTGACTTCAATTTCTTACTTAGAAGATCTGAATTTCCCACACCGTCAAATCCCGTGCCTTTTAAAATGATTACTTTTTGTTGTAGACTATTACCTATAAATAGATCGGGGAGAAGTTGTATAGACGGGACACGCGTTCGAACATGCTTAAGCCTCGTGTTCGCAGGGACGCAACATGTCAACCGACATATGAGCCAACGTGTCTGCCCTAAAATAAACGAAATGAATTTCATGTCGATGTCGGATGCAAAATTCATCCGCATATGTAGTGTCGCCATGCGTTTGTTACTACATAAATTTATTTATTTCTCGTATTGTTATCCACCATGTATGCTCGTGATATGGGTACCGGGTCTTTTCTCATAATTTTCCACCTCGTTAAAGAGTTCATTTCTTGAGATAAGAAGACGCGATTAATACAGACGTTGCCGTATTCCTGTCTATCATCTTTTGCGTTTCCGGTTTGGCTCTTTTATGACTCTTTAATTCTATCGCATGGCTTACTGCCAACACTACAAAAGCTGATATTGCTTGTACTACTAGATACTTGATCATTTGCTAGGAGGACCCAGGGAAAATAATTTTTTTTAAGCAATCACGATAAATTATAGAGTTGTGATTGGTATACCAAATAAATGCATTATCAGTTGTTACACGAGAAAATATGTGCATTCAGTTAAAAGTCATACAAAACATCATCCACATAAAATTGGCCTATTATTTCTAAAGTTACTCGCAATGGTGTGTAGCCTCGAGATGGATATATCAGTGGCAGGCTGTGTGTACACATATACCGCTCACACAAAAGAATACAAGAGCTTGGCGGGAGCGCGGATACAATTCTGAAATATTAATGTGTCTAGTGCTGCGTTGCTAAGTTATTGAAAAGTCGTAGTAAATACTTATAGGAAATTGATAGTAATGCAGCATTGCTCATGTATCCGCAAACATTTCATGTGTGGAATTCCACACATGCAATTTCACGTATGTAGAGGTCTAAACACAACAGGGAGCCAGGCGCCCCTGTTTCGACATGTCCGTTGCAGAGAAGTCACAGCATAAACAACTGTCAATTTTACTAACTTGTCGGTCGGCAAAGATGTCGGGTCAACAAGTCGGCTAGATTTGTCTTTACGAAAATGTACCTTATGAGATAAATTTTGTATGGACGGCACCGCGCGGACAGCAGCCCGATAGATTAGACCCAATGAATCTCGCATATTTATTAGAACTAACGAGTTGGCTAGTTTTATAGTTTGGAATGGTTTAGGTGTGATTTTAGACATAGTAAATAATTTATTATTTATTTGAGCTAATTTAAGTATCTCATTAAGGTCAAACAAGTATCAGATTTGTCCTTACAAAAACGCACTATTAGACTGACATAAAGTTTCCAGAATTTTTGTTTTCTGGTAAAATATTTACCACCTACTTACTTCATACACAACTCATTTATTATTAGATAGATATTAATTAAAAACTCATTATTAATAAACACGATATTAATTATAAACACATCTGTGGATAATAATTGATGCAGTTTGGTGTATAAACAGTTTATAAAGTAAAGTGTAATATAAAGGTTGGGAATAAATTAAACGGCGGATTTCTTAGTAAAAATATTATAAATGTGCTTCGTAGGTCACTTAATGGCGTACATATTGTAATCCTTTTTAAAATAGGCGCCAGTGTAATATTTCCTAAATTACCAAACAATTCTCGGGTACCAGTATTCACCTTACGGTAACCTAAAATATACTACAACAAGGCAACCCATCCACCCTTACTCTGACAACCCTACGCCCTGGAGCATATACTTCAGACAACAGTCCCTAAAAATGACCTATGTTGTGCTGCCCAAGAACTCACCCCTTAGCTAACTTAACTCAGGGTAGGCTCGCTATTTTGCTTCTAGATTGAGAGGTTTAGCACTCTTATATAAGTAAGTTAAAATCAAGTCCTGAAAGCGCCACCTTAGTTTTATTTTACTTAAAAGCCTTTAAATGTTTTAATGTTTGGCCTCAGTGAAAAACAAATATGTCACAATCGGTTTACAATAGCTTCTTATAAGCTCTCATTCACTCAAGTGCCTCAAAGTCGCTGTCTTTCAAATAGAAGCCAAATTTTAGCAGAGGCCAATACAAATATTTATTTCTTATGTCGTGTTTGGCCCTTGGCTACTTGTATTTATAAATGCAAGCTCCTCTTACTTTGGTGCACAATGTGTACTTAAAGTTAAAAGACAAATGAAATGTAATAACAATGCGGTAGTACTTATTAGGTTTGACATACAAGTTCTGAAGGTTTAAATTACAAAGTTATCTTAAAAAGAGTAAGTAAAAGTTAAACCCTGTTTGACAGGGCCTTGGACAAGACGGCAATTGTCAGACCTGCACTGTAAAAAAACGACTGTTTAGTCTGATCTAGCAGCCACATTACATCCAGGACATTGCCTCAGACGTTGAATTTCCGCAAGGTCTGTGCAAGAACCTCCCACATCCAACTAAATTTGCCATAAGAGCATAATTAAAGTACAATACAAAATCTTAAGAGTACCTGTGGTTACTTGATAAGCATACTAGTCACTAGGGCTTAGATAAGTTCAAATGTTATAGTTACAAGCGTTAAAAGTTTGAAGACACAAATAAATGGCCTTTAGCCGGAAAACAAAAATATTTACTTTATAATAATAATTGTTACTATATTTACCACTAAACTAGTTGTAACAGACCACCTAACGTTGTGAACTACTAGAGACTCTTGTGACGTCTTAACGCTATGTCGAAATACGCTATACGATTAGAATGCACAAGTTCTGTACATACATAACATGCGCAAAACTTCATCAAAACACTATATATAGAACAATATGCAAATTCAAAATACTAAGATTTTAAGTTGTCACTATGTTACAACATACTCAAGAAAAATGATACTTAGCCGAAACTTTACGTGCTACCCAAGGTTCATGCAGACTCAATATTCAGTAAAACACACACACATGGTCCCTCAAACAGCTGACGTGGATACCTCAGAACAATAAAGGTTAAGTGGCTACTGCTACACTAATAGTCTCCAAAAATTCAAATAGAACATGGGAACTGGCACGTCCCGCGTCCAGGCAACTCCAATAAGAAAACTAGTACTCCAGTTTAAGCTTTTAGCCCCTACCAAAAAAAACCCTAAAATCGAATTTTAGATGTACAACATGAAAAAGAAAACTCTCATAAGACCCATCGAGAGTAATTAGATACTAAAGTTTAAACCTACCTCAAATAACTAACGAGGGTTCTAATCTACAAAATGGCGTCAAGGACCGCTTGCTGAAGTTGATGGAAAAGCATTTTATCGGCATTCCGCCCAAAGAATAGGCAAACTACAAAGTCACCCTGTTTTAATACATTTGTGGATGCTTCATGGGCACCACATGGCCTTCCCTGCCCAGGAAAACTAAAATTCGGGAGCTACATCCACACACATGCTTTCCCTTCAAGTGTCTATTGTCGAAAGGGCCAATAACATTCCCTCTTTAACATACATAGGTAACAAAACAATCGTCGACAAATTAGTCATACCTATCCATGAAAACTATAACCCCTTTTAATAACAAAATCTTGACAACCCGCGTCAACCAGCGCAACCGTAAAAATACGCCACAATTAACCGACGTGGTCGCGAAAATCCACAGAACTGTCAGTCTGACACTGAATCACAACAGTCAAATCATTCGACCTACATCTTATATACAAGGTTAAAAAGTTATTTCTATTGGTAACTTTAAAGTTCACTAATTAGTAATCAGTTAAAACAAGGATTTGAAATAAGACCTGTCTGCAAGAAGTATGAAACAAAAAAAGCCGAAGAAATCAATCCACTTGGCTATGTCTTACAAGATACAAAACATTCCTGGAATATAAACATCTGATTTAAGTAAAACTATTGACTATGATCAGGTAATTAAATTATTAATTAATGTCTAAGGTGAGAGTCTACATAGGTACTTTAAAAATTTAAAACCGAAAACCTAACATAGATAACCAAACTATGAAAATGTAATTTTTGAATCGTAACAATATGGATTGCAACTGGTAGAAATATTTTATCGTTTATTTTAAAAAATTTACCAGCCCAAATAGAATTTATTTATTTAATAATAGAATTTATTTAGTAATAATTATACATACAATACATTATTTGTAAGAATTGATTGTAGCTAAAGAGGCACAGAAAAATTGAAAAATTACAAGAAACGTGGAAAATTTCTCTTCATAAGAATTTAAAAATCAGTATAAAAATTGAAATTGCAAACTGCGCATAAGTTTTGTTCTCATTGCTTATTTCTTCAGATGTTCAAATGTTGACTTACTTACTTTGTCAAAGAATTGAAATGGAGTGTTAGCAAATTCATGAGATGCCTGGAATCTCTGGGCGAGTAAGAGAATCCATGAGAAAACGTCGTTACATTAGTTATTATTAGTAAATAATTAATTTAAATTTCTGAAGGTGCAGTTACACAGGCGATTCAAATTGACCAATTTACAGCAATATTGAACGATTTTTCGTCACAACCAATCACTAGCAGCTCACATTCATTATATGGAGCAATACGAATCAGCATTTATCAATTTATTTGCGGTAGGTATGGTGCCAGCAATATAGAAGGCATTGCTCTAATAATTGCTCCACTGAATATAGAGATAGTCGCCGATCAACTAATTGCTCAAAAAGTTGTTTGTGAAATTGCACCTTAAGTTACTGGTAAGTTTATTGTTATTAATTAATTATTAGTAAGTATGTTATTTCCAAAATCAAAATGTATTTTTTAGGGCTTATTTTGACATTTTCTAAGTTTGGATCACCGGATCTGTTAGATTACTGGATTATGTTCCTGCTACCTCCGTTATTATTTCTACCGGTAGCCTAGCTCATTTTCCTTCAGAAAACCTTACGCTGATATCCGCTACACCACTGAGTAACCTACGAAATCCATTCATTTACTTCGACTTACTAAATGAAGCCAGGGCTAAAATTGTGGGTTTGAAAGTTATTAAATTAAACAAAAACCCAACGTTTTGAAAATTTTTAAAACTCTGTAGCTTGGAAACGAAAACCCGTAAAGCCTAACTTTATATGGAAAATACCTATTATTTTTAACTATTTTTACTAAGGAACTTTATTGTATAATTTATTTCAAACCTTTATGATACACACTCTATAGCTGTAAAACTTTGTAAATAAATATATCCGTTTCTTACCAATTTTTATGTACAGGGTGTCCAGTTTTCGATGGTTTTACGGGGAACCTCCGTTATCAGTAAAGATAGAAGGATTCGGCAATCTAAATAGAAAAAAATCATGACAACTCGATTATGAACAAAAATAAAACGAAATAAATAAGAAATTGCAAAAGTGTAGACTTTTACAGTTACCCAAACAACTAAAATACGGTAAACTCTAAGAGGCATCAAATATGATATTAGTAGAAAGAATATCAAAGGGGCTTTCTAAAAATCAAAAAATATACAGGGTGTTCCATTTAAAAAAGAGAGAACTTTAATATTTTGCATAATGTGATCACCCAGTATAATAAAAGTACTGAACGCAAATATTTTTTATTGTTAAAAATTGTTTGAAAGTTATCAAATTAAACAAAAACTTAACGTTTTGAAAATTTTTAAAACTTGGAAACGAAAACCCGTAAAGCATAACTTTATATGGAAAATACCTATTATTTTTTACTATTTTTACTAAGGAACTTTATCGCTTAATTTATTTCAAACCTTTATGATACACACTGTATAGCTGTAAAACTTTGTAAATAAATAAATCCGTTTCTTACCAATTTTTATGTACAGGGTGTCCAGTTTTCGATGGTTTTACGGGGTATCTCCGTTATCAGTAAAGATAGAAGGATACGGTTTTCGCAGCACTATGCTACTTTCTTGTTAAACAAAAGATGCCGCAATCAGAATTTTTCTAGTTCCCTTGTTTTTGATATACGGGATGTTTTTGAAAATTTTACATTTTGGGAGACCCCCCATATTTAGGTTACCCTGTAGCCTATCAAAGAGAAAACAAATGCTCTTTTTGTAGTTTTTTGCGTAGAGTCCAGTGACGTACTCAGATTTTTTCTACGTTTAATAGTTTCAGAGAAAAAAAAAACTTGCATTTTTATATTTTTTAATAATATAATTTAGTTTAGACTAAGCTTGTCAGAAATATATAATACCTCATTTTTATTTTTGATATTAAGCACAAAATTGAATTTTTTTTTAAATATACATTTTTTGTTAGTAGGACATGGCGGGTATTTAAAAAAAGAAAAGAGCCCAGTCATTTATGTCATAATTAGAACCTCTTTAGTTTCTGTCAGAATATTCATTTTCTCTAAGTTGTTTTAAAATATCTAATTAATAGTAAAAAATCAGTTTGTCCTATTTATGGCAGAAAATGTAAACTTTGAAAATAATGAAAAATACGACATGCTCGTTTGTTACGTCCATTGTAATTAAAATGCAGATGAAGCATTAGAAGTGTATTTGAACAAATATTAAATAATTGTATTCGGCTGTCATAGTGACAATCTAAATAGAAAAAAATCATGACAACTCGATTATGAACAAAAATAAAACGAAATAAATAAGAAATTGCAAAAGTGTAGACTTTTACAGTTACCCAAATAACTAAAATACGGTAAACTCTAAGAGGCATCAAATATGATATTAGTAGAAAGAATATCAAAGAGGCTTTCTAAAAATCAAAAAATATACAGGGTGTTTCCATCTAAAAAAGAGAGAACTTTAATATTTTGCATAATGTGATCACCCAGTATAATAAAAGTACTGAACGCAAATATTTTTTTATTGTAAAAATGGACAACATTCTAAAATATTATTTTTGAGTGTACTATTTCATTCAGTTGCTTTTAGTAATTTGGAAATGGTTACTAAACTTAGGGAATTTTTTAGATAAAATCGTAATTATTTCTGAAACTACTAAAAATAAATCGACATAACCCTATATTAGAATTCTGGACCAATAAAATACAGGCTGTTCTATTTAAAAAATCAGAAGTTTGGTTCGCCTCACTTTTTTGAGTCACCCTGTATTTTGTTATTATTGTTTGTATTAGTTATTATTAGTAAATAATTAATTTAAATTTCTGAAGGTGCAGTTACACAGGCGATTCAAATTGACCAATTTACAGCAATATTGAACGATTTTTCGTCACAACCAATCACTAGCAGCTCACATTCATTATATGGAGCAATACGAATCAGCATTTATCAATTTATTTGCGGTAGGTATGGTGCCAGCAATATAGAAGGCATTGCTCTAATAATTGCTCCACTGAATATAGAGATAGTCGCCGATCAACTAATTGCTCAAAAAGTTGTTTGTGAAATTGCACCTTAAGTTACTGGTAAGTTTATTGTTATTAATTAATTATTAGTAAGTATGTTATTTCCAAAATCAAAATGTATTTTTTAGGGCTTATTTTGACATTTTCTAAGTTTGGATCACCGGATCTGTTAGATTACTGGATTATGTTCCTGCTACCTCCGTTATTATTTCTACCGGTAGCCTAGCTCATTTTCCTTCAGAAAACCTTACGCTGATATCCGCTACACCACTGAGTAACCTACGAAATCCATTCATTTACTTCGACTTACTAAATGAAGCCAGGGCTAAAATTGTGGGTTTGAAAGTTATTAAATTAAACAAAAACCCAACGTTTTGAAAATTTTTAAAACTCTGTAGCTTGGAAACGAAAACCCGTAAAGCCTAACTTTATATGGAAAATACCTATTATTTTTAACTATTTTTACTAAGGAACTTTATTGTATAATTTATTTCAAACCTTTATGATACACACTCTATAGCTGTAAAACTTTGTAAATAAATATATCCGTTTCTTACCAATTTTTATGTACAGGGTGTCCAGTTTTCGATGGTTTTACGGGGTACCTCCGTTATCAGTAAAGATAGAAGGATTCGGCAATCTAAATAGAAAAAAATCATGACAACTCGATTATGAACAAAAATAAAACGAAATAAATAAGAAATTGCAAAAGTGTAGACTTTTACAGTTACCCAAACAACTAAAATACGGTAAACTCTAAGAGGCATCAAATATGATATTAGTAGAAAGAATATCAAAGGGGCTTTCTAAAAATCAAAAAATATACAGGGTGTTCCATTTAAAAAAGAGAGAACTTTAATATTTTGCATAATGTGATCACCCAGTATAATAAAAGTACTGAACGCAAATATTTTTTATTGTTAAAAATTGTTTGAAAGTTATCAAATTAAACAAAAACTTAACGTTTTGAAAATTTTTAAAACTTGGAAACGAAAACCCGTAAAGCATAACTTTATATGGAAAATACCTATTATTTTTTACTATTTTTACTAAGGAACTTTATCGCTTAATTTATTTCAAACCTTTATGATACACACTGTATAGCTGTAAAACTTTGTAAATAAATAAATCCGTTTCTTACCAATTTTTATGTACAGGGTGTCCAGTTTTCGATGGTTTTACGGGGTATCTCCGTTATCAGTAAAGATAGAAGGATACGGTTTTCGCAGCACTATGCTACTTTCTTGTTAAACAAAAGATGCCGCAATCAGAATTTTTCTAGTTCCCTTGTTTTTGATATACGGGATGTTTTTGAAAATTTTACATTTTGGGAGACCCCCCATATTTAGGTTACCCTGTAGCCTATCAAAGAGAAAACAAATGCTCTTTTTGTAGTTTTTTGCGTAGAGTCCAGTGACGTACTCAGATTTTTTCTACGTTTAATAGTTTCAGAGAAAAAAAAAACTTGCATTTTTATATTTTTTAATAATATAATTTAGTTTAGACTAAGCTTGTCAGAAATATATAATACCTCATTTTTATTTTTGATATTAAGCACAAAATTGAATTTTTTTTTAAATATACATTTTTTGTTAGTAGGACATGGCGGGTATTTAAAAAAAGAAAAGAGCCCAGTCATTTATGTCATAATGAAAACCTCTTTAGTTCCTGTCAGAATATTCATTTTCTCTAAGTTGTTTTAAAATATCTAATTAATAGTAAAAAATCAGTTTGTCCTATTTATGGCAGAAAATGTAAACTTTGAAAATAATGAAAAATACGACATGCTCGTTTGTTACGTCCATTGTAATTAAAATGCAGATGAAGCATTAGAAGTGTATTTGAACAAATATTAAATAATTGTATTCGGCTGTCATAGTGACAATCTAAATAGAAAAAAATCATGACAACTCGATTATGAACAAAAATAAAACGAAATAAATAAGAAATTGCAAAAGTGTAGACTTTTACAGTTACCCAAATAACTAAAATACGGTAAACTCTAAGAGGCATCAAATATGATATTAGTAGAAAGAATATCAAAGAGGCTTTCTAAAAATCAAAAAATATACAGGGTGTTTCCATCTAAAAAAGAGAGAACTTTAATATTTTGCATAATGTGATCACCCAGTATAATAAAAGTACTGAACGCAAATATTTTTTATTGTAAAAATGGACAACATTCTAAAATATTATTTTTGAGTGTACTATTTCATTCAGTTGCTTTTAGTAATTTGGAAATGGTTACTAAACTTAGGGAATTTTTTAGATAAAATCGTAATTATTTCTGAAACTACTAAAAATAAATCGACATAACCCTATATTAGAATTCTGGACCAATAAAATACAGGCTGTTCTATTTAAAAAATCAGAAGTTTGGTTCGCCTCACTTTTTTGAGTCACCCTGTATTTTGTTATTATTGTTTGTATTAGTTATTATTAGTAAATAATTAATTTAAATTTCTGAAGGTGCAGTTACACAGGCGATTCAAATTGACCAATTTACAGCAATATTGAACGATTTTTCGTCACAACCAATCACTAGCAGCTCACATTCATTATATGGAGCAATACGAATCAGCATTTATCAATTTATTTGCGGTAGGTATGGTGCCAGCAATATAGAAGGCATTGCTCTAATAATTGCTCCACTGAATATAGAGATAGTCGCCGATCAACTAATTGCTCAAAAAGTTGTTTGTGAAATTGCACCTTAAGTTACTGGTAAGTTTATTGTTATTAATTAATTATTAGTAAGTATGTTATTTCCAAAATCAAAATGTATTTTTTAGGGCTTATTTTGACATTTTCTAAGTTTGGATCACCGGATCTGTTAGATTACTGGATTATGTTCCTGCTACCTCCGTTATTATTTCTACCGGTAGCCTAGCTCATTTTCCTTCAGAAAACCTTACGCTGATATCCGCTACACCACTGAGTAACCTACGAAATCCATTCATTTACTTCGACTTACTAAATGAAGCCAGGGCTAAAATTGTGGGTTTGAAAGTTATTAAATTAAACAAAAACCCAACGTTTTGAAAATTTTTAAAACTCTGTAGCTTGGAAACGAAAACCCGTAAAGCCTAACTTTATATGGAAAATACCTATTATTTTTAACTATTTTTACTAAGGAACTTTATTGTATAATTTATTTCAAACCTTTATGATACACACTCTATAGCTGTAAAACTTTGTAAATAAATATATCCGTTTCTTACCAATTTTTATGTACAGGGTGTCCAGTTTTCGATGGTTTTACGGGGTACCTCCGTTATCAGTAAAGATAGAAGGATTCGGCAATCTAAATAGAAAAAAATCATGACAACTCGATTATGAACAAAAATAAAACGAAATAAATAAGAAATTGCAAAAGTGTAGACTTTTACAGCTACCCAAACAACTAAAATACGGTAAACTCTAAGAGGCATCAAATATGATATTAGTAGAAAGAATATCAAAGGGGCTTTCTAAAAATCAAAAAATATACAGGGTGTTCCATTTAAAAAAGAGAGAACTTTAATATTTTGCATAATGTGATCACCCAGTATAATAAAAGTACTGAACGCAAATATTTTTTATTGTTAAAAATTGTTTGAAAGTTATCAAATTAAACAAAAACTTAACGTTTTGAAAGTTTTTAAAACTTGGAAACGAAAACCCGTAAAGCATAACTTTATATGGAAAATACCTATTATTTTTTACTATTTTTACTAAGGAACTTTATCGCTTAATTTATTTCAAACCTTTATGATACACACTGTATAGCTGTAAAACTTTGTAAATAAATAAATCCGTTTCTTACCAATTTTTATGTACAGGGTGTCCAGTTTTCGATGGTTTTACGGGGTATCTCCGTTATCAGTAAAGATAGAAGGATACGGTTTTCGCAGCACTATGCTACTTTCTTGTTAAACAAAAGATGCCGCAATCAGAATTTTTCTAGTTCCCTTGTTTTTGATATACGGGATGTTTTTGAAAATTTTACATTTTGGGAGACCCCCCCCCATATTTAGGTTACCCTGTAGCCTATCAAAGAGAAAACAAATGCTCTTTTTGTAGTTTTTTGCGTAGAGTCCAGTGACGTACTCAGATTTTTTCTACGTTTAATAGTTTCAGAGAAAAAAAAAACTTGCATTTTTATATTTTTTAATAATATAATTTAGTTTAGACTAAGCTTGTCAGAAATATATAATACCTCATTTTTATTTTTGATATTAAGCACAAAATTGAATTTTTTTTTAAATATACATTTTTTGTTAGTAGGACATGGCGGGTATTTAAAAAAAGAAAAGAGCCCAGTCATTTATGTCATAATTAGAACCTCTTTAGTTCCTGTCAGAATATTCATTTTCTCTAAGTTGTTTTAAAATATCTAATTAATAGTAAAAAATCAGTTTGTCCTATTTATGGCAGAAAATGTAAACTTTGAAAATAATGAAAAATACGACATGCTCGTTTGTTACGTCCATTGTAATTAAAATGCAGATGAAGCATTAGAAGTGTATTTGAACAAATATTAAATAATTGTATTCGGCTGTCATAGTGACAATCTAAATAGAAAAAAATCATGACAACTCGATTATGAACAAAAATAAAACGAAATAAATAAGAAATTGCAAAAGTGTAGACTTTTACAGTTACCCAAATAACTAAAATACGGTAAACTCTAAGAGGCATCAAATATGATATTAGTAGAAAGAATATCAAAGAGGCTTTCTAAAAATCAAAAAATATACAGGGTGTTTCCATCTAAAAAAGAGAGAACTTTAATATTTTGCATAATGTGATCACCCAGTATAATAAAAGTACTGAACGCAAATATTTTTTTATTGTAAAAATGGACAACATTCTAAAATATTATTTTTGAGTGTACTATTTCATTCAGTTGCTTTTAGTAATTTGGAAATGGTTACTAAACTTAGGGAATTTTTTAGATAAAATCGTAATTATTTCTGAAACTACTAAAAATAAATCGACATAACCCTATATTAGAATTCTGGACCAATAAAATACAGGCTGTTCTATTTAAAAAATCAGAAGTTTGGTTCGCCTCACTTTTTTGAGTCACCCTGTATTTTGTTATTATTGTTTGTATTAGTTATTATTAGTAAATAATTAATTTAAATTTCTGAAGGTGCAGTTACACAGGCGATTCAAATTGACCAATTTACAGCAATATTGAACGATTTTTCGTCACAACCAATCACTAGCAGCTCACATTCATTATATGGAGCAATACGAATCAGCATTTATCAATTTATTTGCGGTAGGTATGGTGCCAGCAATATAGAAGGCATTGCTCTAATAATTGCTCCACTGAATATAGAGATAGTCGCCGATCAACTAATTGCTCAAAAAGTTGTTTGTGAAATTGCACCTTAAGTTACTGGTAAGTTTATTGTTATTAATTAATTATTAGTAAGTATGTTATTTCCAAAATCAAAATGTATTTTTTAGGGCTTATTTTGACATTTTCTAAGTTTGGATCACCGGATCTGTTAGATTACTGGATTATGTTCCTGCTACCTCCGTTATTATTTCTACCGGTAGCCTAGCTCATTTTCCTTCAGAAAACCTTACGCTGATATCCGCTACACCACTGAGTAACCTACGAAATCCATTCATTTACTTCGACTTACTAAATGAAGCCAGGGCTAAAATTGTGGGTTTGAAAGTTATTAAATTAAACAAAAACCCAACGTTTTGAAAATTTTTAAAACTCTGTAGCTTGGAAACGAAAACCCGTAAAGCCTAACTTTATATGGAAAATACCTATTATTTTTAACTATTTTTACTAAGGAACTTTATTGTATAATTTATTTCAAACCTTTATGATACACACTCTATAGCTGTAAAACTTTGTAAATAAATATATCCGTTTCTTACCAATTTTTATGTACAGGGTGTCCAGTTTTCGATGGTTTTACGGGGTACCTCCGTTATCAGTAAAGATAGAAGGATTCGGCAATCTAAATAGAAAAAAATCATGACAACTCGATTATGAACAAAAATAAAACGAAATAAATAAGAAATTGCAAAAGTGTAGACTTTTACAGTTACCCAAACAACTAAAATACGGTAAACTCTAAGAGGCATCAAATATGATATTAGTAGAAAGAATATCAAAGGGGCTTTCTAAAAATCAAAAAATATACAGGGTGTTCCATTTAAAAAAGAGAGAACTTTAATATTTTGCATAATGTGATCACCCAGTATAATAAAAGTACTGAACGCAAATATTTTTTATTGTTAAAAATTGTTTGAAAGTTATCAAATTAAACAAAAACTTAACGTTTTGAAAATTTTTAAAACTTGGAAACGAAAACCCGTAAAGCATAACTTTATATGGAAAATACCTATTATTTTTTACTATTTTTACTAAGGAACTTTATCGCTTAATTTATTTCAAACCTTTATGATACACACTGTATAGCTGTAAAACTTTGTAAATAAATAAATCCGTTTCTTACCAATTTTTATGTACAGGGTGTCCAGTTTTCGATGGTTTTACGGGGTATCTCCGTTATCAGTAAAGATAGAAGGATACGGTTTTCGCAGCACTATGCTACTTTCTTGTTAAACAAAAGATGCCGCAATCAGAATTTTTCTAGTTCCCTTGTTTTTGATATACGGGATGTTTTTGAAAATTTTACATTTTGGGAGACCCCCCATATTTAGGTTACCCTGTAGCCTATCAAAGAGAAAACAAATGCTCTTTTTGTAGTTTTTTGCGTAGAGTCCAGTGACGTACTCAGATTTTTTCTACGTTTAATAGTTTCAGAGAAAAAAAAAAACTTGCATTTTTATATTTTTTAATAATATAATTTAGTTTAGACTAAGCTTGTCAGAAATATATAATACCTCATTTTTATTTTTGATATTAAGCACAAAATTGAATTTTTTTTTAAATATACATTTTTTGTTAGTAGGACATGGCGGGTATTTAAAAAAAGAAAAGAGCCCAGTCATTTATGTCATAATGAAAACCTCTTTAGTTCCTGTCAGAATATTCATTTTCTCTAAGTTGTTTTAAAATATCTAATTAATAGTAAAAAATCAGTTTGTCCTATTTATGGCAGAAAATGTAAACTTTGAAAATAATGAAAAATACGACATGCTCGTTTGTTACGTCCATTGTAATTAAAATGCAGATGAAGCATTAGAAGTGTATTTGAACAAATATTAAATAATTGTATTCGGCTGTCATAGTGACAATCTAAATAGAAAAAAATCATGACAACTCGATTATGAACAAAAATAAAACGAAATAAATAAGAAATTGCAAAAGTGTAGACTTTTACAGTTACCCAAATAACTAAAATACGGTAAACTCTAAGAGGCATCAAATATGATATTAGTAGAAAGAATATCAAAGAGGCTTTCTAAAAATCAAAAAATATACAGGGTGTTTCCATCTAAAAAAGAGAGAACTTTAATATTTTGCATAATGTGATCACCCAGTATAATAAAAGTACTGAACGCAAATATTTTTTATTGTAAAAATGGACAACATTCTAAAATATTATTTTTGAGTGTACTATTTCATTCAGTTGCTTTTAGTAATTTGGAAATGGTTACTAAACTTAGGGAATTTTTTAGATAAAATCGTAATTATTTCTGAAACTACTAAAAATAAATCGACATAACCCTATATTAGAATTCTGGACCAATAAAATACAGGCTGTTCTATTTAAAAAATCAGAAGTTTGGTTCGCCTCACTTTTTTGAGTCACCCTGTATTTTGTTATTATTGTTTGTATTAGTTATTATTAGTAAATAATTAATTTAAATTTCTGAAGGTGCAGTTACACAGGCGATTCAAATTGACCAATTTACAGCAATATTGAACGATTTTTCGTCACAACCAATCACTAGCAGCTCACATTCATTATATGGAGCAATACGAATCAGCATTTATCAATTTATTTGCGGTAGGTATGGTGCCAGCAATATAGAAGGCATTGCTCTAATAATTGCTCCACTGAATATAGAGATAGTCGCCGATCAACTAATTGCTCAAAAAGTTGTTTGTGAAATTGCACCTTAAGTTACTGGTAAGTTTATTGTTATTAATTAATTATTAGTAAGTATGTTATTTCCAAAATCAAAATGTATTTTTTAGGGCTTATTTTGACATTTTCTAAGTTTGGATCACCGGATCTGTTAGATTACTGGATTATGTTCCTGCTACCTCCGTTATTATTTCTACCGGTAGCCTAGCTCATTTTCCTTCAGAAAACCTTACGCTGATATCCGCTACACCACTGAGTAACCTACGAAATCCATTCATTTACTTCGACTTACTAAATGAAGCCAGGGCTAAAATTGTGGGTTTGAAAGTTATTAAATTAAACAAAAACCCAACGTTTTGAAAATTTTTAAAACTCTGTAGCTTGGAAACGAAAACCCGTAAAGCCTAACTTTATATGGAAAATACCTATTATTTTTAACTATTTTTACTAAGGAACTTTATTGTATAATTTATTTCAAACCTTTATGATACACACTCTATAGCTGTAAAACTTTGTAAATAAATATATCCGTTTCTTACCAATTTTTATGTACAGGGTGTCCAGTTTTCGATGGTTTTACGGGGTACCTCCGTTATCAGTAAAGATAGAAGGATTCGGCAATCTAAATAGAAAAAAATCATGACAACTCGATTATGAACAAAAATAAAACGAAATAAATAAGAAATTGCAAAAGTGTAGACTTTTACAGCTACCCAAACAACTAAAATACGGTAAACTCTAAGAGGCATCAAATATGATATTAGTAGAAAGAATATCAAAGGGGCTTTCTAAAAATCAAAAAATATACAGGGTGTTCCATTTAAAAAAGAGAGAACTTTAATATTTTGCATAATGTGATCACCCAGTATAATAAAAGTACTGAACGCAAATATTTTTTATTGTTAAAAATTGTTTGAAAGTTATCAAATTAAACAAAAACTTAACGTTTTGAAAATTTTTAAAACTTGGAAACGAAAACCCGTAAAGCATAACTTTATATGGAAAATACCTATTATTTTTTACTATTTTTACTAAGGAACTTTATCGCTTAATTTATTTCAAACCTTTATGATACACACTGTATAGCTGTAAAACTTTGTAAATAAATAAATCCGTTTCTTACCAATTTTTATGTACAGGGTGTCCAGTTTTCGATGGTTTTACGGGGTATCTCCGTTATCAGTAAAGATAGAAGGATACGGTTTTCGCAGCACTATGCTACTTTCTTGTTAAACAAAAGATGCCGCAATCAGAATTTTTCTAGTTCCCTTGTTTTTGATATACGGGATGTTTTTGAAAATTTTACATTTTGGGAGACCCCCCATATTTAGGTTACCCTGTAGCCTATCAAAGAGAAAACAAATGCTCTTTTTGTAGTTTTTTGCGTAGAGTCCAGTGACGTACTCAGATTTTTTCTACGTTTAATAGTTTCAGAGAAAAAAAAAACTTGCATTTTTATATTTTTTAATAATATAATTTAGTTTAGACTAAGCTTGTCAGAAATATATAATACCTCATTTTTATTTTTGATATTAAGCACAAAATTGAATTTTTTTTTAAATATACATTTTTTGTTAGTAGGACATGGCGGGTATTTAAAAAAAGAAAAGAGCCCAGTCATTTATGTCATAATTAGAACCTCTTTAGTTCCTGTCAGAATATTCATTTTCTCTAAGTTGTTTTAAAATATCTAATTAATAGTAAAAAATCAGTTTGTCCTATTTATGGCAGAAAATGTAAACTTTGAAAATAATGAAAAATACGACATGCTCGTTTGTTACGTCCATTGTAATTAAAATGCAGATGAAGCATTAGAAGTGTATTTGAACAAATATTAAATAATTGTATTCGGCTGTCATAGTGACAATCTAAATAGAAAAAAATCATGACAACTCGATTATGAACAAAAATAAAACGAAATAAATAAGAAATTGCAAAAGTGTAGACTTTTACAGTTACCCAAATAACTAAAATACGGTAAACTCTAAGAGGCATCAAATATGATATTAGTAGAAAGAATATCAAAGAGGCTTTCTAAAAATCAAAAAATATACAGGGTGTTTCCATCTAAAAAAGAGAGAACTTTAATATTTTGCATAATGTGATCACCCAGTATAATAAAAGTACTGAACGCAAATATTTTTTATTGTAAAAATGGACAACATTCTAAAATATTATTTTTGAGTGTACTATTTCATTCAGTTGCTTTTAGTAATTTGGAAATGGTTACTAAACTTAGGGAATTTTTTAGATAAAATCGTAATTATTTCTGAAACTACTAAAAATAAATCGACATAACCCTATATTAGAATTCTGGACCAATAAAATACAGGCTGTTCTATTTAAAAAATCAGAAGTTTGGTTCGCCTCACTTTTTTGAGTCACCCTGTATTATTTAAAATATTTTTTAAAAATGCCACTTTCAATTCCAGACCTCAGGCTGTTTCAGTATTTTTAATAAGTTCTTCGATAATGATGTAATCTTCCGTCCCCGATTCGTTGGCGGACCCGGTAGATATATGGTGCATACGAACGTAAGCTGTAGTCTTACCTCTACTGACTACGACATTTTTCGGGAAAACACCATTAAACCGGCAAATAATCATGCGTTTTTATAAATCGACGTAAGTTTTCTTGCACACTCACCTTTTTAAACAAATAGCATTCATTAATAGAGAATATTGAGATTGTGTACAATAATCAGGTTAGGCTTTTTAATTTTACGGTCATTATACCCACAAGTACTAACTTGAAATAACCCTTATTTTTGTATGCGTTACACTCGTTTAACGTAAGTGTATTAGTGTATGTATATGACTTCTAAGTCCTTTTGAAGGTGTAGTTTTAGTAGGTTTTTAAGGTCTTTGGTGTAGTGCGTTAATTAAAGTCGATGGAGTAAGTTTATTAAATTTAATTAACCAAAATAAATAGTCTTGACTTCTAAAAATTGAAGTACATAAAGGGCCTATAATAAACTCCTACAATATAGTAGAATTTCTTATTTCTTAAACTTTAGCAGACTTATACTACGATAAATTATTCGTGAAAGATTTAGGCACTTCTCCTTCAGATTTGAGAAACACATCAATTAATCAGGGTAAACCGCACCGTAGTTTTATTAATGCCTGGTATAAAAAAGGGGAGTGGTTAATGTTTTCTGAACCACGCCCCTTGGGAGGATTTGAAAGGTGAATTTATGACTAAATTTGTGTGACTAAAAAAAAAAATTCGCCTCCGCGCCTTCTGCCTCCTCTAAGAAATTACCACGAGCCGCCACTGAATATTAAATATGAAAGGGAAAGTTATCTCCTGATATTAAGAAAATAGGATAAATAAAATTAGTTGTATAAATCCAACATGTTCATTTTAATAAATTTTACATTCTTGTAATTCGGTGCAAGGTTTAAAATGCTTAAACAGATGATTAAATATATCATTTGCATTTAGTTTAATATTAATAATTACAAAAATAGAACTAGACAGAGAAGTAATATTTTAATGAAACACTTTACCCGCGTGAGTAGAATATTAAAAAAAATTTACAGTCCTTTACAAAGATGCAACCGGGGAGGACATTGAAAATGCCGAAGCAGAGTGCAACGCTTGTGACTATTGTGAGATTTGTGATCTGCGAAAACTCATAGATTTGAATGTTATATTTAGGTAGCTGATATAAGGTTTAATGATTCATAATTTAAAAAAATAGTAAAATAAAGGTTATAAACTCTAACGCGCCTCTAAGGTATGGTTTGGCTGGAGCAGTCAGCGGCCGCGGCTGGCGTTTGCGATTGGTAGCTCGGTACTGGTTTAATGCGATTTGTATGTACACGGTTTCACTGCCGCAGCTCAACGACACAGCGTTCGCCGTCAATTGCAGTGGCTGCGTTCGGACTGCTAAAGAGACCAGTCCAGCCGTGATCGCTCAGCAGAATGCCACCGTTTTTGGCAATTGCTGACGGGTGTTTGATAGGGGAGGTGCAAAAGTACCCCCCTTTATACAACTATGAGAACGAAAATTACAAAAATGTTGTAATGAAAGAAAATGCATGAAAAAAAGTGGCAGCAAGTATAGGGAAGAACGGTAAAGTGTACAAAACCATTCTGTTTATTTTTCCGCATTACATTACAAAGCTTATAATTAGGGTAGACTGGGGCAACTGCGAAGCCCTTTTTAATAGTTCAAGTTTATTTCCTTCCTACTTCAAATATACAATATTTATAAAAGTGTCTTTGTAAGAAAGTAATAGTTTAATATGTTTACTTTTCATACTGCATAGGGCACTCATGAATTATTTTTGAGATCTTGAGATTTAAATGATTTTTTTTTGTACCGAAATTTTACACTTAGGTACCCCAAAAAGGGAAAGTGTAAAATCGGAATACAATTTCCATGCATGTTCGCAGAAGTGGTAATGGGAAAGTGTAAATGAAGTTTATATCTCCCATGCCAATTTTTCTTTTTACAGACTTAAAAAAAAATAAAAATCTGGGAAGTTATGAACTTTTTATTGTTGGGAAATTCTTAGCCAAGCAAATCATAAAAACGAAAAATTAAAAGGTAACTCTGAAAAATAATAAGTAATCCAAAATAACCCCCAAAAAATTCCTAATAACAAGAATAATATTTTTATAAACGTATTTATCCCTTCAAAACCCAATGTTTGGCTTTAATCTTTAAAACAGTAGGAGTTATTCCCAAGGAGAAACTAAAACAGAAGAGAAAATTAAAGTTTAAAAATTCGAATAATTTTATGGAACTTGTTAAATATTGTATCCCGCAAATTTCACATTAAAATGACAACCTCCTCGTCGTGTTACTACCGGTTCAGGTAAACTAGTCACTATATCGTCTAGCTATACTACATCGACATCATCGGTGAGTGGCCATAAAAAAATTGTATTTTAGTTTTCTAGTAAACTTGATTTCAAAGCCGTTGTCAACAGTATTTGCCTGGCCAATAAAATGTTTCTTTGCTTTTGGTAATTTTTGTTTATTTCAGGAATCTGATCTTCGCAATCCGATTCTAAAGTGAAACTTTGATCCGATTCCATAAAAGGTACACTTTCATAATCTGATTCACTGGAGCTGGATTCAAATTGATACGGACTTGGCCGACTTTGTTTACTCTTTCGGTCAATTTTCATAGCTGGTTTAGATATAGTAGATGAACTTGTAGAAATTTTTGACTGACTACTTGCGATAGTACCTGCAATGGTTTGGCCACCATGAATTAAGCGCTTTCGTTTCCTTGGATTAGAAGGAGGACTCTGTGGGAGCAAATCAAGTAGTAGATCATCAAAACTTGCCTTCTTTTCTTGCCTATTTTCGGTTGTAGCTGGTACTACAGGTTCAGTTATAGGCTCCTGATGATTATTTAGTATATTTCTTCATTTTGATCAGAGCTGACAATTACTTTGAGATTGGTGGCACTAGATGCTGAAGGAGCTGTAAGTAATTCTGCATTAGATGCTAGTTTCCTTTTAAATGAAGCCCCAGATGTAGAAGGCTTTACTGTTTTTAACATTGACTGTTCGGAAGTAGCGGTTTTTTCTGTTATATTCGGTCCTACAGCATCATGTTCATTCCTTTCAATATCAATGCGTTCTGGCCTCGGTTGTAAATCTGTTACAGATCTTTGATTTTTTAAGTGTTCCTGTCATCTTTTTAGGGCATCGATGTCATACTTTTCTTTAGGAATAACATGTCTATTAAATGGAACAATACCACCCTTTCTGAATCCTGTTTTTATGCTTCCGGAATCTACTTCAGCCCAGGTTTTCACTAGCAATGTGGCGAAGTCCCTTTTTGGTAGTCATTGTCCCTGATGACGTCTTTGCCATGTTATTACTTCCCCCTCCCATATTGCCTTAAAGGATCTAAACATACTCAAGTCGAGAGGTTGAAGTAAATGACTTTTATGGGCTGCAGTTTAGGTATATGAATATTTTCTTCTCTTGCGGCTTGAATTAATAAGCAATCCATATGCGAGACATGCCCATTATATATAACAATAATTGGTGCCTGATCACGAACCAAGGGAATAAAAGTCTTAAGAAAGTAATTTCTAAATATTTCGGAGGTCATCCATCCATTGGCGCTGGCTGCATTTACGGTGTCTTTGAAGAAGTCTTTATTTCTTTCTGAAATCCAGCAATATTATTGCCTTTAAATATTATCAATGTTATTGCATTAAAATATTATCAATGGTGGCAATTTTCTACCACTAGCACTTGCTCCTGCCAGGACGGTTATATTTTCTCTATTCGCCTTTCGCGCCAACAATTTTAAGACGAGAAGGATCTGTACACAGTGAAGTCTCATCTAAATTGTAAATACATTCAGGACGATCCTGAAGACCCAACTTCAATATAGCCTTTTCCAATAAAACAAAATATTGGTCTATTATGAATGGGTCCGTAGATTTCTGTCTGCAGTACTCTAAGCTTTGTGGTTTCTTCATACTCAAAGAGTGACGTTGTTTAAACTTTATTAGCCAGTCTGTGCCTGGCATATTGTTCTTAAAAGGATTGGGAAAATTATTTAAAGTTACAAAGTCCCGAACTTTTTCTTGAAGCTCTCTCGAAGTTAATCGATATTCTCACTTCTCCACTGTTTTTATATTTTCGGCCAGTTGACACTTATCTTGCCAAGAAAGTATTGGAGGTCGGCCCTGTGTCTTGCTTTTTTCGCCACGGCGGCCAGTTATTCTACAGTAGATTGTAATGTATGGGATTCTGAATTCGGTACTAGCCATCGACATGGTTAATTGACCTTGATTGACGGCATTTACTGCATCATTTAATTGCGCCTCCCCATAGGCAGCCCTATCGGACTTTCTTTTATAATTTCGTACCATGACGTCAACTCTCTGTAAAGAATAAAAGCTTTAAGTGTCAGTGCCAATGAACTTTAGCATTCCCAGGAAAATGGGGCAAGTGTAAACTAACCTTTACACTTTCCCCATTACAACTTTCGCACATGCCCCACATTATGTTTTTTATGGGGGAAGTGCAAACCTGTTCGTGAGTAAAAACCGCTTTTAGATTTGGTCGGTATATATAGGATTTTAAAGCTACAACAATTGACTAAACATAAGAAAATGCAATAAAACTAAAAGTATATTATAAGTATTTACCTTTGACCAATTTTTTATGGAAATATCACACACTATTCAACGGACCGATTCGGAGGTTATGTTACAAATGACTACTCAGAAAGAAAAAAACACCTGGTAACTCGCCGGGAGTAGATAATTCCACAGCGCTAACGTATAGTTAGTTGCCTCGAACCACACAGACAAGTAAACTTTCAATATTGCCTGATTGGCGCTCTGATTTTCCACTTACCCCATTTTTACACTTGCCCCAGTCTACCCTATACCATATTCAAATCCAAGATTATGCATACGAAGGAAATTTTGATCAGTACTTAATGACAACCGTAACTCTATTTCGATTGGTCAAGCGGCAATAAAACTAAAAGGCCCTGGGCGACAGGGTTGAATTTAGTTTACCCGTGATTTTCGCATTATTGCATTGTATCGTTTGGTGTTATTGTTTGTTATCAATATTTTGATATAAATATTTGTGTTTTTAACCGTTGTATTTGATTGTATACAGGGTGTTTCAGAAGTGCTAACCTGAACTAACCTGAATATGTGTCCGGAGTTGCCCCGTTTTGATGTACAGAGTGTTAAAGTTTTTTTAAAAAAATCGTTTTTTTTTTATTTCTGTAAATATCCTTTTCCCGATTTTATTGCAATTTGGTACCGTCATTCATAATGATAAGAGGCTGAATTAGCCCTAACTAGATTAAAATTTATAAAGTCCAGTGGCGTTCCGAGAAACACTTCAACGGATATTATTGACAAAAAAAATGCACGCCACTGACTTTTTTCTAATTTTGATATTTTGATATACCAACTAATGATACAATTTTAAAATGTTTTGATTCTTTGACGTCTTAATCAAATTGATTTGTTTACTTGGTATGCTGCAGCTTTGAATTAAATATGGTATAGCATAAATTAAAGTGTTAATATGACGCTTGTCGAAATGGAGGAATTTGTGCTAACATCTCCTCTTCGTCTTCTTCCTCCAACAACAGCATGCAACTAATGTTATCGGCGTTCATTATAAATCATAGATAAGCGCTTCCACTACGAAATACGAATATGATCTGAAACGCGCTGCTCCAGCCGCGCCAGCCAAACCACCTTGTGGCGACAGCCGATTGCTACGCTCGATCGCGAACGCCAGCCGCACCCGCTGACTGCTCCAGCGAAACCATACGTTTACTCTCGACTTGTTCTGATCCCGATCATTTTAATTTGGTGTGACGTCAGGGACAAATGCAGCACAAGAATTTTGTTGAATTCCGTACCCATACTAACGTGCCCGTGCGATAATATAAACATTTTCAATGTTAAAATGCACGCCACTGACTTTTTTCTAATTTTGATATTTTTTTCGGATATACCAACTAATGATACAATTTTAAAATGCTTTGATACTTTGACGTCTTAATCAAATTGATTTGTTTACTTGGTATGCTGCAGCTTTGATTTCAATATGGTACCTTTAGTATAAATTGAAGTGTTAATATGACGTTTGTCGAATTGGAGGAATTTGGGCTAACATCTCCTTTTCGTCTTCTTCCTCCAACAACAGCATGCAACTAATGTTATCGGCGTTCATTATAAGTCATACATAAGCGCTTTCACTACGAAATACAAATATGATCTGAAGCGCGCTCCAGCCGCGCCAGCCCGCACCCGCTGACTGCTCCAGCGAAACCATACGATTACTATCGACTTGGTCTGATCCCGATCATTTAACTCGGTGTGACGTCAGGGACAAATGCAACACAAGAATTTCGAATTCCGTACCCATACTACGTGCCCGTGCGATAATATAAACATTTTCAATGTTAAAAATTATTAAAATCTAGAAGTAAAAATATAAGTCATTATCCAGTTATTAATGATAAATGAAGGAACACCTATTTGAGAACAGTTTCATTGATAAGTGAGGCAGCATACACAAAACATTAAGCATAAATTATTATTTTCATGGTTTAAAATTAAACATTAATAGGTACCTGATAAGACACGAGGAGGGGATTTCGACTCTCGACTAATCAGCTTCGTGACCTTAACCTTAGGCGCCTTTTGAAGTTATTACCTTTAAAATTAAACCATTTGCACGAAACAGACGTAAATAAGAAAGGGATAAGAATAAATTTACTTCTCTCGCGATCTAATTGAAAACAACGAGATCGTTCTGCCGTAAATACTAATTATTTTGACTATAAAACGATGAAGTTTATTTCTATACCGAATTTGTACGCAAATTTTGCTACTAAGAAATTCGGTATGAAAGTTAGAACTGTTGGAAAACAAAATAAGGGAGTTAGAGTTGCTACAGCAACAAGCACGTCGTTGTTTTCAAGGACTATAACATTCGTAGTCAGTATTACAGTGCGTTTTTTTAAACCGGTTCGAAGGATTCCACGTGTTAAACTTTTAACCTTATTCTGTTATACCCCATCCAACTGAACTAACTGAAGCAATATTTCTGAAACTTGTAACATGTGAAATTTAGGGTTTTAGTCTCAGTGATGATTAAGTTACTCGTATTCAAAAGTTTACAGATCTTGGTGTAATTTTTGACCTTAAACTTTCCGTATCGACTCATGTTAAAACCATTGTTACTGAAGCTTCTAATGCATATGGTTATATTTTGAGATTCGTGGGATTTTATGAGGATCGAGGCTACCATAAGCTTATACTATACATACTTCTTCATCAGCATTCTTCCATCCACTTCTGGATCTAGGCCTCTTCGTATCTTTTCCAAATCTGTCGATCTCTAGCAGTTTGGGACCAGTTTTTTCCGACCACTTCCACAATGTCGTCTATCCAGCGTCTCTGTGTCTACCTCTTGGTCTCCCTGGGTCTCCAGTGTGTCACCTTGATAGTCCATTTCTCGTTTAGCTGTCTCGCGACATGACCTACCCAACACCACTTTAGCTCTGCCAGACGTGATATAATGTCAGCCACCCGCGTTCTCCTTCTGATTGTTTCGCCTCTTATTTTATCTCGCAAGGACACCTCCAGCATAGCGGGCTCCATCGCTCTCTGTGTTCGTTTTAATCTGTTTGCACTTTGTTTTGTGATGGCCATTGTTTCGAGGCCATAAGTAGCCACGGGCAGAATACATGTGTCATACACCTTACGTTTTAGGTTTATAGGGATTTCCTGATTTTTAAGAATATGTTGGAGTTTGCCGAAGGTGGCCCAAGAAAGTCCGATTCTTCTTGATACTTTTGCTCTTTGGTTTTTTTCCCCTAATCTAATGGCGTGACCGAGGTATAAATATTCGGTGACATTTTCAATTATGCTATTATCTAGAGATACATGTAGTTATTCTGGACTCATGATTTTGGTTTTTGCAGTGTTCATTTTTAAACCTATAGCTTTAGATGCCTTGTTTAGCTGCTTGTCTCCAGCATTGCTCTTAACTCGTATGGGTTTTCTGAGATGAGGACTATGCCATCCGCAAATCGTAAATTGCTAAGATACGATCCATCGATTTTCAGACCTTTTCCCTGCCGTTGTAGTGTTTTAAAGACTTCTTTCAGATCCAATGTAAACAGTTTTGGTGATATGGTGTCACCCTGGCGGACTCCTCGATTTAACTTTATTTTTCCCGTTGTAGTGTTATCATTGATTCTCACATGCATTGTTGCTTTTTGGTAAATATTCTTTATGAGTGCGCTGGACCTTGAGTCTATTCTGGCGTTATTTAAACCGTTTAAAAAGGACCGTGATTCTATGGAATCGAACGCCTTATGAAAGTCTACAAATGCTAGGTATATGGGTATAATATACTCTGTTGTTTTTTCTATCACTATGCGTAGTGTTTGCAAGTGATCAATGGTGCTGTATCCGCTGCGAGATCCCGCTTGCTCCACTGGCTGGTAGAAGTCTAATTTATTTGAGGGGCGGTTTGTGAGGATCTTGGTGAGAAATTTATAGAGATGCGACAGCAGACTGATTGGTCGGTAGTTTTCTATATTCGTAAGATCGTCCGTCTTGAGCAGGAGCACTACATCGGCATTATACCATTCCTCTGGTACTTTACTCTCGTGTAGACATTTATTTAAAAGGATCTGGACTCTCTTTTCGAGGTTGCTTTCCCCCAGTTTCAACATTTCCGCTGTGACTCCATCTTCACCGGGGCACTTGCCATTTTTCATATTCTTTAGGGCTTTTCTTATTTCATCCAGGGATATGTCTGGCATCTCCTCTGAACCTACGTTCATTACCTGAATGGAGATATTTGGATCTTCATCTGCGTTATTTGTAGATGGAGAGTATAATTCTGTGTAAAATAATTCGATTGAATTAGAAATCGTTTTTGGATCCGACACAGCTATTCCCCGTTTTTTCTTTATCTTCCTTAGTTCGTTTCTTCCCTTTGACAGTCTAGATCTGAGAACCCGTACATTTGCGTTATTCTCGATAGTTTCGTGTATTATTTTGGTATGGTGTCCTTCTTATGTCTGTTCTAATAGCCTTTTTTGCTCTTTTGTTTAGGAGTTTGTGTTAACGTCGTACCTTTTTTCTGTTTCCCTTCTTTGTTTCATCAATTGGAGAGTGTGGGTATCAAGTTTCGAGTTGTTTTGTTTCTTGGTCTTGGAGCAGATTTTTTTTGTTGCATTATGTAGAGCAACTTTTATGTTCTCATTTACTTGGTTGATATCCATTCCTTCAACAGCGTCCACCGTTTCCAGTCTATGTTGTGACTTCTTTTTGGTATTCTTCTTTCCTTGCCTCCAATTCATCCCTTGTCGGGAACCGGAGTTTGCTAATAAGTTTATTTCTTTCCTTCCTCATATCTAGTCGGAAGCAGGCCCTGGCCATTCCGTGGTCGCTCCCCGTGTCCACTTGGTTCAGAATAGTCACATCCCTACAGTATTGTCGAAAGTTGGATAAGATAAAATTCGATCTCGTTTTTGGTTGAACCGTTCGGACTTCTCCATGTCCATTTGCGATGTGGCGGTTTTTTGAAAAAAAATATATATATATACATACGTTAGGTCATAAATGAAATATGCAGCTGTAGTATAGCCCCCGGGCTATAACATTCATAATGACACCTTAGAAAAAATTGCAAGGAAGCTTTTGAAATATATGTCGTAAGAATGTGATGGAACTTATCCGTGGCAGGGCTTAAAATCTTTAACTTATGCTCACTATACGAGCGGCGTAGGTTGATACTTTCTGTGACTACACTATTTAGAATTCTTAATGCTATTATATACTGTTTTGATATATTAAGTAGGATCATGCCTGTAATAAGAATGTCGCTGTCATCCGGGTATAACACTAGATGTCCAGCAGCAACCGCACAAGTTGTGTTTATGTATGGGTCGTTTATAAAATCGTTAAATAATGTCGGGGATTAACTCAAGCTCTGACATTCATCCCAATATCTGGCAAATGCGCTGATGTAGAGAGAAATACTGGGGAAGGTTAATAGCACAGAAGGCAAAAAAATTGTTTGGAATCATGCCCAAATTTCCTTCCTAATACTCAAAATGGAGGGAGGGGGGACCAGATACAAAAAATAATTTTAATATCTTCGAAAATAAAAGCCATAACCAATAAAACCACTTTTTTAAAATTTAAATACGCCTTAACCACTAACAAGAGTTTATCCTATAAGGAGCTATATAAAATCCTAACACAGATAACGAGTGTGAGGAAGAAATACCATAAGAGCAGGCATTTAGTGATGACGACATACAAACTGAAAGACACAAAGGAAATCTTTGATTTAATTTGCTTGAAGAAGAAGTTCAGTTACCTGATCAACCAGAAGACGAAATAGTCAGTAACAGACAGTCGTATGATGTAGATACTCGAACTTGGTATACTCTTGATCATACAATAGGTAAATCCAGATCAAGCAATATTTTGCCAGAGGCTAAATGTCTCGCATATAGAAGAGAAAGTTCTGGAAATAGTCGCAAGTAATCCAGGGATAAACACCCGAAGGCTATCCTGAGTGGAGGATAGGATGAGAGGGGCCTGTAGGTGAGCCACCTCGTCCTCCATATTTAAATCCATTCGATTATTTTTTATGAGGCTGTTTAAAATCCTTAAAATGCGAAGTTTCAGTTTGCAGCGTAGAAGAATTATTAGACCAGTGGCCTTTTAATGGTTGTGAAGCTATAAGAAACAAACCTGGTACTTTTAGAAAAGTTGAAAGATCTATGAGAAAACGAGTTCAGGAATGCATGGACATGAATGAAAATCATTTTTAACACTTATTATATTTTCCGGAAGAACTTACCGATATCGAATAAAATATATAAAGGTTCAGTGTCCAGTTTGAAATCAAAGACTATAACATATAACTGTAAGGTGGCAATAATGATATTAATTAAACACTCGGTAACATCGAGCGAGAATTGTTTATTTACGTGATATAATGACGTCCGCCTATTCAACCCCGTTTCCTGGTATCAAACGTGACTAAAAACACCATTTATAAGCAGGATAAAGCGTAAATGTCCCCATCTCATCCCGCTATGAATTTTTGAGGTTAAATGTATTCAAATTTCTTACACTTTAGACAAAATAATATTAACCACACATACGAACCACAACGAAGCATATATTAAGCAAATGCATGCAGTTTATACAGGGTGGCGCATCGAAAACGAAACAGAGTCATTTACTGGCAGCTCAGTTCTTTTTTGGAAAAACGCTCAGACCCGTCGATTTGGTTTTCGAAAAGGACACAAAATTGGTAAAAAATCACGTTAACACGTGCAGCCCCCTGGGCGGGGATGGCACAACCCCTAAAATGTTAAATAGAAATAGGGGTCGACTGGCACCTAATTTTAAAGGTCCTGTAATTCCCTTTATAATGATGTAACATTCATGTACTTCAGTTCAGTAGTTTTGGAGATTTATTGATTTAAAGCTTAAATAAAACTCTAATATATCATCATTAGTGGAGATCAATACATTTGGCAGCAAAGTAGTGTAAAAATGAAAAATGAACTGACCCGTCAGCCAAGTAAATGTTGGAAATGACCACCATGACTCTCCATGCAGTAATAAAGATTTTGCTCAAAACGTTGCCGCACATTTTGCAATATTTGAGGAGTAATTTGAAGGCACTCATTCAAAATTCTTTGTCGCAAATCTTCTAACGATGTTGGCTGAGTAGCATAGATTTTGCTTTTTAAGTGACCCATACAAAGAAATCCAAAGGTGATAAATCTGGCGATAGCACCTCTTCTACCAATCCATCGACCTGGAAACGTCTGATCTAAGTATTGTCGAACACGTAATGCGTAATGTGGTGGGGCACCATCCTGTTGGAGCATCAACCTATTCGCAATGTACCGCCGATCATTCTGATTTTCAATTATGGCTGTTAATGCAGGATCTATGGCGCTTTGCAGTAATTCCAAATACATTTCACCGCTCAAATTTTCAGGTAAGATAAAAGGACCAACTAAATGATCGCCAAAAATACCAGCCCAAACATTTAATTTTTGTGGCTGCTGTGTGTGTGTGTACCTCACGATAAATTCTGGGATTAGAATCGGACCAATATCGTCACTTATGACGATTTACTACGCCATTTAAGAAAAAGGTACATTCGTCGGAAAAGCAAGTGTTGAATAGAAAATGTTCATCGTTTATAATTCGTTCACTCGTATCTTCAATCTCTGCCAATTTTATGTCCCCCTCGAAAACAAAATCGACGGGTCTGAGCGTTTTTCTAAAAAAGAACTTAGCTGCCAGTAAATGTCTCTGTTTCGATTTCGATGCGCCACCCTGTATTAAAATTACACTACATACGATAACTACAATCAGCTTCGAATAAAATAACAGCTTCTTAGACATACAGCACAACACACAACTTCTATAACAACATGAGAATATCTGGGGTTATCGCCGTCAGACTTACACGAAACACTAATAGACGCATTCCGAAGCCACTTTTGACGCCGTCCGAAAGACGGCACCGGTATTCACATAAATATTAACGGGTATCCCATTTTCCCCCTGGCCCCATCTTGTCTCTCCTTGTCCTACTGTGCTTAAGAATTATTTACTTTAAACTGCAAATTTGTTGCCCCAAATACTAGTATATAAACTATGAAGTCTGGCAAGACCCGATTTTGCCAAGGACCCAAATTTGGCAGAAATATTGACCAAAACGTCACAAAATACAGATAATAAAAAATACTTCAGATCTTATTACAAGAAAACATCATTAATTATTCAGGTAAAAGAATAATGTAAAATAGAACTAAGTTACATTTTTCAAATTTCCGATTTCTTGACCAAATTTGGGCCTTTTTACGCCTACGGCGCGGAGGGCCTGCGAACACCACCTTTCCCCCAGTTATAAAAACCTCGTGAGCAGGGTCTCACAACTTTTTTACCCAGCGAGCCGCATCGTACCTTAAAATTTGTCATAATTTTTAGACACCCTATATAAAGAAATTTCGACCATGCCATGCTTGATCCTTGAAAGTGTTGTTCTCGTTGAGGAGATATTTAAGTATGTTATGCGAATCAATATTTAAAAAGCGTAACAACTAAGATCACATTTCCAATTTAATTTAAAGTTTCAAGAGCGATTAAGTCATTTGATTCCAAAAGCCTCTTATTTAAGAATTTTAATTCCGCAAAACCGCCAACTTAATTAGAGAAACTTTTACAGTGTCACGCTAGACCATTAAAATTAAAACGAATCTTTATCGGAACATGAAATAAAATTAAAAGGATTTTGAAAGCTTCATATTATTCGTGTTTATTTATACGCCAGTGACTTATTTTAACAGCCCTCCTGAAAAAAATGTTGAAAAGTATAGTTCGCCACACGGTTCTAGACCTTAGGCGGGTTCACATATGAAGCATTGTGTTGCATCAGATCACCGTATCTGTATCATCGACACGTATCATGATCGCTATGTGGACGGGCCGTGATACGCCGGAAGGACATGATAGTCAAAGGAGCTACGGATACGAAATTGAGCCAGTCTAGAAATGTCACCCGTTTGAGAAGCTTGTTTATCACTATTTCTAAATAATTCGGTTTGCCACCATCACCTTCGTCTGACCATTTATCGTTTCCTGATAATTTTGCAAATTACTATAAAGCAATTGGACGACAGCAATCCCAAACTTAACTAGAGCCTGCCTAGCCTACACAAATCGAGCAGTAATTTATGCCCAATAAGCCTAGTGACCGTGGACGCCACCTTGAATGAAAAGTTTATTTTTTCTGTTATTGTCGAAATGGTAAACCTAGCACCCGAAGCTTGCTGCTTTCCAACGACTTCCACTTCGTAAGTGGTTTCACTTATTCTATATTTTAGCAAAGTGTATAAATATAGTTTGACTTAACTTTTGTTTTGGAAAAGGTCTAGCCTGGCGTCTCGCAGACAATACGATAATGTTGGTGAGTCGTCAGACGGTTTCTTCTTTCTGAGAAAAAATTTACCTCTCACAAATTTACTAGTTTGTTCTATTTTATTTAACTTAACTTGTACCAACCAATGTATGTATCCTCTAATGCTTTCTTGCCATATGATAGTTAAAAAAAAATAGATAAAAATAGTCTTACTTGTTTCAATTCCCTGGTTTGGGACCCCGAAACCCATTTTCTCAAGATTATTAATTGAATTATTCAACTTTACTAAATTTATAAAATTCTGAGCTCCAGTCCGTTTCAGAGTCCCAACGTTACAATATGTAACAAGTTGGCAAGTTTTTCCTTCTTAATTGGAAAAGGTCCATCATAGACTTCTATTAGATCATCAGGAGTAATATTAAATGTTTCAAATCGGCTATTTAGGTGATTCTAATGAATAAAAAAGCCATAATATATGCTTAAATAGTGATGTATGTTTTTCGTAATCGAATGGTGTTCGGGTCATCCGAGATCATTTGTATCCACACAGTCTGGCTTAATTTCACTTAAGATCTTTTCAACTAAAAGTTTCTGTGTTAGTACAATTTTTAAAAAACATCTGACGCGTGTAAATAACTCTAAAGGGATTAAAGAAACTTAAAGAAGTTAGTTAACATTGCTAATTACTTCCCTAGATTAACTTTGGAAAACTTTACCTTTTATATAATAATATGTATTCGTTTATTTTAAATTAAATAATATAATTCTAAACTACTCCAATGCCTGCAAAATTTCTGAAGATGTCATGATGACAATCACCTTCCCACAAATTCAGTATTATACACGACAAAAAGAGACAAAATAATTATCAAGGCACCAGGTGATGATTTGTGGCCCAGGAATCAGCTCTGTACTAGACGTGGTTTGCCAAATTTATTAGAATAAATGATTTATTAATATTTCTTAAATATTATCCTCGCCGCTTAAAGAATAATATAATAAATTATATTAAGCGATTATAATTTGAAATGTAAGGTAAACGGGATATACAGGGTGACAATTTGAAAACGAACAGCATTTAATATTGCCTCTACAAATGATAGTATGAAAATTTGGCGAAACACGTCAATTGATATATCAAGGGGAAAATTTTTTAAGGCATTTGTTGTCGTGTTACTTTCAACCCCCTGACCCCCAGGGCACCTACCCCTAAAATAAATTTTAAATGGCAACCCCTATTTCTTTTGCCATTTTTGTGTTCCTTATAAAATTCTACATAAACTGTATTAATTTTTTTTTCAAAATTGTGATTATTAACCTCACAAATTAATGAAATGTATTTAAATAAACTTTTAAATAATGCAACTCCTTGAAAAATTATGATAATGATAATGAAATACTGGAAAGCTCACCTTTCCTACTTTATGAATTGTTCAAAATGGGATCCATTCTTCTCCAAGCACAAGTACAGCCGGTATTCAAACTGGTTTCGGACGATTTCAAGAGTTTCAGGTGAAATAGCTCTACACTCCTGTACAATTCTTTGTTGTAATTGTTCAATGGAATCTGGTTGAGTTTCAAATACAACGGATTTCAAGTGACCCCATAAGAAAAAATCCAGCGGTGTCAGATCTGGTGACTTAGGTGGCCATTCTATGGGTCCCCTCCCACCAATCCACTGGGTAATGATTACCCAACCACTCTCTTACTGGGCGTACATAATGCGGAGGCGCTCCGTCCTGTTGGAAGTGGAGCAAATGTTCATCTGGAGCAACATTTCCATTGGCGTCCCTTTGATTTTCCACCTCACGAATTATACGAGGTTCTATAGCTGTGTCTAACATTTCTGCATACATTTCACCATTTAGATTTCCATTGATAAAGAGGGGACCGATGATACTATTGCCTAATGTACCCGCCCAAACATTTATTTTTTGAGAGTATTGCGTATGCCCCTCTCTAATAATGTGAGGATTGAGGTCGCTCCAATAACGACAGTTTTGTTTGTTGACCTTGCCATTTAAGTAAAAAGTGCATTCGTCACTGAAACAGATATTCTTTATTAACCTGGGCTGAGTAATAATCTTATCCGTCATAATTTCGCAAAACTCAATACGTCTGTCCGGGTCATCGTCCCCTAATTCTTGAGTAATTAGGAGTTTGTATGGATGAAATTTGTGTGAAGCTTCAATACTTTCCTGACTGACTCACGCGACAGTCCAGTTTGATCTGCAACTTTACGAAGGGACGTAGTGGGAGCCATAGCAACTTCACCAAGAACCTCAATCTGAGCGGCCTCATTGAGCAGTCTCGGCTCATTCCTTTTCTTATTGAAAACAGATCCTGTTTCTTCAAATTTAGCTGCTAACTCACGAATGTAATTGTGTCCAACATTTCTTTCACGATATCTTTCGTTGAATACGGCCGCCGTTCTTGCAAAGCAACTATTTTCAGCTCCGTAAATGAAAATCATTTATACGCGTTCAGCAATAGTGTAAACCATTTTAAGAAACGACACTAATAATTAAAAACTATTGAAATGTTTATGAAATTAACTTTCACAGCTTATTTCACTGATTCTAGAAGAACATGAAATAAATAATGAACACCAGGAGTCGGAAAATAAAGTACCTACTAAGTACTTATCATTTGTTCGAAATATCAGGAATAAGCATATCGAGAATCTTGTTTTGTCGAAAACGGCAAAAAAATTAAATTATTTTATGTTTTCTAGTGGCGATATCGAAGACGAAATGTAAATAAATAAAAGAATTTGGAATGTAACTATTGGTAGGTAAAAACAGTTTTAAACGAAGTGCTATGAGGCGGTGAATGCAATCCGTTTTAAAATTCGATAATAAATACATTTCATTAATTTGTGAGGTTAATAATCCCAATTTTGTAAAAAAAAAAATAATACAGTTTATGTAGAATTTTATAAGGAACACAAAAATGGCAAAAGAAATAGGGGTTGCCGTTTAAAATTTTAGGGGTAGGTGCCCTGGGGGTCAGGGGGTTGAAAGTAACACGACAACAAATGCCTTAAAAAAGTTCCCCCTTGATATATCAATTGCCGTGTTTCACCAAATTTTCATACTATTATTGGTAGAGGCAATATTAAATGCTGTTCGTTTTCAAATTGTCACCCTGTATGTAACACACGTGCATTTAAAGAGAGTATTACGACCACTATTCTTAAATTCCATTCGTAGCCTACTACTACTTGTTTATGATTTTGCGCTTTTATTTAAGGCTTCCATCTTCGTTGCTAAGGTAATACCATGGGTACCGCGTTCATGACAATAATTAGTATGCTAATCATCGCCCTAGCAACCGTTGTTGTATCAACTGGTTTACTTATGGCTTTAGCTTGGAATTTTAGGGATTAGCGCTATTAAATGTCTCTAAAAAATAACTCATGCATCACATGCATTGGTGGAATTGTCATCGTCATTGGTCTTGAAAAACTCAGCTATGAAGAACAGGAATGCATGCCTTATATATGAGTGTTATGGCTGCGAAATAAAAGTATGTTCTAGACAAGAAAATATTAGCATTTAAGAAAATCTTTCGAGACAAAAGACCTGGTGAGAGAAAACTTGATCGATTCGCAAGAAATGCTTCTTTCTCCAGTTCACATGATTTTAGGCCTGATAAAACAATAAGTGGAAAATGTGCTTGGAGAAATACAGAAAATTGTGTCTATTTATAAGAAAAGCCTAAAAACACTTTGTCTGAGATCACGCTTGAACTACTTTCCTGAAAATTTTCAGTGAGGAAAAGGTGGGGATAAAAATGAGCAACGACATTTGGGCAATTGGAACTAGCATAATTACTGACTATATATATCACAAAGGAAAAATGTGACTAGGGAATACAAACGAAAATCGTTAAGAGAATCTTTTGAAGGAATGCGAAAGAAGTTAACCGATTTGTAAGAATATATAAATTTAACTAGTTAATTAGTTTTATTGTAATATTTACGATACCAATTTGCATAAATTAGTTAAGTATAAAATTATTGATTTTTAAAGCTTACAGAAATGAATTGTTGTTGGCCATGTGACAGTTATTGGTCATTTCAGTATTTCTTGGGAAAACGAACAATACCTTGCAATAGTTAGTTGATTATTAATTTTAAAACAGTTTTGGCAACCTCTGTCCACTTGCTGTCAAAATTAGAAATAAAACGGTTGCTTTATTGTAAAGTCTGTGTTTTCTATTGAAATTTGGGCGGAAGCAGAGTTCGAGAAGTAAGTCCTAAAAACTAGATTTATGTTAAAAGTTGATTGGTATTGTTATAACATGCTAACACAGTGTTTAGTAATCGATGTTTTGCTTGTAGGATGTAAAATTTTAAGCATTAATTTTTAATCTAGGCCTGGCCAACAGCTAGAACAGAAAATGAGCAATTTTCAGTTATTGGCCATAAGCGGTCAATTAGCGGCGTTCCTAAAAATCATGTACATATGGAAGGGGGTAATTATTTGGCTTATTTCGTAAATAAAAATTCAAATAAATATAGGTCCGCAAGCGCTTCGTTACCGATAGTTCCTGCAGTTTTTGAGATATTTAGCTTCAATTTGGAATATAGGTTACGCTGCAGGACTTACATCATTGAACATGGCAAATGGTTGTGAGCATCTACAGGGAGATATTTTTTCAGGGGTCATGGCCCTTTTCTCCCCATAAACTTTTTTACGGTGCGCCGCTGGTAGTGTCTAAAATATGAAATAATTTTGTTTGTATAAATACTTTTTAGTCTGTTGTTATTTTTTCGTATCGTTATCGAGAAAAAAAAAATAAAACACGATTTTTTGTGTTTTGCTAGATGAAATTAAAATTTTTAAAATGGTCTGGCTTTATTTGGATAATCTCTTGTTTTTATAAATTTTAACAGTTCGCATTTGAAATCGTAACTTGTGTCTGTATGTATTTATAAATTAAAGGTTTAAACTGTAAACTGTAAAGTATAAAACAATGCCAAACTTTACAAATTCTGAAATGGCTCAGATGCACTTCATCTTCGGCCTTGCGAATGGAAATGCAAGAGAAGCCAGACGTTTGTATATTTTCGAATATTTATAGGAGTCTTGTAAAAACTGGAATTCTTAATAAGAATACCAATGATGCAGGAAGACCACGGACTGATAGAACACCACACTCAGAATAATTGAACCATTAGAAAGTTTGTAAATCCGTAGTTTGCACCGACAGCAAAATTTTCACTTAGCACTATTAGAGTAATCGTAACAATTCTAAAAATATTCTCTATCGGTAACAATCTCGCTTATTTAAACATTTCTTATTGTCTGTATAAGAAGGGCTAAGACGTTTAGCAAATCAGTTTCCCGTACTTATAATACAGACATTTATTAAAGTCAGCATAATAGTCGCAGCGATTTGTCGACTGAGTGTTATTAGAAATCTTATATTCCCAAATAAACCGATTGATATTCGTCACCCCAGCGCCACCTGGTCCCAGGTTATTTATGTTTTATTATGCTCTCGAATACCGCCCTCGTCGCGTCGCTGCACGTGCTTTTTGTGTTAAATAAACAAACAAATGCTTACAAGTAAGTGATATAGTGATAACTGATAAGACTGTGCACAATAGTAAGTAAGTATGTATGTATTCTATATATCATAATATATAATCTGATATAATATTTCAAAGCATTTTAGTTGAGAGGCTAACCACTCTCCGAAACACGTGTACAAATTGTCGGGGAATCGCTCGAAATCCCGAAATTAGTGCTAGAAATCATTGAAAGCACTACCGAGTCGCAGAAATCGTTCGCAATCATTCCGAAATCCCTAACCCCGAAATTCCGAAAAATATTATAAATCTAGTAAGTTTTTTTTGAGAAATATATTTTATTTCTATAAAAACTATGATTTTTCCTTTAAGCGGTAGTTTCTTGTTTAAACGCTTCTATAAGTGAGTTATATTTTTAACTATTTAATATATTTTATTAGTTAATATGTATAGCTTAAAATTCTATATACCTGTCATAACCTTTTTCTTTTTCGAAACTTTAACCAAATATGTGTTGAAGTATTATAACTAATAATTACGTGTTTCTTTTTATTTTCGTTCTAATAAAGATATGTTCATAATATATATATTTTTTTTTTGTTATACAGAATTGTATATAAAATATTATTATGCCTTCTATTGTCAAACAAATTTTAGGAAATACAATCATAAGTTAATTCTATTAACGCCATATAATATATTATTTATTATATTTTGGATAGTTTTCATCTGTATGAGTTTTTTTCTGCTAAAAAAGAATCAACAGGATAGAGCCATATCAAAATCAGGAACATCTGGCGAATCATATCTCATGGAGAATATGCTTTCGTAAGTGGACCAACCAGTATATCAGATATTCTAATACACAGTATCAGAACCTTCTTATAATAGATTCAAGAAGTAGTCCATTTTCTGTGGCGAGATTATGAAAGAAAACAAGGTCTGTCTATACCACCAAAATAAAATATATTTGTCCTTTTAGGGTAAAATAAGGGTTAAAGAGTGTACATAATTTAAATGTGAAATTAGGTTGTACTAGTTTCGATTTTAGACAAAGTCATCTTCAGCAACCAAGTAATTAAGAAATATGTTTTTTAGGATGTACAGGGTTATCCAACCAAGACTAGACAAGGCGATTTTTTGACTTTTCCTGTACTTTTATAAAAAAACTGAAATAGCCATCTTAAGTCATTTTCTCCCGCGAATTCGAATATCTTCAGCAAAAAACAATTGAACAACAAACAAAAGTACTAGGGGGTCACTTTGATATTTTTTTAAATGGGATGCCGTATTTTTAATGAGCTTATCCGATTTCTCATATAAATTTTGATCTAAAATGTTGGATTTTTAATTCAAAAACGCCTTTTTTCTTATGTTTTAAATTCGGAAAATGTTAAAAATAAAAAAAAAATAAATAAATAAATTAAAAATCCAACATTTTAGATCAAAATTTATATGAGAAATCGGATAAGCTCATTAAAAATACGGCATCCCATTTAAAAAAATATCAAAGTGACCTCTAGTACTTTTGTTTGATGTTCAATTGTTTTTTGCTGAAGATATTCGAATTCGCGGGAGAAAATGACTTAAGATGGCTATTTCAGTTTTTTTATAAAAGTACAGGAAAAGTCAAAAAATCGCCTTGTCTAGTCTTGGTTGGATAACCCTGTACCTAAATAAACTAAAACAAATTAGAAGAGGGGAAGCAGTGGTTCAACAATATACGGTCATAACAAGTACCTTGTGCAGCCAATGGAATCGACAGCAGATAATTACGAACATGTTGCTACTTTAAGCATTCATGGAAATTAAATGTAAATAAGTAATAGTAAAATAATTATTAATGGAATAATTTATAGTTATGATATATAGATGTCAATAACATGTTAATTAAGAAAGTTCCATAAAATCATCGTTTCATGAATCAACTCAGTGAGGGGACATGATTTATATTTTGGTGGGTCAGAAGTTTAATAAGAAAAAAGAGGGGGGGGGGGGGGAAGGGAAATTAAAATTAGTTTAAAAACCAGTTACGTCATTGAGTAAAATTAGGGGTCATCAAATTGTCAATATTCATAGCTTAATTTCTCGATGAATTTATTTTAAATTGTTAAATAAATTTAATGAAGCCTATGTTACGATTTTCTTTTTTTCTTTTTGGCAATTGAAACACAAATTAGTAACATGACTTTAGATTGATGCTGATTGACATTTGCTGTGAACAGCATCAATCTAAAGTCATGTTACTAATTTGTGTTTCAATTGCCAAAAAGAAAAAAAGAAAATCGTAACATAGGCTTCATTAAATTTATTGAATCGCGACATTGTAACAGTTACAAATGTAGTCGATATATGACTTAAATACAGTAAGATGTAAACCGACGACTAATCGACGCTGTCCCAACCTTGCAGACCCGACACCAAGAATTTAATGTCGGTTACTGACCAGCTATGAGCAAGTACACTTTTGGGTGCATGGATAACGTTGATACAACCAACAACGTTGGCAACAGACTTAAAGGTTATTGGTAAGTATTTAGTCGCTGCTATTCGTTGGATCGACGTCGGTACAGCAGTCTTAGTCCTACTTAAAAGTGAGGTTTTGTTTTTGTTCTGTTCATTTTATTATTGATGATAATATGGAAACAAAAAAGCTACTTACATCTACTCGTCGCTACTTTAAATATTCGGCCACCTATTATAGAAGGCTAAAATAAGAAAGGAAGAAAAAAAAAAGTATACACCATCGCACGATATATTTCCACCTTCGGTAATAGATACAGAAATCCCCTCTATGAAAAAAAAAAGTCTCTTCTAAATTTTCAGTTTCAGATAAATATGACTCTGATCCTGAAATGTGGTAACCAAAAAATGACATGGATATCGATAAAGATATTTCACCTACAAATAAATTAACACCTGACCGTACTACTGATGAGATATCGGTTGGAGTAAAAATAAAAAAGTCTTTAAGATGTTGGGCTCTTGAAAATAAAATCCCGCACACAGCAGTCACTTAACTACTGGGAGTATTGTCAACAGGTGGTTTAACTGATCTGCCCAGGGACAGGTAGAACTCTTCTGCAGACGTAGAAAACAGTGGTAATTAAGCAGACGGGCACTGGAGAATTTTGGTACTATAGAATAAAAGAATGTTTACAGAATATGCTATTTGATATTGACCAGTCCATTGAAGTGCTCGAAACACCAGTTTTGGCCAATTTTAATGAAAATTGCCTTGTTGCTAAACATTCCACCACAAGCTGTAGCAATTTACTATGGTACAAGTAAGCCTCCCAGTCACATTTCACAAAACAGATAATAAGCTTTATTTCTTTCAACTATGCCATTTTTCAAACCTTATAGGGAGGGAGATAACACTGCAGCCATTTGTTAAAATTGTTGTTTCTTTTTATTATTTTGGTGTTTTTTTTTTAAGAAAACGCAAGATAATGCTTTTAACAGTTACTAATTATGTGAATTAATGACTGCTTTACTGTTTTTACGAAAAATATAATAAAAACTGAATTAGCACATTCCTAATAAATACTAATACTTTATTAATTATTACTTTTTGAGAGGCCCTGTCCGTTTTTATAGCTAACATATCAATAAAATTACTTCCGTTTGGATTTTTAATCCATAGATCACCTATATGATTTTCGAATAACATAAAATACCTACATACCTACCTACGCGATTTGCTTTCTAGTCATCTATTTCTTTTGAATGTAAGACAGAATTGAGCATTATCCATTATTAGTTATTTTATTTTTACTAAAGAAATACCAACAAAACTTTAGTACAGAAAAATGTAGCACGCCCGACTTCCGTCGACTAGATCTGTCGGAAATAGTGAATATGGCCAACGTCAACTCTACTCCAAATTTGGTTACGATAAGTGAACTATCAAGTTGAATCCGACGTCGTACCAACCCATATTTGATTGACCACATTGGTGCAAAAGTGGGTCGTAGCGTCGACGGACCGACGTTGTATACCAACTTCGTGGTCGCTTACAACAACGTTGTAACAATGTCGGATTGTTGCTTGGGTACCGTTGGCAATATACAGGGTGTTTCAGAAGTACGGTACGTAACTTAAGAGTTTGATTCCCTATGATATTCTAGGAGAAAAAGTTCATATGAATATGTGTCCGTAGTTGCCCCGTTTTTGAATACAGTGTGTTAAAGTTTAAAAAAAAAATCGTTCTTTTATAATTTTTTTAAATATCCTTTTTCCGATTTTTTTTTTAATTTGGTACCGCTATTTATAATAATAAGGAGCTCAATTAGTCCTAACTAGATTAACTTTATTAAATCCAGTGGCGTCCCGGGAAGCACCTTAACGAATACTATTGACAATAAAATGTACGCCACTTACTTTTTTCTAATTTTGATATTTTTTTTTCCGAATTTACCAAGTAATAGTGCAACCTTTTTGTTCTTTGACTTGGTTTCATATCTTGCTTCGTTTTCGAGAGAAAAAATAAAAACCACTTTATTGCATGTACAAAAAAATACCTATGTATTTCAAAGTTAATTAGAACATTTAAATTAAAAATAAAATTATTTTTTTAAATAATGATACAATAAAAATTCTGCAGTTAATCAAAGCAAATGTTGAAAATGGTCACCTTCTGATAGAACGCACGATTGCAACCGATTTTTTTTTAAACTTTAACACACTGTATATTAAAAACGGAGCAACTCCGGTCACATATTCATATGAACCTTTTCTTTTAGAATATCATAAGGAATCACTCCCTTAAGTTACGTATCGGTCTTCTGAAACAGCCTGTATATTTTAAAAATAAATTTAAAGTTATTTCAACACTTCTTAGAGTAAAAAATAATATTGGCTTTAGTTTCATAAAAAACTATTGTGTATTTAAAAAAGAAAGTATTTCACATAATGAATTTCTTTTGGCAAGTGGGAGTAAAATAAACAAAACCCTCCTTAGCAGGCCAATAACTATAGCATTTATTCTACCATATCGGAAATTAGTAGTAAAAATTCTATAAGTAAAATCAATACTTTTTATGCAAGCACTTTTTAAAAAGGTAAATTTTGCCTACCTTTGTTGTGTGAAGTAAGAATAAGTAGCTATTCTTGTCCCTTGAAATTAAATAAAATAAAATATTCTTGTGTTAAAAGTCATGAACTTTCTAGAAATTTTAAATGACATGTGACACGGACCTTTGACGTATTCTATACTCTTAGGGTATAACCCCGTCGATCGTCAAATACCTTTCGGGGCATATCTTTCGACCGAGAGTCGTTTAAATATTTAATATGTGTCTTAGATTTCGACGTTGGAAATTAGTCTGGAGTCTTAAGTGCCCAAACCTAATCTTGTTATTAACGACCCAGAGTTCAAGGGCTTATGTGTGGGTATATTTATTTTTGAAATTTGTAAAGCCCTAGGAATTTGTTATTGGTGTTGGAGAAAAATTTCATAAAGTCCATTTTTATTCGTCCTAACCAACAAGATGATCACAGTACTTTTATCATCTAAAGGAGAACTTTTACGCTGAATTTGTCGGAACAAACGAAATCCTTTAAAAAGACTAGATTGTTTAATCGGTCCAAAAAAATAATATTTAAAAAAAAATACGAATTATAACTTCCACTATACAGCGTGTCCAGCTTTCGTGTGTTTTAATATATCAGCTCCCTTATTATAAAAGATAGAAAGATGGAGTTTGCGGCTACCGTTGTATAATTTTATTAAACGAAGTTTTCATAGCCCTCTCAGTTTCTGACATACAGGGCGATATTCGAAATGTGTAATTTTTGACGCTCCCCTGTATGTCGATTATGTGATAACTTATCAATAAGGTAAAAATGTGTTATTATAGAGTTTTCTATATAGAATTCAGTGACGTAGTTAGTTTTTTTTCTTAAAAGTTTTGTTTTTGAGTTATGACCCAATATTTTGTTTTTTCAAATAGGATACCCTATATATTATTTCTTTGTCTGGTCCCTCTTTTAAGAGCTTTCCAACATTTTTTAATGGTCTATATTTATTTCTTTTAAAAAGGGATAATTTTAACATTTTTTGTAAAATTAATCATTTTTCGTATAGAAGGCCATGTCCGCAAATAAAAGTTTTAGTCATTATTGTTATCTGTTTTTAGCATTTTGTTAGGTACATATCTAAATTTCTCCTAGATAACCAGAGATAGAGAACAAACTAATAAAATAATATTTTAAAAAATCCAAGCCAATCTGATTAAACACAGATCTTTTAAAAACTAGGGCCTAATTTTAACAACAAGGAAAACAGGGCCCCTGTCACGGTACAACCATCCATATCATGCAGAAGAGCGTACGATGAAGTTGGGAATAAAAAATCAAAAACGCAAATTTTGAAAGAAGGGTGGTATGGTCCGACGAGACTTATTTTACGAGTTCTTCGTTACTACAAAAACAAGAAACATCCTATCGAGAAGAAAATACCAGATTTAAACAATTCCACATTAACTTATACATATTATATTAAAATAGGTATAAACACAAAAAAAAATTAACAAACCCCTGATATCGATCGATACTTAATATCGTCCGCAGGTCGATGCCTTTTACCTACCAGGCAGCTGACTTTAAAGTTAGGGTAGATTATAGTATATTTATATTTGATATTATGATAATTAAATATGTTTTTTCTTTATTTAAAATAAATAAAAAAATAAAAACGACTTTTATTAGCATCAAAAAATGGTTTACTAGCAATACTCATAGCTTGTGCTCTACATAGTCTAGACACCAAGCGTAAACAGGCTTGTGTATTTTCAGCTTACAATGTTGACTGTATAGAAGTTATAATTTTAAATTCTAAAATGTAAAAAGTCGGTAAAAACAATTTAAATAAGGTTCAATAAGTATAATATCTTATACTTAGAAAGTACATGAATGTTAACATCAGACAGTGACTTGTTAAAGCTCCTAAGAGTCCAACTGGACGTCTGTCTTCGGAGAAAGAATGACTACTTTGAGAATACACTCCCATAAAAGGCGAAAACGATATCCATTCAGGGTATGGAACGAAGAGTCGAACAAGAAGGAACTAATAATAGAAGAAGAAAGGGAAAAAGACCTAAAACAAAACTGTGTTAGTTTGAATAGGCTAAAATAAGGTATTAGGCCAGAGCACTTATAAATTTTTATATGGTTGACCCGGAACAAATTAATATAAAGATTAGACTGATGGCAAACGTTAGTGTTTAGAACACTGATTAACATACTAAAAGTCCCCATAGCTCCACCTTGCATAACAGCCTTAATTTTAGGCCGCCATCTTGAATTTTAGCATTTTTTTTTAATTTTTTACTATAACCTTAAAACCAGGCCGAATTTCGGAAAATGATAAGATAGCAATTTTGTTTAAAACTAAATTGTGCATGTTCTAATACTAAAATTATTATTTTAGGTTATGTGATAACAGAGATACAGGTATTTCAATTAAAATCGTACCGAAAAATTTCAATTTTTTTCTCTTTTTTATAACTATATTGTAAATTTATATTATGGAGGCGGAACAATAATTAACCTGCCGCTTTTTTTTCTATAAAAGCAGAACAGGAAAGCTATGGTGTCAATATTGGGATCAGGTTGAGCTCGTAAGAATGTTTGTTTTTGCAGAACGAACAACAAATTTTAATTTACATTTGTTGTGTGTGGAGGAAATGATTCCGTTTTTCCATGCAGCTGGCCATCTGCCTTATGCAAAATCATCTCGTTTATATCTTCAACAAATGTTATCGCTAAAAGACCATGCTTCCAGCGAAGAAGTAAATAGATTTTACAAATATTTTGCGCTACGAAGAACTAACGAGAAATTCTGGTCAGCTTTGTGGTCTGATATGACCATTGAACAAACATTGATGAGGTCTTTAAAAACTCAGGGGGGTTTAATTCATGGGCGAGGATTGTCAGAAAATACTTTAGCTAAGTGGGTGCTGTCTATGCCACAATGTATTAAATTTTGTGATGCGTTGGAAGAATTTTCAGGAAGTAAAACAATTTATTCTGAGCAACATGTAGAACTTAGACCATCTCGTATTGACCGCGAAATGACAAAGTCAAAACCCTTGCCTATTGTGATAAAAAAGTTAAAGTTTACAATCAAACGTCTCCTGTAAACCCAAACCAACTTTTTAACAGAATTATATGCGTCTGCAAATCTGAAAATAATTTAAAAGAGTGTTTTAAACATGAACTGTCGCCATACCCTCCTTCACTTTTTGAAAATGCCTCATTAAGAAAAACAAACAAAGCGGCTCTCTTTGCCTTTATGGACAAACAATCTCCTCCCACAGATACGATACCAGAAAACACTATTTTTGTTATAGACGGCGGACATCTATTACACAAAGTTGTCTGGCAATTTCCTTCTACATATGGCAGCGTCTTCTCTCAATACCTTAGATAGGTCGAGTATCATTACGGCACAAATTGCACAATTGTTTTTGATGGCTATGAAACAGTGACCACTAAAAACCAAGAGCAATTACGTCGTCATCCAAAAACCTGTGCCGATATATCCATTGCCGATTCTGCGGTTTTACTACTTCTCAAGAAAAGTTTTTAAGTAACCCTCGCAATAAACAAAATTTTATACGTGCCCTAATATCAAAACTTCAGGCTGCTCAAATATCCACAATTCAAGCTAAAGGTGATGCTGATACTAAAATTGTAGAAACAACGATAGCCTTAGAGGAAAATAATAGTTCTGTAACATTGGTTGGAGAAGACACAGACTTACTCGTTCTTTTAATTCATTTTGTTAAAAATTGGGGAATTTTTATGATGCGACCCGGTAGACAATCGAAACCAGACCGAATTACAGATATAAACAAATTACAAAATAAATTAGGCGAAAACATAAAAGATCACATACTATTCTTACATGCGGCAACAGGTACTGATACAACCTCTTGTCTTTAAAAACAAGGGAAGCTTAAGGCCCTTAGAGTTATTCAAAACGAAGGGGTGGCTAGGTTGGTGGGAGTTTTTAAAGATCCTTCAGCTAATAGATTCGATATTGTAAAAAATGGAGAATCATTTTTAATGACATTGTATGGGAAAAGCAAGTGTGCTAAGTCGTTAAACGATATGCGATTTTAAAAATATAATACTCGTAACAGCACGTTAAAATCTTTGTAGTAACTTTGAAGTTGCAGTACTTCCCCCTACTTCGAATTCGTCTAAGTATCATTTTCTTAGGGTATACTTACAAGTACAAGAATGGTTGGGCAACAAACTAGATCCAAAAGAGTGGGGGTGGGTTGCAAAAAATAATATTCTCTTTCCTCAAACAACAACAGATCCGATTGCTCCTAGTTTTATTTTAAAATTAATTTACTGCAACTGTAAGAGTGATTGTAGAAATTATTGCTCATGCAGAAAATCGAACGTTTATTGTTCCAATCTCTGCAGTACTTGTAACGGTAATGCTTGGGGCAATATTCCTCATTTTAACGAAAAAGATCTAGAAAGTGATGATGAAGCTTAAATAGTTGGGGCTATTTTTAGAGCAATATTTTATTATTAGTTTTTAGTTTGTCATAATTAACCTTTTTGTCGTAGCAATATTGTCAGAATAAACACTTTCATAAATACACCCTGTATGAAAGAAATTGTATCTATAAACTATGTAAATTTTAATGTTCTTTATCAATATCTATGCACATTGCCCTTTTTCTTTGATTTATATAGTATACAGTATAGCATCTGTACCTATGTAAGATTAAATTCAAATTTATTTTGTTATTTTTTTACTTAATTTTTTTTCATCGGCCAATAAATAGTAAGAATAAATATGCGGCGATCTGAAAGTAACTTTATCTAATGTGATTTTTTGTTATCTTTATTTTTCCCCTCTTAAATTTTTTTTATATGTGGAGTGGTTTTTGAGTTATTGAGGTTTATATTGAAAAAGTACCGAAAATCAAGATGGCGACCTTAATTTGAGGGTGTTATGCAAAACGGAGGGATGGGGACTTTTAGTATGTTAATCAGGGCATTAAACACTACCACTTGCCACTAGTCTCATCTTTATATTAATTTGTTCTGGGTCAAGTCGTAAGTGCATTGGCCTATATTAACACTTTAGATTTAGTACAAATAGGAATAATAGACTTAACGAAGGCGGTTTGTGGCCTTTTGGATGTGATGAATGAAAAACTGGAACGTAGGATCCACACTAAATAGCAGAAAATCCATATGGGCTTCTGAGGCTCACAAAGCTGCTATGTTATATGTCAAGTTTGACACATAAAGTCAAAAACGTTTTTTACATTCTCTTATTACGATCAAATTTATTACGAGTTACTTATTAGTAAAAAAGCGCTCAAGTTATGGGAAAGCAAGGGGAGATTCCCCCTTTCCACCCCCTCACCGGATGATGACGACGATGCCAATCGGTCGCTGCAAGATTCCCTACGTTATGAGGTGTTGGAGGAAACAAAACAACAGGAAAAGCGATGGACCAAAGCATTGCGGAACCAAGATCAACAGTGGCGAGAGGCGCTGGATGGGAAGATAGACGAAGTGCGAAGGGCAGACGCTGAGAAGATATGTGCAAACATTACACTTAACACACAAAACACAAAACATATTAACGCGATGACAGAAGTGAAACAACCACAAATACAAAAACAAAATAAACACAATTACAGTGGCGCAATTGACTTCGTTAACGAGACAGAAATGCTATCAGAGTCGACAGACGAAGACATAAATGACAGACAAATTTTTCAAGAATAGAATAAGCGACGAAGACGCAACAAATAAATACTAGAGGGCAGCAATTGAAGAAAGAGGATTTTCCTGAAGTGCCACAATCAAACTCGGAGGATTTAGAAAGTCAATTTACACAAAAAGCGCCAAAAAAGGCGACATAGGAACCCCCCTTTTCTAATACTGACCAAGATAGACAACAAATTAGTCGGCAAGTAAGTGATGTACAGCCAACCAAAATAAGAGTTCCTCCGATAGTACTCAGGAACAAACAAATGTATGGTAAAATCACAAAATATTTATATGAAAATAATATACATTTTGGTAACGCAATTACGGTAAACGATGGAGTAAAGTTCCATCCCCGCACTTCAAAAGACTACAATAAAATAATGAAGCTTTTTGATGAGCAAAAAATACCCTTTCACTCCTTCAGGTTTCCCGAGGAAAAAGAATTGCGCGTTATGATTCGCGGCGTGCTTAAAACGTGGCCAGAAGCAAAGATCGCGGAGGATCTGCAGCAGATGGGCTTCAGCCCATCAAAGGTTATACGTTGGACTAGGAGGGACCGTACTCCAATGCCGTTGGTTCTGGCCTTATTGCCGAAAAAATCCCTGATAACAATAAAACAACAATTATAGGGGAGACCTCAACGCCAAACACAAGATTTGGGGCTATTGATATCAAAATTCAAGAGGTCTCGCCTTGTATTAACTTTTCACTTAGCTATAATTATTATATATTGCCGCCGGTGGAGCATACGCATATGGCGACAACTGCTCTACCGGAAATTCTGGACGTCTTTGTTATTAAAAGTACAGACCAACTTTCACAACCATTAGCACTGACAGAATTAACCTCCGATCACCTACCGGTCATGGCTGAATACGGAAATCCTGCGGAGAGGGGGCACGGGTTCGTTTCAACCACACGCACAAACTAGCCGCTTTTTAGGCACTTAATGGAAAATAATGAACCACTACCATCTATCCACACGGATGACGGTATTAAAGAGGCGGTTCGTCGTCTCACCGATAGCATAAATACAGTCATGGCTGGTGCGTCTAACACAAATACGTTCAACTTTCCACAGCAGCCTTATCTAAGCAGTTAAAAGATGCAATTAAATTAAAAAATCAAACAATTAGACGCGCATACTGTACTGAGGATCCTCACATTAAAGCTCTTGCAAACAGACAAATGGTGGAAGTCAAACAACTATTATGTCAGCAAGCGTTTTGTCTGTGGGAAAACTAAATTAGAAATTTAAAAATTAAAGATCGCCCTGCTTTTAAATTCACAAAGGCTTTAACGAGGGGCGGTAGAAAGCCGATGTCTTTCGTTAAGGACCCAAGTAACAATGAATGCATATATAGTTGACTCACTGAAAATAGCTGAACTGTTCGCAGATAGCCTTTACGAACAGTTCAGCGAAAGACCCACGAAAAGATGCGATGATTTTCAGAACAGTCGAAATCTACAAAACAATTAATCACGGAGTTGAGCACATCAGGCAGGTCACGCTTGAGGAAGGCAAATCTGTGTTAAAAGTTTTAAATGCAAAAAAGGCGCCCGGGTTTGACGATACAAAAAATAAAGCATTAAAGAATTTGTCAGGAAAACAGTGGTGGACTAGGTAAATATAACCCAGGCAGTCATAGGGAGGGGCCGCTTCCCGACCTCTTGGCAAAAAATCAAGGTAGCATTGATACCAAAGGCCACACAGGACTTAACGCTGGCAACTAGTTATAGACCAAAAAGTCTATTGTCCAGTTGAGGCAAAATTGTTGAACAGTTAATACTCTATCGGATTAACAATTTTGTATTGAACAGCAATGTTTTACCACCGGAGCAGTTCGGTTTTCGGTCTGCTTATTGCACGGTGCGTCAAATAACAAGGCTAGCAGCAAATGTGTTACAGGGTTTTAATGGCCGATTTTTAACGGGAACGGTATTTTTCGATGTTTCAAAAGCTTTCGATAAGGTATGGCACGATGGACTTATAGTAAAATTGATAAGATTAGGTATGCCAAATTAGTTGATTAAAATCGTAGTTTCATTTCTCGAGGACAGGTCGTTCGCGGTGTCGTCAGAAAACGCAGTGTCCAGGGTTGGGGTTGTTAGGGCCGGGGCCCGCAGGGGTCCCCTTGCACCGATCCTGTACAATATATACCCAAGCGATATCCCCAAGCACCCACAAACACAACTTTATCTGTTTGCGAACGACACGGCAATAACAGCCACCTCGAGACAGCCTTGAATAGTAATCTCACGCCTGCAAAGACACATAAAGTTTCTGCAATAATGGCTTGATACTTGGAAGATCCGTCTAAATAACTCCAAAACTCAGGCCATTTTTTTCTTAAAATCACGAGTTAGATTATCAGAGAGCAGAGTCAAAGTAAACAACAAGGAAAAGCAAATTCAAATACCTGGGACTCGTGTTTGACACGAACTTTAGTTATAGAAGGTTATGTTCATTTAAAACTTAACGTAAACGCTGCGAGACTATTCAGTATTTGTATACAGGAATGGCAGAAGAATGTGCTTTTATACCAAATGAATTGTATTCACGAGTGTTTATTGCAAGCAGTTCAGCAAAACCAAAAGTCGGAAAGATTCTAATTAAAATTTTAAATGCGCGAGAAACTGAAGTTACTTATTAAACTGAATTTCAAAAACTTTAAAATTGAGTGATTATGAAATCTGTAAGTTTTCTTCATAGATTGTATCAGTTGAGCGGGTGAAAAAATTACTTAATTTGCTAAAAATAAATTATTTAAACAACAAAGAACAACATTCCGTAGAAAACATTTGTGCTAAATTTGCAGACAATTTTCATATACCGGGAGATACATTATTAATTACAAATTTTAACAAAGAATTTATTCAATTAAAAGAAAACTCAACACCAACTTATGTTAAACCTTATAGACTACCACATTTCCAAAAAAAGGGATATAAATAAACATATTTCAAAACTGTATGAAGAAGGAGGTGGTGCGCAGAGTAAATGGTCATCAATAATTTTGCTTGTTCCAAAAAAAAAATGGATATTAGCGGCAAGAAACGTAGTAGACTTGTTGTGGACTGCAGAATTTTAAATCAGAAACTTTTGGACCGAAAACGGCCTTTGCCAAATATTACGGATATTATAGATTCTCTTGCAGGAGCAATATATTTTTCTGCTTTAGATCTTAGTCAGGGATACTAATGGTAGGGCTAAATATATGAAAATATACTGCTTTTACCACAGATAGATGTCAATGGCAAATGACGAGATTGCCGATGGGCTAGTCGTAGTGCTTTTTCAAGACTAGTGACAGTAGCCATGTCAGGTCTAAATTACAAACAATGTTTTGTTTATTCAGACGACTTGTTTTTGCCAGGAGACTCGCTAAACATAATAAAAATCTTATTTAAGTTTTCACTAGACTCCGCAAACCTAAAATTAAAGCCTTTAAGATGTGTATTTTTAAAGAAGGAGATTCTTTATTTAGGCTATACTATCACTGATGAAGGCATTTTAATATCCCAAAAAAAGGCAGACGAAGAACTAAGGTTTGTTGCTTTTGCAAGCTCTAAACAAGTTATGCAGAAAAAAAAAGGATTGAGCCTTAGTCTTAGTCTTAGTTGCAATGGGTACCTGTAAAAAGAATTGAATGAACCAGTGAATGTAATAAATCCTTTAATTCCATAAAAAATGCACTTACCAATCATCCTGTATTAGACTATCCAGATTATTCCGATAACAACGAATTTATTTTACAAAGTGATGCTTCTAATATTGGTATTTCAGGAATTTTATCAAATAAAAATTATAAACCAATTGCGCATGCAACTAGAAGCTTAAGTGACGCAGAAGTTATTTACCCAACTATTCAAAAATAATTACTGGTTAAATACTGCGCTGTAAAACATTTCCGTCCCTATTTGTGTGGGCGACACTTTAAAATCATAAACCCTTATTAAATCTATTTAATTTAACTGACCCCTGTTGGCTGCTGCCTTTATTTGCTTTGGCCAAACATAAATTGTTTACTGTATTTCCATAGGTTGCATGGTTCAAGATATGTCAGTTGAAATAAAAGGCTTTTTCTCACACAAAATATATTTATTTACTTCTTTTATTTCAGTTACTCACCGTCACATGTGGTCTACTTAGCAGCAAATGCGGTTTGCTGTTACATTTTGATATGGTAACTACTTACTTAATTTAATCCGCTACACATTCTACATCACTAACAGCAAACAATAATATCGTGATACAATACTACATTCTTAAACCTTCGAGAATTTATCGCATAAATTCCACGAATTTCCGACTGCTTTTTACAAAAACTTAACTGGACTCGAGTCGTCATATAATAATTACATTATTACATCTTCGGTGGCCTGGAACGACAATGTTGACCACCGGTTAGCTTGCGCATAACCTCAATTGTGTGCAATATATCCTTTAATAAATAAGAACAGTAGAATAGATACCAGGACCAAGACAAACATGTACAAGATAACAATTAGACCAGTACTGACATACGGTATACCTACTTGGTGTACCGTAAACAAGACAAAATTTAACAAGTTGCAAATTTCTCCAAACAGAATTTTACGAATAATAACAGACACACGAAGATAAACACCTACAAGAGTACTGTACAATGACATGCACATGGACACAATACAACAGTTTTTCGATCAAATATTCACAAAATATTACGCACGGACAGACGTATCGGACAATATACTAATAACACATATTTACATACACACGCGCCCCCAGGCAACATACAGACTCCCCCGTGACTGGCTCTCACCCTAAAGATAGTAACCAAGACACTCAGAACCTTTTAAAAATTCAAAATTGAAACCCACTCTACAAGCGAAAGCATACCATGAATTAGCAAAGCTAAATAACAACTGTATATCCAGATATTCCAAAAAAGAACGGCAAAGAAAAGGAGTAAAGAACATTGTTTAACTTAAAGAATAAATATGTCATCATCAAAGCTATGTGATGACCTTAGCGCTGGTTAAGTTATAAAAATTAGCAAAAAATGCGTTGGAAACTCCAATACAACACTGTGGATAGGACGGTTTCCACAGCAAAAAAAGAAATGTAAAGGCGGCAAGCTCCCAACGGTCAATGGTGTCGGGATTTTAGTGTACATAATTATTATCAATATTCCAAAGCGAACTTGATTATATTTTCAGGGATGTTATAAGGACTGTGGTTTCTTAGAGCTAGAGAGTTGTGAATATAATCTTACACAGAAAAAAAGCTTTGAAGTTTAATTAAATTAGGATGGACATGAACAAACATTTGCTTTTGTTTTCAAACAAAAGCAAGTTACAGAGAAGTAAATTAATTGTTAAGTGTATACAATTTAAAACTGTTAAATCAAAAATTTTACTAAAAGCTTTGCAGATTGCATAACAACAAGTTCCATAGATTAAATCTGTTATCGATTACCTCCTATTTTAAAATAATTATCGATGAAAACACGTTCTTGAATATCTTGAGAAAAGTCGATTCTGCGTTGGGTCTGGCTATAATAGTTATTATAATACTGCACTACTTCCAAGGTTAGGTAATTGCACCGGTTTTCTTACTTCCCACGCTCCTTCTCGATACAAATATTCCATCAGTTCCTTTATCAATTTGCGATATTGTTAAAATTCAGCAAATAAAATTTGTTTTTAGACAAAAATAATGTAAATGTGAAAGTTCTAAGAACAAAATTTAGTTGCCCATACATTTCATGCTTCGGTGGGATTGTTATCAGTACTAATATCGCCAATCCTTTAGAAACGTTACATGCGACCCTCATACACTATCCATTCAATTACAAGCTTCCATTTTATAGAGCAACTTCATTATATCCATTTGATTAAAATTTGCAAGCTTTTATTAAATTTCTAATTAAAAATCAAGACTTGCTCTTGGACTACAGCTTGTTAACCACAAAAGGAAAACCGAGCAGAGGTAGAAGATAACTGAATTTTGCCGCTGTGAGAGCTTAATTTGGATGCACTTTTGTGTGTGCGATCTAATTGCAATCTTCCACAATCTGGTAGAGAGCAAAATAGCGAATGCAAATTTATAATTGACTTAATTTGACTCAAAGGTGTGGCCACGAATAGCAAAAAGAATGTCGAAAAAGTTACGAATAATTTCTTCCCATCTATAAAAGTTGCTGATGACAGTACATTTTTTTAGTATCTGCACAGGCAGCACAAAATTTCACACCCCATAAAAGGTCTGGAGATTTTACAGTAATAAAGTTGGATTAGTTTGTTACTAAAAATGAGACTCTTTGGGATCTTCTTTGGTTTCTAAGTCGGGCGTGCCTTTAACTTCTTTTATTCTTTGATGCCTGTGTCGGTCAATCTTCTTATCATTATTTGGTTTGGGCAGAGCCCTAAGTTGCTTAATGTGTCGTGTAGTTCTGGAGAACTGGGCTTGTCGAAGCCACCAGCATTAGTGCCTCTCTACAATAGCTGGGGCAGCAAATTCTGGAGCCAGGCGGGGATTGTACGTGAGTTTGTCTAATTAGTGGATTTGCAGCGAGGTCCGTCCGTCTGTAGTAATTCGTTATAATTTTGTCATGAAATTGAGTCAATGCTGGTATGTCAAAGTCCCTGTGAAGTACCCTAGTTACAGCATGCCTGAGGGCATAAAAATGAGAATAATACAATTTTAAAATAAAATTGGCACCAAATTTAACTTTTAATTATTAATAATATAATGGCAATTTATTTTTTAAATTCGTTAAACTTTTAGAATATCCCTTGTCTGTAATGAATTTTTTTTTTTAAATTTGATAATATTTTAGGTCGGGAAGATGCAGAAGATTTTCAAAACAATTCTTTTGGCCAGGTCTAACGATAATAAAAAGATCCATAATGTGAAGAAAAACCCATGCGGTAGCTTATTCTAAAACAGTAAACGCAGAAGAACCAGATATTATAGTCACCCCAGAACATTAAAATATAGCTCAATCACTTGATTCTTGCCCGCATATCTAGATTGTTAAAGTATTGGCGTTGTTCAGAAAAAAAATAAAAAACACTTCTGAATAAAGGATTGAAAAAATCTGAGACTGCGGGGTTTAGAATATTGACGACAGATTTCTGATTTGAACCTTTTCCAAATATTTTTTGGGTAAATATTTGACTGCAGAATTTATTGAACTTAGTACATTAAAATCAACTAAATTCCTCCTTTTAATTCCTCAATTTCAAGAACTTCATAACTCTAGCTAGAAACGTTTTTTTAGTTGCGACCCTTTTACTTTATCTTAAAATCAATTTCCTTTCAATAGCCAACGAAGAGCACTGCACAAAAGCAATGAAATTATTAGGATACAGGCTTTTTAACCTTTGCTTAAAAGTACGGCTTGGATTGGTAAATTCCACCAACTTTTCTTTACTAATTATACTTTTCAACTGGGCTAGAACTAAACTAAGTATGAAAAATTTTTCTGAGAAGATGCTGAAAATGTCCTTCGCCAATTTACTGTATCTTGCATTAGATAAATCGGTCTATAAATTCCTGCTGTACATTTTATACCACTTGTGAAGAAATTTCTTATATTACTTGTACTCGCTAACCCTCCGTTAGGCGCGCCTCTTTTACTAACGAGTTAAGTCGCGCGGTATACAAACGTAGACCATTTTATTTTGTGTGTATTCTACTTATTTTTATACATTTTTTTACCCAAATTTTAAAACAGTTTTTATTTATGTCAGAACCTTTGTATATCGTACATAGGAGGCTTAAATAGTTATATATTTACTAATGGGGAAATTATTAATGTGGTGGTACTGACTTTTCGCAGTTTCATTGTCATCGAAACTTAAAGTGATCACAACAATAACTTCTTTTCTAGAACAACGTAATTTAGGAAATTTTTTAACCAATTGTAGGAAAGGTATTAAAAAAAACTATAATGTGGAACAAGGGGAAGTAACAGGAGACAAGGGCATATACAGGGTGTACCACGACGAACCGCCGCGATCGATTTCTCGGAAAATAGACTTTTAAAAATTTTGAAAGTTTGGCGGTTTACTAAGGTCGATGGGGCAATTCGGCTAAAATATTTTCAAGATGGTGGCACTTCCGGTTATACCGGAAGTTGATGTCAACTTGCTTATTTTAAATAGAATACCCTATATATTATTTCATTTTTAGATTTCACGCAAGATTCTAGACATATTTTGTGTATGATGTCCTATACCTAAGTCTAACCGTTTTTGACATATTTAAACTTTTATGTCGAAAATGACATTTGCAGGCCTAAACATAACTATCATATTCTCCTATCTGAAAGCCTTTATTATATTATTGGGGTTAGTTTCCTTATAGAAGGGGGTCTACTCTAGTGGACTGTATTGATATTTTGATAATTAATAAATACAGGGTGATCAAAAACTAACTTTAAATATTAAATTGAAAAAATCGTTAAAAGGCATTTTTTTCAAATTGAAACCCCCTATTTTTATAATTTTATCTTATTTGGCATTAAAAATAAGGGTAAGTTTGTATAAGGTTGTTTGTTCGGAAAATTTGTAGTTTTCGAAATATTGGCAATTTAACATTTTTCTTTTGTAAAAATGCTATGCGGCTTTTAAGTTTTGTTATTAGTTGGCCATGATAAGGAGGCGCGGCGAAAAAAAGACAATGGAGCACTACAGAAATGTCACTATTTCTTGCTATTTGACAATTACTTATTATTATTAATAATCATAAATCTTAATAATATGGAAACAACTTATTTTAATAAATGTTCAAAATTTCCACCCTGGACTTCCAAACATTTTTCGCATCTCCGGGTTAGTTCGTTATGGGTAGCCGCTCTAATTGAATCTGGAGATAAAATTTCGAACGCGCCCCTTACCCTTGCCATACAGTCCTCCATCGTTGTTACTGGATTAAAATAAACGATGTTTTTTATCGTTCCCCATATAAAATAATCTAAGACAGTCAAATCAGGAGAACGAGGAGGCCACAGGAAAGGTCCATTGTTGGCAATCCACTTGTCATAAAATGTTGCCTGTAAGAAGTCGGTAACTGGAATGGTCCTGTGGGGTGGGGCGCCATCGTTTTGGTAAAAAATTTGCCTGTGTTCCGCCAGAAATAAATTGCTTAAATAGTGATTTTCTAGGTCTTCTATAGCTATTTTCCTAACAAGTGCAGAAAATCGATTTTTCCGCACGCAAATGCCGTTGACAGCACGACGCGTAGCGGAGTGGTGTCAAGCATTTAAGTGCGGAAAAATAGGTTTCTGCACGTGTTAGGAACAATAGTTTTTCTACTAGCGTGAGGAATCAACAACTGGTTATATACACCATAGCAACTAAGATATTTCAAAGGTAATATGATGAACAGTGACTTCAAATCGTACAGCATTTAATTTAATTAAATTTAATTTCAAAATATAACAGTGCGGAAAAATCTTTGCCGCACGGTGCGGAAAAGTGGATTTTCCGCACTAAAACATTTAATTTCAAAATATAACAGTGCGGAAAAATCTTTGCCGCACGGTGCGGAAAAGTGGATTTTACGCACTAAAACATGTGCGGAAAATGCGTTTTTCCGCACGCTAGTAGAAAAAAATATTTAAATATCTTTCTCCTGCAAAAGTTAATACTTACATAATTTAAAATAATTTGCATTGTATTATTAATTACTTACCATTTAAGTTTTCTTGATAAAAATGTAGTTTTACTATTCCATTATTTCTTACAGCACAATATACGTTAAATTTCCAGGTTTCTTGATAATTGCGCGATCGTACTGCATGAGGATTTGAATCACTCAAAAAATGGGAATTATGTCTGTTAAAATAGTACATTATTAACCAAGGTTTAGACAGCCATCATTATTGCCCGAGCGGCAAGTTTAAATCACGAGTAACGAAGCGACGAGGGATTTAAGACGCGAGGGCTATAAGCTGTCTAAACCGTGGTTAATATAATATTTTTTCCACTACTACAAACTTTTATAAGACATTTATCTTTATAGTATTATTAATTATAAAAAATTATAGGTAGGTATAAGTATATTTTTTAATCAAGTTACCTGCGTTTTGGAATTGGCAAAATATTTTGTTGTTTTGTCAGGTGGCTTTGTTAATGTCAATTTTTGTTCATTTATGTCATCAGATTTCACGAGTTTTCCGTTTTTTTAAAAAATGAGCGAAGAAAATGTTAGTGATATTATTATGTGTACACCTCCAGAATTAAAGATGGAAGCAGAAAAAATGTTGATTGTATCGATATTTTACAGTATCAAACATCTCTAAATATCTAATATGTATTGATAATTATCTGGTTGCCTAACTGTCTAAAATATTTATGAATTCATGTTGTAGAATTAAAAAATCAGGTTACCTGCATGCGTTCAAATAGATTCTTGAAGATCGGTCAATAATGGATTTCAATGCCTTATTATTGACCATGGTCAATAATAACTTATAAGGCAGAGAAAAACGATTTCTAACGTTAATAATCTGTCAATAATGGCGATGTTATAGGTTAGTAGTGGAAAAAGGCCATTTTTCGTACATTTTGCTCCATCAGTCCAAATTATGTTGCTCAAAAATCTAGGGTCGTCTTGAGCCATCGTTAAAATAAATTCGCAAAGCTGCACTCTTTTCGGCAAATCAGTATCTCTTAGGTGTTGAACCAAAGATAATAATAAGGGTGGAAGTTGTGTTTCAACAGAATTCTATGTATTGAGCTCTTCGAGATTCCTGTTTGTAGAGCCACTTGTCTTAACGATGTCATAGGATATGCGGCAAAATATCCCAGAATTGCAATTTCGACATTTTCACCATTAAGAATAGGTTTTCTTTTAAGCACTTTTGCCTTAACGGTACCAACATTTTTGAAATTTTCCAATATTCGTTTAACACTGCTCCGCGACGGTTTCTGTTTGTCTGGATATCTATCAGCAAATGTCTGGCATGTTCTTGATAAAACTTTGTAACATTCCCCATAGATAATAAACAAATTTAAGTAATCTTCGTGCGTATAATTTAATCGCCCCGGCATGATTATTATTAATAATAAGTAATTGTCAAATAGCAAGAAATAGTGACATTTCTGTAGTGCTCCATTGTCTTTTTTTCGCCGCGCCTCGCCTCCTTATCATGGCCAACTAATAACAAAACTTAAAAGCCGCATAGCATTTTTACAAAAGAAAAATGTTAAATTGCCAATATTTCGAAAACTACAAATTTTCCGAACAAACAACCTTATACAAACTTACCCTTATTTTTATTGCCAAATAAGATAAAATTATAAAAATAGGGGGGTTCTATTTGAAAAAAATGCCTTTTAACGATTTTTTCAATTTAATATTTAAAGTTAGTTTTTGATCACCCTGTATTTATTAATAATCAAAATATCAAGACAGTCCACTAGAGTAGACCCCCTTCTATAAGGAAACTAACCCCAATGATATAATAAAGGCTTTCATATAGGAGAATATGATAGTTATGTTTAGGCCTGCAAATGTCATTTTCGACATAAAATTTTAAATATGTCAAAAACGGTTAGACTTAGGTATAGGACATCATACATGAAATATGTCTAGAATTTTGCGTGAAATCTAAAAATGAAATAATATATAGGGTATTCTATTTAAAATAAGCAAGTTGACATCAACTTCGGGTATAACCGGAAGTGCCACCATCTTGAACATGTTTTAGCCGAATTGCCCCCATCGACCTTAGTAAACCGCCAAACTTTCAAAATTTTTAAAAGTCTATTTTCCGAGAAATCGATCGCGGTGGTTCGTCGTGGGACACCCTGTATAATAAAACTGAAATATAATTAGTCCGATAAACATATGGTGCAAATATCTCTTAGATGATCTTTAAATGCATACTTGACACACTTGTTGCATAATCTTCGCGTTGATTTGTTGGTACCTCGAGGACTAATACCACACGGATTGTTGTCAAATGTTACTGGTATTTGTTTTATTTTGTAAGTTTTTTATGTCTATGAAAAATTGTTTAGCATGGTACAAAATAATACAATGAAAAGTTTAAAATTATTTGTGAGGTACCATTAATATTCGTAATAAAAACAAAAAAGTTTTATTCTTTATTGTTATCTATTACACATTAGCTTGTTGTTACATATTTAAACTTTTCGTAGATATCCAGAAAGACAGAACTTGAAAAAGAATATTTCAAAAAATCCAAACCAATCTCATTAAGCAAAGACATTTTAAAAAACCAAGGCATAATTTTTACAACAAGGAAAACAGTAAGGAAGAAGAAATAAATGTTAAGGCCTCTATCGTGGTACAGCCATCCATATCATGAAGCACAGTGTATGATGAACTTGGCATTAAAAAATCAAAAACGCAGTGAACACTAAAAAAATATAAGTTTAAACCATCCAAATACCATCTCGTCCAACATTTGCATCCCGGTGACGCAGAACATAGGATAGTTTTTTGCAACTGGTACCTGCAAATCTTGCAGGTAAACGCAAATTTTGAAAGAAGGGTGGTATGGTCCGACAAGGCTTATATTACGAGTTCTGGTATCTCAAACCGAAACAATTCAAGGTGGTGGTCCCAAGAGACCCAGTAGGTACGTAATATTTCCACGAGAACGTCAAGGTCGGCTTGGATTTAGCGTCTCATGGGCCTGTCAGGTGGCCTCCAAGATCACCTGATATTTCTGTGTTACATTGAATTTTTTTTATGGGGGTATATAGAAAATCAGTGATATAAGAGACAATACTACAATATTGATCAACTTCGAGAAGCTACCCGTCAAACCTTTAGGCTTTTGCAGAGAAGGCCAATTATTTTATTAAATGTATTGCGAAGAATCGAGACGGTGTGTCGAAAGTGTTTATAACACAACGGAGCCCCATTCTAGCAATTTATGTAATTTAATAAAGTAATAGATTTGTTTTATTGTTGGCTTAAAGTTGTGTAATAATGAAAAGTTGTATAATAAAAATAATTCTGTTAATTTTGTTTTTTATTTGCGAGCATAGCCTTCTATACGAAGAATGATTAATTTTACAAAAGATGTTAAAATTATCCCTTTTTAAAAGAAATGAGTATGGGCTATTATATATTTTTGAAAAGCCATCAAAAAGAGGGATAAGACAAAGAAATAATATATAGGATGTCCAGTTTAAGAAAACAAAAGTTTGGCTCATAACTCATAAACAAAACTTTTTAGAAAAAGTTATCAAATAATCCAGATACAGGGGAGCACCAAAAATGACAAATTTTCAAAATGTCAGAAACTAAGAAGGCTATGAAAATTTCGCTTGCGGCAATGAAAGTTTTATAAAATAATAGAACAAAGAGCCGCAACCCCCATCTTTCTATCTTTTATAATAAGGGAGCTAGTTATGGGCGTAGCCAAGGTGGGGCAGGGTGGGGCGCTTGCCCCTCCCCTGGCCCAAGGGAAAAAATACACTCAAACACAAAAATAAATTAAAATATGAATGAATAGGAAATAGCAGTGATACGAGATAACGTCTCCACAATAAAAGAAATAATAAGATTCGTCCGAGAATCGCCCCTTCGTCGAAAATGCGTACCAAATATACCAATGATCTGCGAAATCCGTTGATCTCAGAAATATCGAAGTATCGCCACGTTCAAAAACCTTTGGCACTTCAAAAACTGTCAAAAGACGGTAATAATGCGACAAGAAAAGTTTCAAATGCATTGCGCTGCCACAAACTCGAAATTCATTGTTAGTGTTTGTCTTATAGTAAAATATTCGGCACTTCTGCAACCGGTAGTAAATGCTCTACAGTCAATAAGTATAGACTTACTTCAATGTGCAAATCATATTAAAAAAATCACAAACATCATGAAAAAACACCGTGAAAATGCCGATGTTGAAAGTCAAAGTGTTGTAGCAGAGGCTGAAATAATCGCCAAGCATCTTGGAACAGATTGCAGTATGCCGCGGGTCATAAATCAGCAAAATCATCGTGCAAATCCTCCTGCACAGTCTCCTAGCGAGTTTTGGAGATCACCAATCATTCCGTATATAGATTCATTAATAATGTCTCTAGAACAGCGTTTTTCTGAGGAGAACTTACCCGCATACTCATTGCTTACGTTGCACCCTCACGCAATGCTTGATATGACATATGAGGATTTTTTGAAAAAAACTGCAAGTTCTTGTAGTTACTACAATTTAAATAGTTTCATCGGTGAAGCTGAACTTTGGTACAACTAATGGGGAGAGAAAAATGCGCCAAGGGCCGAACTAAAGGAAATAGAACTGGATCTACTAGTTCAAGAAACAATTGTTTTACCCAGCTATAAAACATACGCTTCTAATTTCCCTTGCAGAGCCCTGCACAACGTGCACTATCGAAAGATCTTTTAGCATTTTGCGCAGGGTAAAAACATGGTTGATGTCAACAATGACAGAAAATCGGCTTGTTGGCCTTGCATGATGAGTGTGCATAAGAAGAGGGTTCTGGAATCAAAAGAAAAATTTGAAAACGAAATTTTGTCAAAGTTTAGTCAGAACCCCCGTAGGCTAGTCCTTAAATAGGATTTAGGATAGTTCGCGCGGCACTCACGTACGGCCCTTGAGGTAGGTCACTGGTCAGTTTTCTAACCAGTAATATACAGTATAAATTCCCCAGTTTTTGTGTTTACTAACATGATGTGTTACTGTGTTAGGATATTTATAAATAAAATTGTTGTTGTTTTATCGTTTAGAAAATTTCAGGTGGTTCATTAATGTCTATACGGACGACCCTCGCCTGCTGCAACTAATCAGTTTTAATATCTAAATAAAAACTTTTTTTATACGTACTTTATATTACGTTTTCTTGTTTTTGCCCCACCCTGGAGAAAATCCTGGCTACGCCCATGGAGCTAGTATATGAAAACACACGAAAACTGGACACCCTGTAGAGTACATAGTGAGTAGTGTATTGCAAGATGAGCAGGCAAAAAATAAATAAGCTAATAAAGCTGCTTATTGTAATGGGTTTGGAAGACGTGGAAGAAGAAATTAGTGTGATAAAAGGAAAAATCGATAGATATGAATATGGATTAAGAGAAGAGACGAACTACAAGCTATTAACACTCTTCTCAAGGAAACAGCAGTAGAATATATTAAAGAACAACAAATTCCGAAGTTATATTTTCGCATTAGTGTGAGCTGCTAAATTACTCGCCACCCGAATAAATTACTAGCCTAGTCCGAACCAGGCTTTAGAGCAAAGAGAAAGCAAGTTGCCTTTATGATAGCCAGCATTCGGAACGGATAAGATACTAAAGCTTCGGTTTCCTACAAAGCGGTACCGCAAAAGAGCGGCCGTAATTTGGCGGCCGCTTTTGCCAGCAGTAGTACAGTCGCTTTGGACGGTGAAAATTATTGTAAGGTAACATTAAAAATACGGTGCGATTTCTAGGAAACCGAACTTAAGAGAAGAAGGGATATTTAAAATCAAGTCAATCGCTTCATTCGCACGCGCGTACCGTAAAGTAATTGTCCCGCAATGCTTCATCCTGATCATATTATAACAGCAAATAGAAGCGTTTATATGGGTAATTTTGGGTGCATGAGATTTTGAGCCGCTGAAACCTGTCTGAAAAACAATGTAATCCTAACGCCAACGGATTATAGCTAATCTCGGCTTTCTACTTCGCCGATTAGACTCACGCTTGTCAGAATGACCGAGAACAATAATAAATCGTTAATTAACTCGCAATCAACTTAGTTACTTAATGCAGTTCCCTTAAATACACGTCCAACTTTTAATGAGAAATCTTCAAAACATATTTCGACGTCTCCGAATGCAATTTAAACTTAAAAACTTTATTATATCAAAATTAAGCTTATTATGATGCCGATCGGGCTTACACGCGAACGATGTAAAGAATATTTGCCATCAAGATGCTCACCATAAAAAAAAAAACCTTTAAGCAGTCCGGAATAAGTTCTGAAATAAAGTCTATGTAGGAGGAAAGACAAAATTAAATTGAGGCGTTATTCATGGATTGTTAGGACTAGCAGTTTTGAAGCCTCTAGGAATGTTTTAAGAGTTTTTCCAGTGGCGACTCGTCACAATTTCCAACATCAACTATATGGAAAATTGTGAATAATCCCATTTTACCGAGGGAAAAAAAACCGATACCGGCATTTTCTCAAAGGTAGATGGAAGTGATCAAGATATAATACGGCGAAAAAATTAGAACAGATGATGATAGCGATAGTGATATTGGTATATTAAGTGAATAATTATTATAGGTACCGAATAATTTGTATATTTTTGTAATCATAAATATAATTCTTAATAATAAAATAACTTGTAGTTTTACACTTAAACATAAATAAAATATTATTTAATGTCTAACTTATTTTTATTACAAGCCATGATTAAATTCTGAGCAAAATACGAACCTGTTCGGCCATATTTCAATTTTACAGCTGGCCCGAGTCTTTCCTAATAGGGATCAGTTAGTCACTTTCTTATATCTCTGAACAGACTTTACCAACAATTGTAGAATTTAAAGGTTGCTTCCGTTCGTCGGATTCATCCCAAGACGCGTTTCGCCGTATAACGGCTCGTCAGTGAGGGTATAAAATCCAACGATAGGAATCAACACTGGAGAGTGACCCTGAAAAGTCGATGGAGAATGGTAGATGTAGCTTTTGAGCAACACCTTTTGGTAATCAAATTTAAATTCTACAATTGTTGGTACTCGGTCCGTTAACCGAACTGGCTCTTAATGCTGCGCACCTGGCAGCGACTCCTGTAATAATGACCGGCTCGTCTGGTCTTTGGAGGAGTTTCCTTTTCCGTTTGTGACTGATTCTTGTCAGACGGGCCAGGTGATGCATTTGATTACCAAGAGGTGTCGCTCGAAAGCTACATCTACCTTTCTCCAATAATTACTTTATTGCAGGCGGATCCATTCGATTTGCTTTAAAGGCTGATAAATCGGTTGTTAACATTTAAAGTGGATAAGCTCCAAGTGACTATGTTGCATCAAAATAAAGCAGAAGCTAGAAATTTGTTTAAGAAGGTGGCAACGGTGAACAAAAAAGAAAATTTCCCAAAACCGAAGGACTGGCAGTGTACCAAGTTGTTTATAGCTGGTTTTGTAAGGCGCCGGGCCTATAGTTCAAGCAAAAGCCCTCAAATCTGCTCGAGGTCTAGGATCAGATAACTTCAAGGCATCAAATGGATTGTAAGAAAAATTCCGTCGTCGGCACGATATTACCTTCAAGAAAATATGTGGCGAATCGGCCGATATTACTATCGAAGATGTAACTACTTGGAAAGAAAGGCTATTGACCATTTTAAAGGACTGTGCCCCGAGGGACGTATTTAATGCAGAGGAGAAAGATCTCTACTATCATGCATTGCTAACAAAAATATATACATTGAAAGATGACAAGTGTACTGAAAAAAAACAGCAGAACAACGATTTATAATTCCGTTCTGTGCAAATATGGAAGGTATGCGCTTGAAAAAATTGTACCATCTCAAACATTGTCTTCCCTCTAAGACTAAATATTATCTGTGTAATACACTTGTTTTGTCTTTATTTGACTATGGAGATGTAGTATATGGCGACTCATTGACAGAAAAAATATCTTACTCTATACAAAAGATTCAGAATTCTTGTATGCGATATTCATTTAATATTCCTTTTAGAGAACATATAACTCCCTATCTAAATGACAATTATATTTTAAATATGAGAAACCGCAGAAAATACCATATGTGTCAATTTGTGTTTCGACTGTTAAAAAATGGAGAACCTTCATATTTAAGAACAAATTTTCAGTCATATAATCACCCTCATCAGACAAGAAATTTGAATTACTTTAGAATACCTCAGCATCGTACAGCAAATTTTCAAAAATCATTTAGTTTTAAAGCAGTTCAAACTTGGAATAGCTTACCTAATAACGTTAAAGATTTTTCCCCTATTAAATTTAGGGATTATATAAAAAAACATCTTTTAAAGACCCAGAGAAGTGAAGTTTAGCCACCTTTTATTTATCTTTTTTTTTTTTTTTTGTTGTATTCCCGCATATGCTTAGAGTATATAAATACTATGTTACTACCTTGCTGGGCTGCTTGCACCTATTTATTTATTTTTTTAAATATATTTTTTTAATATCTACCCTCCTTCCCCTCTTCTCTTCCCTGCCCCTGGGTCGGTCCTCGCATCGCCATACCAATGAACCAATGTACCAATGTACCAATGAATTATTTGATATTTTCTTTTTTTAGTTTTAGTTCAAGGGCTTTACCACACAGGCACAGTTCTTCTGTTCTTTGTGCTATCGGTTTTTATAATCGCGGTATTGCCCTATTTACCCGTAGTATTAAGAAATATGTATGAATTTGAATATCCTGTCACATATGTTTATTGGGTAAATAAATTATTTTTTGAGTTTGAGTTTGAGTAAGAAGGAAGAACCACTTATAATAGACGAAAGCAAAAATCCTCGATTTTTTAAGGGCGCACATATCGATAATGGGTCTCGAACAAGAAAGCGTGTATGACAGCAGACATCATGACTTCACAGATTTGATTCCAAGATGAAGAACAGAATAAAAACGTGGTATTGTTTCTAGATAATGCAACGTGTCATTCCAAAATTACACTGGGTATTGTGAAACTTTCAAGCAACGGATGAAACTACTTCCAACTCTGAGACAGAGGAAAAGGAACCTGAACTTGCTCCAGTACAAGCCTATCTGAGGCCCCTGCAAGTCTGAGAGACTTAGAAATATTTTTTAATAATATTAACAATTTTGACAAGTCTACAAATATTTCTCAATTGCTATTGAAATGTGAATCTGAATTTTATTAAAATAAAATAAAAAATATGAAGCAATCATTAGTTTCTGATTATTTTAAAAAATGAGAATTTCAAAGGAAACTTCAGTACATTGTATAATAAGTATTGTATATCTTAGTATGCGCGTGCAGTAGGTATATACATATTGTTAAATTGGTTTCATTTCATTTAGTTCTAGCTCTGATAATTTTGAACAAAAATATATAAAATTATTTACATATATGTAGATACTTATTATCAAACAAACACCGTAAAATGCAGACCAGTTGTTTTAATTTTTTTCTAGTAACCGACCACATTTGATTCCCCGAAGGTGGTAGGCTATTGAGAGATTTTACTGCATTATCATTTGATACTTTTATGTTTTGTATGTAGTAGTTACTGAACAAAAGTTTTATTTCCTGTTGTTTCCTTGGGCATAAAAATGTCGAAATCAAACTTTAAGTTTCTATCTTTGTGATACCGAAATTTTATATATTTTGTACGTTCACTTATAGTGATAAAAGTTTTGCCATTAAAAACTAGTTAGTTTATTTCATGACCTCAAAACAGTCTAGAAAACCTAAAATAATTTGTGAGTAAGACCGTCACATTTAGCTAAGTTCTTCTTAATATTTGTGAGTTAAAATGCCCAAACTAAAAACGCCACATATCATGTGCTATTCTTCAAAAAAAATCAAAGATTTTTAATATTTAAAACAATCGCAAAAGAAGATAAAATACATTACCAAATTTTTAATTGCCTCTACTAGAAAGTAGTAAAATTTGAGTTGTACCAGCCTTTCGGGAAGGTAGCGATATAAGACCGTGCATTTTTTTCATGTTTTTATGTGTAGGATATCCCCTTGAAATATTCGAACAGAATTTTCGGACACTTTGTATAATGGTAACCGAACAGTTGCAATGACGACTTTTATGTTCACCAATGAAAACGAAACCATCCCGATTTTTCATATTTTATATGGCAATTCTGTTTCCATGGAATGGAAGCCATTTGCCAATATCTTTAAACCTGTAACTTCAAAACACTAGCCGGCGGCGGCGTCGGCTATAAGTACCACTAAACGATTAAATGGAATTAGGGGTCAAGTGATACTTCAATGTAATGGTCCTTAAATTCTCTTTTGAACGCAGCCCAAAAGAGAATCCTCATTTTTTTACCTTTGGTTCAGTAGTGTGCGAGAAAATGCCTGTTAAAAAGGAATAAAGCGCAGTTCTTTAAAATTAAAAATATCATTATATTTTAAGGTATACATTAACTAAAGTAAGAGCACTTAATGAGTATGTATAGGGTGGCAACTATTTAATTGTACACTAATGGCATCTTGTCAACGGTAACTTCTACGAAGTTGATTAAATTAGAAGAAATGTGTAATTTTTGAAGCTTTTTTAAGATCCTCTAACTGCGTTACCTAATTGTTTTTGATTCCTGAGATGCAGAGCGATTTGTGAAAAACGTCTAAAATTAGTTCCTTTAATAATTTAAAAGGTTTAAATTTTAGAAAAACGTTCATAAAATATAAAATATATTTTCTTCTTTTCTACAAAACGGCCTTAACATTTGTTATAACTGAGATATCATGACCCACTACCCACTTCATTTTTTTTTTAAATACGGACCTGGATTTTATTTTTCAAATCACATTTTACACCAAATACAATGATGAATCGCTCAACCCTATTTACTTACGGTTTGGCACAGATTATACATAATTAGTAAAATTTTAAAAATATTCTTAGTACCTACGCCTATGGTTTTTTCACATGATGTTTTCATTTGACTTAGATGAAATTGAATGAAATGAAAGTATCTTATTTTATATGAAATGATGTTTACCAAACCTTAACTAAGTACAACTGAATTAAAATTAAGCACAAGATTGGGACACTCAATCGTGAATAAATTATATTTTCGTTGAAGGTTGAATTCTTTCGGGATATAAAATAGCATACCTTCTCTTCACAATTAAGAAACCCAATCGTGAATAAAAAAAATACCAAAAAGTTTTACTTAGTAAAGTTCAAGGCTTTACTGGTTGGATTTAAAGTGAAAAGGACACTAGATTTCTCTAACTACCCCTACATCAAGGGTGGTGTTGCCTTGGTAATTATGTCAAACCCCGAGCTCAGCCTTTAACTAAACACTATTATTCATGTCCATTTAAGGGAGCCATAATTTAGCATCTTTACTTTTACATTTTCTGAAAGATTTTTTCGCAGAACCCCTGTGTGACGTCACTATCTCAAGTCGGGAAGCTTGTTGCTTATGACTATATCGCTCTTTCTTCGTTGCTTGGTAACGGAGATCACATCGACAGGAAAGAAAAAAATTGTTTTTAATAACCCCTTTTTTAATTTTTTTTAAAAAAATAACCAGTGGCGTAGCCAGGCAATTGCCCCCCTTGGCCTGGTGCCCCTTTACTACTTAAAATACAAGAACGGTCTTATTTTATTTTTAGTAAAGAAGAAAGATTGGAATAAACTTAATGAAACCGGTTTTGAGAGCGTCCCGTCACACTAAATTTATTTTTTTTATATAGCGGACTTTAACTCTATTTGGGGCCAGACGCCAGACCCCTGTTCCCTGTTCCGTAGGGAGCATGAAGAAGGTGAATTTCTACGAAATTTGAGCGTGGTCCCAAAAATTTTTTGCCTGCTACGCCATTATATAGAACTCGTGTGGAATGGCATTTCCTACTTGTTAGAGAATATACTATTAAAAGTAGTAATAATAAGCTTCTGCTTTAACTGAACAAAGAAACAGTAAGCGCATCTCCCCTGTATATTCACAGAACGTCGAGAACTATTTTATCGGATTGACTTCAAATTTTTAAGACTGACCATAACTTATAACGGCAGATACAATATGCGCCTCTACTAATCTCCTCTAATATCGGAAGGTTATTTGAATTTAATCCTGTGTATATTTTGCGCCTCAGTCCTAATTGCCCCCATAATAAAATATTGCAACATTTATAAGTAATCCGTTAATGACATTTTAAGGTTTATACCTAAGAATGTTTTCATCGAACCTTTCTTATTTACAATTTCATTTGTTGATAGTTATTCCTAAAAGAAAGATGGATTCAAAAAATACAAGTAATGTTAGTACAAAAGGCGGAGAAGTTATGTTTGTTAAAAATTTTAAATTCAAAAAAGTGGGTGTTTTAATTAGTGGTGAAAAACGGTGGCGATGCTGTATAAAAAATTGTAAAGCTGCATGTTATACAATTGGACATGACAATTTGGTGGTTCGTGAACATGAAAAACACAATCATGTACCCTCAGATAGTTCATCAATGGAAGCATATGTGTTGTGCAGTGCAGTAAAGAGAAAAGCAGTGCAAGACCTCAGCGAAAAGCCGACAAAAATAATAAAAAAAGAAATTGTCAGTAATAACCAGTTGTGTTAGTCAAAACACCTTACTACTTTAGGAATAACTTCTGCCAGGCGAAGCATTTATACTAGTCGACGAAAAATGCTGCCTCCACCTCCAAAATCTTTAGAAGACGCACAAAATACTGTAAAAAAACTAAACATAAAAACCAATAGAAATGAAAATTTTGTTATAGCAAATGATATAGAAAAGAAAATTGTAATATTCTCATGCGAAACAAATTTGAAAATGTTATGCTCTCTTGATAGAATGTATATATGGATGGTACATTCACTTATTGCACAAAATTTTTTATGCAGTTGTTTACAATCCATGGGGAAAAGAATGGTTATTATATCCCAGTTGTTTTTTGTTTACTACCAAATAAGGAGAAAGTTACTTATGTAAATCTGTTCAAATTACTTTATGAAAAATGCACCGAATTCATTAATAGTATTTTAGCTCCCAAGTATATAATTACTGATTTTGAAATTGCTATTCTCTCTGCTGTAACGCATGTGTACCCAGAATCGATAAGGTTTGGTTGCCGATTCCATCTCGGACAAGCTTTTTATCGCAAAATTCAAAAATTGGGGCTCTCTGGTGAATATCAAAATAAGTATTCTGATATAGGAATATGGCTTCGGACTACATTCGGATTAACATAAAGTTGGTGATTGTTTAGCATTTGATTTATTTGAGAAGTTACCAAAAAACGAAAAATTACAAAAATTTTGTGATTATTTAGTAGAAAACTATATTAGTGATGAGGCTTCTTTTCCACCTTCCTTGTAGGCTGAAGCAAGTGAATCGGTTTTAAGAACTACCAATTTATGTGAATCCTTCCATTCCCATTTTAAAATCGCATTTTTATCACCCTCATCCTAATCTATTTCAATTTATAGATGTGTTAAAAGGATTTCAAATTGATATTTATGTAAAAATTCAAAGTACCGATATATGTGTAAAACGTTATGACATTAAATTTATTTATTCGTATATGGGCTACCCTAAGAAATAGAGGTTTCTTTATAAATGTTATCAGATATTTTTTGTTGACAAAAGAGGCGCATATTGTTCATTTAAATATTTACCTGATTTAAGCCACGGCGCAAAATGTATACAGGATTAAGGATAGGATCATTGAGAGGCGCATAATGTAGTCGCCCCCTTATAAATGCTTCATAAAAATTAGGTAAATAGTGTTATTTGAGGTTCGGCCAAATGACCCCATTGTGAAAATGGTTCGATTTTCAGTTGAGGAGGAAAGTGATATGTACGATGTTTACAGTCTAAATTTACATTCGTTTTTAGCGGAGAGAAGCTATAATATTTTATATCCCGAGAGAATTTAACCTTCAAGGAAAATATGTTTTATTCACGATTGAGTACCTTAATTTTGTGCCGAATTTTAATTCAGTTCAGGCAAAGTTTGGTAAACAGCATTTTAAATAAAATAAGATATTTTTACTTGTCTCTAATTTGATTCAATTTCATCTAAATCAAATGAAAATAATATTTGAAAAATCCATAGGCGTAGGAACAGAGAATATTTTCAAAAATTTTCTGATCATGTATAATTTGTGCCGAAACGCAAGTAAATAGGGTTGAGCGATACATCATTGTATTTAGGGTAGAATTAGTTCTAAAAAATGAATTTAAAAATCCATGTCCGTATTTACAAAAATTAAGTGCGCCATCATAACAAAAAGTAATAACGCCGTTTTTTAGAGGAGAAAAAACTAGAAAGTTGTTATTTCATAAACGTTTTTTTAAAATTTGAGCGTTTTGAATTATTAAAGGAATTAGTTTTAAACGTTTTAAACAAATCGCCCTATGTCTCAGGAATCAAAAACAATTAGGCAACGCAGTTAACGGATTATAAAAAAGCTTTAAAAATTGCACGTTTTCTTTAATTTAATCAACTTCGCAGAAGTTACCATTTACAAGATACCAATAGTGGCAATTAAATAGTTGCCACCCTGTATAGTCTGTGATTTTATAATTTAGGAAGGTATAATAATACAATAATGTCTATATCATTGTTTTAACAGCCTATATTACATGTATATGTATGTGGAGAACGTCGTCACTCTGGAATTACCTCTCTGAGGTCGTGCTCCTCAACGAGTATACTCTCCAAATATTCAAGACCAACGTGACTTTCTGCGAACACGCACCGCTAGCTGAGCACTATAAGCAATTTTTTCTGCAGTGTTGTGCCTGTCCATAAAAGAATATCGCTTCCTGGCGCATTATACTTATAATTTTTTGTGAATAAATTTTCATAAATGTGCGATCAGGCACAATAAACAGCACAAAATATTGGCGAACATTTTTGACAAGCGTTTGGCTCAATGCAGATAACGTCAAAACTGCTGCAAGAATGTTCTGTTTGTCAGTGTTTGTTGATGTTTACTTTCGTGCGCTGGTGCTACCGGGTAAAAAATCGCCAATGTGATGTGATAATGAGCGACGAAGAAACTTGCAAGTTACGTGTGCTGCATTTATACTCCGTGGTGTATTAAATCCTAAGAGAAATCATCGTTACTGGATGACTTAGAGAATGTTTATAAATGTTTTTACTTTTACAATGCTATTTTTTCCATTTTTATTATCTTTGTTGTCAATATTAAAAATTACCCTCCTAAGAACAGATGCCGTATGTACAAAGAAATTTGATTATGATTTTTTGGCTTATTAAGTTCGTGGCAAGCTAAATAATCTTCTCACTATGTAGAAACACCGTATATGTTTTCAAAGTAACAAAAATATTACATATTTTATAGACGTAGGTATCTACAAAATGTGTCAGATGCGGCTTTTGTGATTAGAAAACGCGCCATAATTTACAATTTATCAATCATTCCAATTAAGCTTAGTTATCAGAGTGCATGGCGAGTGTCAATGAAAAATGTTATTTGATTTTTTATGAAAAAGGCGATTAAAAAAAACGTTATTATATCCCAATCCGTTGCACACCATCGTAACGAACCTAGAGGTTTCCAAAAACAAAAAAAGGATACTATTCTAAAATATCTTGGTGTCAGTATTCCGGAGAATCGAGAGAACTTCTGGGTCAATTTGCCAAAACAATATTTAAACAAACATTTAATGTTTATTTAGTAGGATTTAGCCTCAAGAATGAAGATCGCTTAGTGTTAGGTTAAGGTATGTTCATTAATTACAGTTGTTGTGGCTCGTGCTTCCCTGGATCGGGTTCTATTCCGGGAAATTATACACTAACCAGGTTTTTACTTATTTTTTATTTTAATTGACGACAAGACATTTTTTGACATTCTCGCTTGCTGCGGGAGAGAGAGCTGAGAGCGTCATGTCTCTATCTCTCTCGAAGGTAATCTCCGTGCGACGTTGCCGCACATTCTTAATACTATTTAGTACAGATAAATACACAACTCTTAACATAATTGCCCCCCTTGAAAGGCTAAGGCTTTCGAAACAATACAGATCAAAAAATAAATATAAATGCCAAATTGCAAAAAATTAAACATGATTGTAAAAAATCTTTAGTCCCTTTCACTTGTCGGTAGCAAAGATAGTTTTGACACAGCTCGTCGCACTGTCCCATTCTTAGTCTTTACACTCACTACTCTGGTGACACAGTCTTTTCCGGGGTGGATTTCAACTATTCGACCCAACGGCCAAACCATAGGTGGAACGTTATCTTCTTTGATTAACACCAAGGAGCCGACGTGCATTTTCGAAACACTATCGAACTGCCATTTGTTTCGAACCTGGAGCAGATGGAGATATTCCTTGGCCCAGCGCTTCCAGAAGTGTTGACGTATAAGCTGGATATGTTGGTATCGTTTTGTAAAATTAACCTTGGAGTTGGTTGTGTCCCTTTCGGGTATGGCTGTTAGCTGCATGCCGATCAGAAAATGGGCTGGGGTAATAACTTCGAGGTCATTAGGATCGGATGTGAGAGGAATCATAGGCCTTGAGTTTAAAATTGCCTCGATTTGCACGGTTAAAGTATAAAATTCTTCATAGTGTAAAAGATTGCCATTCAGTACACGCTTTAAGTGATGTTTGCATGATTTTACCGCAGCTTCGTGTAAACCTCCGAAGTTGGGCGACCTTGCCGGGATGAAATGCCACTTAATTTCTGAATGCGTTAAATAATTTTGAAAACCATTTGCTTCGACTAATTTCTGAGTTGAAATTAATTCATTATTGCAACCTACAAAATTTGTCGCGTTATCTGAATAAATATCTGTGCAGAAACCTCGCCTCGACACAAATCTTTTCAATAAACTGAGAAATCCGCTGCTAGTCAAATCCGATATAACTTCAATATGAACTGCTTTTGTTACTAAGCATACAAACATACATACATATCCCTTTATTACCTTGTTGGTTCGTGCTTTACTAGCTCTGAGCTCAAATGGTCCGGCGTAATCTACAGCAACAGACAAAAACGGGCGCGACGCGGTAATTCGAGCCTTAGGTAACTCACCCATTATTGGTATTATACTAGCGTGTGGGCTTGCCCTAAAACATTTTAAACATTTCCGAATGCAAGATCTCACTGCGTGTTTACCATTAATCGGCCAGTATTTCTGTCTTATATGAGACAAAGTACACTGTACACCAGAATGAAGAGTTCGTTTGTGTTCGAAGTCAATTACTAGATTTGTAAAGGTATGCTTTGCTGGTAATAATATCGGATGTTTTATATCATAGCTCAAATTTGAAAGCTTTAATCTACCGCCTAGCCTAACTAATCCTTTATCGTCAAGAAACGGTGATAAAGATTTTAATTTGCTTTTGTTAGATATACAATTTTTAGCTTTCAAGTCTTGAATCTCCTTAGAAAATGATTCATGTTGTACTATTTTAATCAAAACTGTAGTACTCGATTGAGTTTCTGCTATAGTTAAAGCTCCAATTTGCCTACTTTCCTTAGGTAATTTTAGATTATTACAAAATCTTAGGCAGTAAGCAGTGACACGTATCAATTGATTTAGGCAAGCAAATCTTTCAAAGATCTCCAATATTTCAAAGACTTGTTCTTGCGCCACGAATGTAGTGGACCGAATTTCGGGAGCACACACCTTTGAACGTGAAACGTCCGAAATATTGCAATTTTTAGGCCACTCCTCGGTTTTCACGAAGAACCGAGGTCCGTGCAGCCAAAGCTTTGAATTAATTAAGTTTTTTAAACTACTTCCGCGAGAGATAATATCGGCGGGATTATTTTCAGTAGAAATATAATTCCAATCGCTAATTTCTGTTAATCGGTGAATTTCTGATATTCTATTTGCGATAAAGGTTTTCCAAGTTTTTGGTTCATTCGAAATCCAACATAATACAATGGTCGAGTCTGTCCAAAGCATAGTTCGATCTATATTCAATTTTAAAGCATCTCTACATTTTACAAGCAACTTAGCAAGTAACAATGCACCCAACAATTCAAGTCGCGGCAGCGATAACGATTTTAATGGGCTTACTCTAGACTTAGCACAAAGCAAGTGACTTTCTATACCACCGTTTTTATCTATGGACCGCAGATAAATACAACATCCATATGCACGCTCGCTAGCGTCGGAGAAGCCATGGATTTCGATTAGTTCTGGTTGTGCAATTAAGACATGACGAGGTATGCGAATTGACCCAACTTGCGAGAGTTCAATCTTTAGATTCAACCATTCTGTAATCATTTTTTCCGGAACATCGTCATCCCAGTCAATTTGCAATTGCCACAAACTTTGAATTATAAGTTTAGCCCTTATCGCTAGGGGACCTAAGATACCGAGAGGGTCAAATATTTTTGCTATGACAGAAAGTATTGCTCTTTTCGTAATTTTTTTATTTTCTAATGAGATGTTTTGATAATTATATTCGAAATTATCGAGAGAGGGATTCCAAGAAACGCCTAATGTTTTTACACTCGAATCATTCGCGATTAAATAGTTTACATTTTGTTGAACACCTGCCTCACGTTCGAGAAGCCTGGGATCATTTGACTGAAATTTTCGAAGTTCAAACCCGTAATTAGCCAAAATTTTACAAATATTCGTTTTCAGACTATCAAGAGATTGAAATTCCTCAGCGCCCGTTAATAAATCGTCTACGTAAAAATCAGAATTTATTATATCGCTTTCTACGGGCGATTCCTCTAAAATATCAATCGCAACTTGACGCAAGCAACGTGTTGATAAAAATGACGCCGGTGCTGTACCGTAAGTTAATGTATTGAGTTGAAAATGTTTTACTTCATCTTCAGGGGAATTGCGCCAAACAATTCGTTGCAAATTCCGCTCTTCTTTATCAATCAATATTTGTCTATACATTTTTGTCAAATCACCCACCAAAACAACATTATGTTTGCGAAATCTAATTAAAACAGTAAACAAATCATTTTGTACCGTAGGGCCGACTTTCAATACGTTATTTAATGAAATGTTGTTGGAGGTCTTACATGCAGCATCAAATACAACCCTGACCTTGGTTGTCGTGCTCTCTGGTTTTTCTACGCAATGGTGGGGTATGTAATAAATCGGGGTGTTTTCAGAAAGAGAATCGCGTGGTATTTCTGACATGTGGTTAAGGTCCATATATTCTTGCATAAAACATTTATAGGATGTCTCAAGTTCGGAATTTTTAGCTAGACGTCTTTCGATCGAATGCAACCTGCTAATAGCCGTTTGCTGTGACTCGCCTAACTCACGAAAATTTTCCTTTAAAGGAAGTTTCACAACAAATCTACCGCTTTCATTTCTAGTCGTGGTTTTAACAAAATGGCTTTCACATTCGAGCTCTTCTTTAGTCATTAGTGACTGTGGATTTGAATTTACTTCTTCTACTAACCAAAAATTTTCAATACTATTCTTTAATGAGTCTTGAGAAAAGAAACAATTCGAGAGCATAACATCTGATTTTAATATGTGTCCTTTACCATCGGGAACCTGACCAGCTGCAATCCAGCCAAGTAACGTTTTTTGCAAGATTGGTAGGTTCTTTCCTAACCTTATCTGCCCGGCGCACATAAGTTCGAAAAAAACTTCGCAACCTAAAAGCATATCTATTTCAGATGGAGTATTAAAATTTGGATCCGCTAGTGATAATTCCGTTGGAATATTTAATTTAGAATAATTGAAATATTTTTGAGGACATACCTCTGAAATGACCGGTAATACCAAAAATTTTAATTTGTTTTTGTAGTCGGAATGTTGGGACGAAAAGCGTATTTCGACGCGTTTTGATATGTTAGTCTTTATTTGACTTATACCAACGACTGGAATATCAATTTTTTCAGTTTCCAAATTTAATTTTTTAATCATTGATAAAGTTACAAAATTAGATTGTGATGCACAATCTAGTAATACTCTACAAGGTACCGAGTTTTTATCTTTATCATACGTGTTTATGATAGCCGTGGAAAGTAAAATGAAATTATTCAACGAATTTTGACAAGTCACAGACATAATTGGACCGGGTATATCCGCGTTCTCGTATTGTTTGACTTGCGAACAAGAATTTTCAGTTTCTGCTACAAATGCTTGACTTGGTACTTGAGTTCTATTTGAAGTTTCCGTTACATTATTTTCAGTTACCTGACTTACATTTGAATGATTCGCGTTTTGATTAACTTGTTCTTGAGACTGATGTAGTAAAGTAGCGTGACGTCGTTTGCAAATCTTACAGCCCGAAGACCTGCACTCATCAGTTTTATGCCCATATCGAAGGCAATTTGTACATAAATTTAACTTTTTTGCTTGACTGAACCGATTCGTCACAGAAAGTTGCTTAAACTTATCGCAAAAATAAATAAAATGCCGCTCTTTACAGTGCGGACACCTTGGTTGATAACTGGTATTATTTGTTGTCACAAAAGATCTAGACTCGACTATTCTTTTGTGGAAGTTTGAGTTAAAGCTATTAGAAACTGATTTCGTGTCTAAAACCTCCAAAATCTGGCAACGCTCAGTCAAAAATTCGCTAAATTGCTCAACTTTTGGAGATAGCTCATTTTTACAAAAAACTTCCCATTCCCGTCTGCTATTAATATCTAATTTTGACACTAGAATGTAAATTAAGATTGCGTTCCATTCTTTCACATTTTCACCCAATGACTCAAGAGACCGATAACTTTTAAAAAATGTGTTTGCAAGACTACGAAGTGAAATGTGAGACTCTTTAATTACGTTCGGAATTTCCATGATTTCCTTTATATGTGAATTTATTATTATTTTTTTATTTTCGTATCTGCTTTGTAACAGTTCCCAAGCAATTTTATAATTTTTGTCAGTGGCCGATAAAGAGGCTAGAAGATTTTTTGGTTCATCCTTCAGCGCGCCTTCCAAATAAAAGAATTTCATTACATCGGGTATTGAGTTATTATCGTGTATAATAGCCTTAAACATATCTTTAAACTTTTCCCAATCGCTATAATTCCCTGCAAACTCCGGTAATTTAATTACGGGTAATTTTGTCGATAACGATGGCAACATCGCACTACCAGTCGCTCCGTCGGCATTACAGCTCCCTACAAGCATGCCGTGTGCCGCCGGCCGATCGTATTGAGTGTGTTTCTCTCGCCAATGGCTATCGAGAATATTTTGCGCGATCGCCAAGGAATCATAAAATCGAGTTTCGAATGCTTCTCGCTCTTGAAACAATTCTTCTTCATTGTAATTATCGGGAAAATCACTAAGCAATAATTCTTCGAACTCGGCTTGTACGTTTTGAAATCTAACTAAACTTGATTTTATGCTTTCAAAGCGTATTGTTAATAATTCGATTTGTTGATTTTGAATATCAAACTTGCTCATGAATGTTTGAAACCGTGTTAATTCGCCTTTTATTTGAGCTCTGCTGTTTTTTACGCGTTTTAAATCAAAATCGGGATTTGTATCACCTACAGACATTTCGAGTTGTTAATTTTTATTAACAAAGAGTAATGTAGAAAATTTTAAGGATTCTGCACAACTATTTACGATCTTCTTTGTTATTAAAGTATGGAGATCGAGTATTTCGTGGCAATATTTTGCATAATTCTTTACGATATTGTTTATTATTATTATTAAAGTATCGAGATCGAGTATTTCGTGGCAATTTCAACATAAACCTACGTGGATTAGAATAGGTAAAACAATTTGAAGGGTAGTAAACATAGTCAGAAAATTGGAAAGGACTGACCTTTTTCGCTCGTGATGCTAACCCAACAAAACAGCCATTTTTTCTGTCATCATTTCTTCATATCTTGCCTCAATCTCGCTGGTATCTGGGGGAGAAGGACCAATGTTGTGGCTCGTGCTTCCCTGGATCGGGTTCTATTCCGGGAAATTATACACTAACCAGGTTTTTACTTATTTTTTATTTTAATTGACGACAAGACATTTTTTGACATTCTCGCTTGCTGCGGGAGAGAGAGCTGAGAGCGTCATGTCTCTATCTCTCTCGAAGGTAATCTCCGTGCGACGTTGCCGCACATTCTTAATACTATTTAGTACAGATAAATACACAACTCTTAACAACAGTATTATTATGTAATAAAGTATATACCTACTATAATATATAGGACTGTCTTATTGCAAACCTGTGAACAATATAAAAACTTAAATTTAGGTAGGAAAGCATGTTTAGTAACACTTATAGGCACATGCAGCATTTTTGTTTAGTATAACCGATATATGAAGGAAGCTTTAAAAGCCGCATCTAATTGTTTTAATAAAAATGCATGGTTTTTTAATTTTTTCTGAAAATTAATACTTCTTTACAATGATGAGAATTAAAAAAGTGCATTAGCTTTCTTTAAACTATTGTAAATAGTAAAGGCTATTAAGAAAACTTTAAAATTCATTTTCTCCGTTTGGCGCTTTCTGTATATACGGCATCTGATTTTGGGACGACAGAACACCACCCCCTTCCAGAAACTGATACTGGCTGCCCCACTGGCCAGTAACAACAACCCTACACTAAATGGCGTCCAAGATTTCTTTTGATGTACCTACGCCGATCAAAAAACATTTTGCGCCGTGCAAAATTCAGCGCCCTGTCATTCAAACTGGCATGATCTGTGACGTTCGCGAATATTTTGCGCCTGTTTGTTGCACCGTCCTGGACGTTATCTATAATAATAATTGTTTGTTCTGAGTCTACCATGCACCGCTGGGTGGTATCACGCGGGCAACCTCAGTTGAACACTTGCCATGAAAATATTTATAAAATAGACTCAAGTCGCCAACCCGCCTTCGATGTTCAAGGCTTTCCAGGTTGTTTGTCAGACTATGGTCACCGATTAAGCAAATGGCCCTTCTTTCAATGGAATCTAGCAATCTCAAGGTATGTTTAGGACCAGAGCCCCAAATATGTGAACAGTACTCCAGCGATGGTCGAATTTGGGCTTTATAGAGCATCAAAAGTTGTTGGGGTGTATAGAGGTTCTTAGTTCGAAAAAGTACTCCAAGCTTCTGCGAGGCTGCCTTAGCAATGGACGCAACGTGACTATGCCAAGACATAGACAAGATATGACTCTCCAAATTAACGCCCAATAAATGAATTGATGAAGCCGAGGGAATCGAGTGTCCCGCCATAACTATATGCGGTTCTTCAACATTAACTTTTTTAGAAAAAACTGCCGCCTGGGTATTTCTAGCGTTAAATTATATTTGGTTACTGTCACCCCAAGACAGAAATTCTTCCAGGTCTTTGCTGAGATGTGAGACCTCTTGCTGCGAAAATATGTGCATTGGCAGCCGATGTCCGAGCATCCAAAGTAAAAGATCAAACAAGTGTGTTGCCATCAGCGAAGCTATACATAGGATTTTTAGTTTTTTCCAAAAGATCGTTAATGTATAGTAAGAAGAGGGTGGGCGATAATATAGAACCTTGAGAGACTCTTGCGTTGATGTTAAATGTGTCTGAAAGGAATCCGTCCATAGCCACTTGCAGAGAACGGTCATTAAGAAAGCTCGACAGCCATGAACAAAATTGAACCTGCATTCCGATGCTCTCACTTTAGTTAGGAGCCCCTCATGCCATACTCGGTCAAAAGCCTTGGAAATGTCCAGTGCTACCGCCCAGGACTCCCCATGATGTTCTGTTGCGTTGTTCCAAACGTGTGTAACATGAATTTACCGACAAGCGTGCGTAAAAACCGATTTTTTTTCAAAAAATGGTGAACCTATCAAGAATTATGGGGAGACATTTTTTGTATATTCTTATGTATCCCATATTCTTTTACATGTTGTTTTATATTTGGGATGAAACTTGAGAACTGAGTCAAGAATCATGCCTTTAACTCTTTTTCATTTTTTTTACGGCTTTATGAGCCAATCTTCATATCGAGATTTGATTTGGGCATAACCCTTCTTGGTTGGACAATTCAGGAGCGCAATTTTTCCTACCTGCTGTCAATATTTTTATATTTTGGTTTTTATATGTAATTGTTCGAAATCTTTGTCGCACCCTCCAGTTCAGTGCCTCTCCACTACGACTGGAGGTAGCGAATTCTTAGGATATTTGTAGGTGGAGCCTGGCGGCTGGTGAACTCTATTACTGGATAGAAATCTAAAGGTTAGTTTCTTCCTTTCGCCGTTTCTACCTAATTATTGTTAGATGGGCCAGGTAATGCATTTGATCGCCACAAGCTGTCGCTTTAAAGCTACATTTGCCATTGTTTATCCATCTTTTAGAGTCAAGTGAACTCTCCGGTGTTACTTCATTTTTCCTTTTTTTTTTCTATAGCCTCACTGGTAAGCTCTTATACGGTGAAACGCGTCTGGGGATGAATGCGGAGAAAAAAATGTTTCTAATTGTTGCTACTCGGTCCTAAACCGAATTGGCTTTTAATGTTGTGCTCCTGACCGGCTCGTTTGGTCCATGCAGGAGCTTTTTTTTTCGTTTTTTGTTAGAAGGGCTAAGTGATCGCCACGAAATGTCGCTGCAAAGCTACATCTGCCATTGTTCATTCAGTTAATTAAACCAACGGTTTCTAGATCATTTAGGAATCCTATGAATTAGAGTTTATTTATAGGGTGAACCACCACGATGATCTTGGTCTTGAGGCGATTAATATCTAGTCCATATTTTCGACTTCGGCCTTTATTTTGTGAAGCGGATTTACCATTACCATCTTTATTACCGGCAATATGAAAATAATTATTCATACCTAGATTTTTGGCCATATCAAGTATAGCTTTTTTACAAACAAATTTGAGGCTAGCTTACTATTGTAATTTTTTTTTCTTTTATCAGTAAAGCAATATCGTTACTCGTGCTTTGGATACTACATTATTTTTTAAACAAATTTTAACTTTACATTCTACATAATAACACACACCCCATAGAAAGAGAACATTAAAGGATGTGGATGCGGTCTATATCCAACTGAACACAAAAAGTTGTTTTAAAGTTTAAATTGCAGCCCTAAATGTTGATTGTAGCTATTGAGCAATCAAACGCATATTCGCAATTAATTTTATGCACACAGTAAACTTTTGAACAAGTTTATTTTACTAGGGATAAATGTGCGATCTGTTGTGAGCGTGAAAAGCAAATCACCTGCCTGTAATTTGATAAATATTTAATTTTAAATTTAATTTAAGGAATAAGTGAAATATTATGTATATTATTTTAATAGGAGAAAACTGACATTTAAGCAGGATTGGCAAAGGCTTCTTTTTATATCTGTTGAACTAAATTTTCTGAATTGTAAATTTAAAAATTTAAAAATATTTTCATTGATTTGTCGACTTCTGTAGTATGATATAATAAAGTTACCGAACTCTGCAAGTTGCAGTACGGCATGTATATATTATTAAGTAATCGTAGCGACAATGCACCGCAATTAGGCGGAAGTTAAACAAATTGATAAAGCTCAAAGGGGTTGTTATTGTATTTAATTTTAAAATGGACCTGCTACCGTTTTCCGAGCTGTAATTTGTTTGCCATCAAGTCCTTGTCAACATTCAAGTTTATCAAGTTCTGCGAAATAAAGTCTAAAGTTATGGTCTCTTAATCATTTTACAAGACATTTTGAACAAGGCCACCGGCAAGTGGCAGTATATGCTGAATAATTTGGTTATTCCAAAAACCAAAAAAAAAAATCTTCGGGAATTAATTTTGTCGGCTCCCGATAGCCTAAGTAACGTCACAAGGGGCGTGTTTTTAAAAACCTTTCCAAACAAAAGCAGATTGCCTTGCAAATCACCTAAAAGATTTTTTCCACTACTAACCTATAACAGCGCCATTATTGACCGATTATTAACGTTAGAAATCGTTTTTCTCTACCTTATAAGTTATTATTGACCATGGTCAATAATAAGGCATTGAAATCCATTATTGACCGATCTTCAAGAATCTATTTGAAGGCAGGTAACTTGATTTTTTGATTCTACAACATGAATTAATAAACATGAATGTGGTTTGGCAACCACATAATTATCAATACTTATTAGATTACTTGATATTGTAAAATATCGATACAATCAACATTTTTTCTGCTTCCATCCTTAATTCTGGAGGTGTACACATAATAATATCACTAACATTTTCTTCGCTCATTTTTTAAAAAAACGGAAAACTCGTGAAATCTGATGACATAAATGGACAAAAATTGACATTAACAAAGCCACCTGACAAAACAACAAAATATTTTGCCAATTCCAAAGCGCAGGTAACTTGATTAAAAAATATACTTATACCTATATACATCTCTGTAGGCAGCAAGAGGTATCACATCTCAATAAAGACCTGGAAGAAATTCTGTCTTAGAGAAGAACCGGATATAGTCATGGCGGGACACTCAATTGCCTTGGCTTCATGAATTCATTTATTGGGCGTCAATTTGGATAGTCATATGTCTTGGCGTAGTCACGTTGCGGCTATGCTAAGGCAGTCTCCCAGAAGCTTGGGATACTTTTCACACAAGTAACATCTCTTCAAAATGTCATCTAGTTGCAAAACGATATTAGCACTGTGTTTTCCTGGTGTTAACTCCATGGTATGTCACTAATGTCGACAAATGTTCCTTTGTGAGGTTCAGCAGACCGAGAAAATTGTTCCCTCATCAGTACAGGGTTTTCTTTTATATTTAGACCCCTATTTAGAGGAAAAACTATAAGAGATAGAAAAAAACTTTAAATATGAAAGTTTTATGATTTTTACTGAATTATCAGAATATTAGCAAAAAATTATTAAAATACTATTACAATGCCGAAAAATATAAGCAACTTATGTTTTTTTAAATGGAACACCCTGTATTTATTTCATTAAAATTATAGATCTTTTTTTCCTGATTACAAAAATATAGGGTTTGTCTATATTAACTCCAACCAGTTTTAAGATATAAACGATCAAAGTTTTAAGAAGTTGTATTTAGTTTCTAGTCTAGAATGCTTTGGAAATAAAAAATGATAAAGGTCTGTCGCCATTGAAAACACATGTTATTATGACATTTTTGTCGTTGTTTGCTTGTATTAAACGAACATTTTGCTACGTACTTAAAACAATAACATGGGATATTCTACAGCAGAAAAATTCGATATTATCCATCTATATTATTCTAATAATAGAAATCCATCTACAACTCTTAATGAGTACCACAGGATATTTCCCAATAGAATTTTACCTTCCAAAAGCACTATTAAATATGTTGTGAAAAAATTTGAAGAGACCAAAAGCTTAGAAAGGAAAAAGAGGACAGTAATGAGAGATGAGCAATTAGATTTAAATGTCTTGCTGTTCTTTGAAGGTAAACATTCTAGTTTATACTAATTCTTAAATCCTACAATAATTACTTAAATGTTGTATTACAGAAAATCCTGAAAATTCTATACCAGATGCGGCAGGCCATTTTAATAAATCCCTATCAAAAATACACGAAATTTTGAAAAAATACGGATATCATCCATATAAATTTTTACCAGTCCAAAACTTAACAGAAGATCACAAGAGACAGCGGCTAGAATTTTGTTTGGATGTTTTAAGAAGGCGTGAAATTGATGGGAATCTTTTAAACAAAATTTTATTTACCGACGAGGCAAATTTCAGCACAGCTGGTATGTTTAACCGAAAAAATAAACATTTTTGGGCAACTTCAAATCCCCACAAAATTCAGCCTGTTAGAATTCAGGGTCGTAGGTCTATAAATGTGTGGTGTGGCATTATAGGAAATAGGGTCATTGGTCCAATAATTTATAATGGGAGTTTAACTGGTCCAAGATATATGGAATTTCTTGAAAATGAGATTGAAAACATTTTGGAAGAGCTTCCTCTCAACCAATACGCTACGCTCATTTGGCAACAGGACGGTGCCCCACCCCATAATGTTGTCCCCGTTACAAGATACTTAAATGAAAAATATAATACGTGGATTGGAAGAAACGGACCAATAAGGTGGCCGGCAAACAGCCCTGACTTGACGGTTCTGGACATTTTTCTTTGGGGCTATTTAAAAAATAAAATTTATTACAATAGGCCAGAAAACGTTCAAGTTCTGGAACAAAGAATTCACGAAGAAATTTTGGTGCTAAATAGGGACTTTCCAGTGTTCATTATGAACGCAATAAATCATAAGTTATTAGGAAACATTCAAAAATGTATATTAAATGAAGGGGGTTATGTTGAAAATCAATAATTTTCTATGGTTCTGCATTTTTTCTTTATTTTGTATTAAATATATTTTAAAATTTCATAAAAGAAAGTATTTTTAATTTTTATTTTATATCGCTAATATCTTAAAACTGGTTGGAGTTAATATAGACAAACCCTATATTTTTGTAATCAGGAAAAAAAGATCTATAATTTTAATGAAATAAATACAGGGTGTTCCATTTAAAAAAACATAAGTTGCTTATATTTTTCGGCATTGTAATAGTATTTTAATAATTTTTTGCTAATATTCTGATGATTCAGTAAAAATCATAAAACTTTCATATTTAAAGTTTTTTTCTATCTCTTATAGTTTTTCCTCTAAATAGGGGTCTAAATATAAAAGAAAACCCTGTACGTCATCAATAATGTTGTTCTAAAAGAGGTGACTGTGGTTAAAGATCTTGGCGTGTTCTTGGATATACAGTTAACATTTTCTGAACACTTTGATAAAATAACGTTTAAGACAAACAGAATGTTGGGGTTTGTTAAGAGATCATGAAGGGACTTCAAAAATGTAACAGCTGTAAAAACACTGAGTATTTCCTTTGTCAGATCCATCTTGGAGTGCTCAAGCATACTTTCCACCGAAGAAAGTACTACGACGTCTTCTTTGTCTTCAAAGTATTAAATAATATTATCAAAAGCCCTGAAGGTTTGGAAACTTTTTACATTCATGTTCCTAGTTACCAGACTCGTAATCCTTCCCTTCCACATGTTCCATTTAGCAGAACGAATTATCTGGCACATAGTCCTATAAACAGGATGCCGACAAATGTCAATAAATTTTGTAATGCCTTACAAAAATTCTTGCCAAAAGGGCTATCCTAGATTAGGTTAGTTTATTTTATTTTGTAATAATGAAATAATAATAATAATACTTTTCCGAACTAAGAACCTCTATACACCCCAACAGCTTTTGATGTTCTATAAAGCCCAATTTGACCATCGCTGGAGTACTGTTCGCATATTTAGGGCTCTGCTCCTAAACATACCTTGAGATTAATGGATTCCATTTAAAGAGAAGCCATTCGCTTGATCGGTGGCGATGATCTGACAATCAACCTGGAAAGCCTTGAATATCGAAGGCAGGTTGGCGACTTGGGTCTATTTTAAAAATATTTTCATGGCAAATGCTCAACTAAGGTTGTCCGCTTGATTCTACCCAGAGCGGTGTATGGTAAAAATACACGATGAGCCACTTCAGCCCACCCGTACGTGGTTCAGCTTAGTGTCCTTCGAAGGACACTGTTTAAAAATTCTTGCATCTTGAGAACATCATCACGCTGGAACGACCTCCCTAAGGTATTATTTCACACCGAGTATATTCTACAAAGACTGAAGACCAACGTAAATAATTTCCTGTGCACACGCACCGCTGTCAGACCGCCATAAAGGAGTAACCCTGCAGTGCTGTGCCTTATCATAAAAAAAAACGTGATTGTCATTTTTTTTTTTGTAAAATAACGCTTATGGTACTGTTTATTTATTAATACAAACTAAACTTGGTCTAGAGAATAAATAATTTTTATTAAAGATTCAATATCTGCTCAAGTGGTTATGTATTTTTTTTACCTCATTGTAACAGAGCGAACAGAAAATTTGTAAGTTTTTTGAATTTCCTGCAAAGATAGAAGAAAGCAAAGCCCGGGCATCACTTAAAAAGGTTCCTAAAAGAACATTTATTATTATGTTATTATTTGCTTTGAGTTAAATGCACATCAGCATACCCTGCGTTTTTTATATTTACCTGTTCACCATTAGTAAAGTGTTTCGCATGAAAACCGACTTATCTCGAATCTCTATAAAGTATTAAAATTTCATTAAATTATACAAGTCAGTTTAAAAGTTAGAGCCAAAAAAGTAAATCGCTGGGTACCTGTTTGGGGCCCTGTATCTTCGGGGCACTTTAGGCATTTTTTTATATCACCAATTAAGGTTATTTTTGACCTCCTCCGTATGCTCCCGAGAAGTTAGGAGGTACTTACCGGAGACCCTGTATAGGCGTTCTAAAATGTTAGAGATTGCCTAAATGAGGTGGGGCAAATTGGGCTATTTTTCACCCGTAAATCCAATTGTTATTATCATCGCTTTGCCATTTTAAATTCGGAGCTTAGAATACATTCATAATACACTTGGTTAAAACGCTAAATTATTATCATGCCTTGCTAAGTAATGAAAAATTACACGATTTATTTACATTTAGTGTATGAACAACGCGATATTCCCCGTAATGACTCGTGTTAAATCCGTATTACAACGGGTCAGTAATCTGCCGCCAGCCGTCGATCTGCACATAGACTATAAGGGCTATGTGGATAGTTATTACGTAAAATCAGAAATAAAAGTTCCCTGTTACTAACGGAGATTTTAAATTAGGTATTAATTAATTAATTAATTAATAAACTAACATTTCAGGAGATTTCATAATATGCTAAGCTTGCTCACTTCGCTGAAAACTCCACAGACTATAGAAGCATTAAGTTGTTACGGACGAAGACAAGATAAGTAGAAATACCATAAAGTTCGAAATTTCCAGGAGCTCTTACCGCAAGATTATTTTGATTATATTGATTTTTTGAGTAGGTACTGGATGGAGACATTAATAATAATTATTAATTGTGAAAGAATATTGGTTGTATCGAAAAATACTTTTGTTGCTTATACAAGAAACTGTTTAACCCAGTGATTTTCAATGCAATGGAAACTGCAAATCCTCCGGAGCAGAAACTGCCAATATGTTTGCCCACCATTTTTCTTAAGTTTATAACTAACCTTCTCCCGATTACCAACAACCACATATTGAGTACAACAACACCGCGGCACCAATACTACAGAGTACAACGTTTTCATATCAGATGTAAATAATAAGATATTAAAAAAGGGTCCCGGCCCCGACGGCATACCCCTATTACTTCTTAAGCACTGCAGCTTTATTCTGATTCATCCTTAATATATTATTTTTTAAGGTTATAGTTTATTCAGTAGGGAATTTATCGGCGACTGCAACAATCCTGAGCGGAAGAGACTAATGAGATCACAAGTATCAAAGCCGACAACACCCGAGCCCTCTATGCTGATGATACCGCCTTCATCGTAAGGTCACTGAGTCTACGCATAGTCGCGCGTAAACTGCAAGATGCAGCAAAAGAATTTTCCAGTTACTATGTAAACTAGAAACTTCGTCTAAACCCCGATAAAACCCAAAGCATCCAGTGTGTTCGTAGAATGCAGCCACCCTTCGACGTGATCAACCTGGATGGACGCGACGTCTCCTGGCACCACACTGTGAAATACCTCGGTATCACCCTCGACAAAACCCTCCATTAGCGCCCCCATACTCAGAACACCGTCAACAAAGCCAAGCTCTTCTATAGCCAATTATACCCACTGCTCAATCGACGCAGCGCCCTCAGTCATGAAAACAAAGTTTTCCTCATCAACCCAATCTTCCGCCCAACCCTCATATACGGTTAAGCAGCTTCTCTTCAATGCCTTGAAAATCGTTACATTCGCACAGCCATGAACATCCCATGGTTCATCCGTAACGTAGATCTACACCGAAATATCAAACATATCCCCCTTACCCAATACCTCCGTGAAGGAAAAACTAAAATCCTCACCGCCACCCTCACTCACCCCACCCGGTCATCAGACAAGGCTCCAACTATGACATAGGTACCCCGCACCGACACAAACGTTCTCGACACCAACTTCTATAAGTGTAGCCACACACTACCCCTCCCCCAGTGCACCCCAGATATTTCTCCCAAAACCTTCCAAAAACCCACATACCCGACTCCATGTGAACAGCGGAGTTTACTGTTAATGGTGATACCCTGCGGAATGAACCGCAGGGGGGCTAGAAAGGCAAGCCTAGGGGGAATAAGCGAAGATCAGAGCTTGTGATAGCGCTGGCTCCCGATAACTCCTTCAAGGTGGGCTCACCTTACTACCGAAGAAGAGACGTTTCAAACTGTGTCGAAGGCCGGGCCGATCGAATTCGGCGAATTGATATACTTTTTGTTACGTCTATGGCTCGCGTGGTTATTTACTGGTAATATGGTTTAATTTCGGAAGGGAAATAAGGTTTACAAAAGAATACCCGCAGTTAAAATTCATTATTATTATTTCGATAAATCAAATTAAAAACAATAATTAAAATTTTTAAGTATCGAAAGAAATAAGGGGCGGTCGCGTAAGACAATAGAATACGATTATGCATATTATATGAGGACAAGAATAAATATATTAATTTGTCCTTGTGATATAAGTACGATAGTAAGATCAATAAGTATATTAAAAATATATTTTATACGGGTCGTAATGTAATGTGTTTTTGGCTTCAACTAGAGCATCACCCTATTACCCACTAAGGGCGTAAAACATTGCTTACGACCGAGATACATAGAAACCGCATACAAGATATTAACATTATCAATTCTTGCAATGAAGTACCTACAGTTATATTTATTAAAAAAGCTTTTTTTAAAGATTACTTTAAAATTTCAAATAAGTTTGGACATCCGACGAAGAATGAAAGCTCAGAAAAAAGTAAATGTACGAGGCGAATTCGAATCGACAACCATCGGTTTTATACACCAATGCCCTAACCAATTGAACTGTCCTAGACATAAACATTCATTCGCTTGTCGAGATCTGCTTTTGCCGAAATTTCTGGGTGCCGCTCGCAGATCAACCTGCAGTTATAAGCAGTCGGAATGTTAGAGTGGGAAGAAGGGGAGACGAAGAATGAAAATTCAGAAAAGATATAGTAGATCTATGAGCTGGATTCAAACCCAAACCTTCGGTTTTAAGTACCAACGCTTTAACCAGTTGAGTTATTATAAAGATATCAGTTTTCTCGCTTGTCTAGGTCTGCCTTTTTATAGGCAGGTATTGTTGGTGTTAGAGTTATAGACCAATTTTCTTTGAAGATAATCGCAATTGGGAATTTTTGTAGGAAGAACTACTTCCGAATTTGACTGTTCTGTTTCCTGATCCTGTCGACTTTGATGTCCCGAATAGAAACAGCTGGTTTTAAGAAGATGGTGCGCCTCCACATTTTGCAAGAGCTGTAGAATGTAGAATTTCCATACGGTTCGATTGGTAGACGGAGACCCATTAAATGGTCATTAAGGTCTCCAGATCTTACTCCCGTAGACTACCTTTTATGGGCATACTTGAAAAGCAAAGTTTTTTAAACGAAACCGGCAAATCTTGAGGAGTTAAAAGCCCCAATAAGACATGAGGGTATTGAGGGTAGGTTAATTTCTGCCGAGTTTATTAGAAATGTTCAAAACGAGTTTTTCTTGACAAGGAACATTTTAAGTATTTATTAACAAAAATATTTTAAAAAAGAACATACGTATTTTTTTTTGTTTAAAGTAAAAAAAAATTAATTTTTGATTCTTATTTTATAAATAAAAAGGAATATAAATTTGAAATTTGGCAGTTATATGTAACTTAATATGCTGTTTTAAAAAAATTCTCGATGACGTCATATCTCTAATTTAGGATACACTGTTACAATATTTTTTGAATAAAAAGGACCACACCTTAAAATGTTCATAACCGTGTCAAAGCATGTTTCCAAAAAGAAACCATACTGGAAGTTACAAACTAGCGCTGTTTTTATTGGGGATATATATCGTCCAATGTTTTTCATAATGTACGAGGAAAGCCTAATGACGTGGAAGAACTAAAGAAACAGAATTATTGATACTTCAGGTAGTGGCCTGTATATCAATTCTAATGTCAGAAGACTGCCTAGGAATCTGCTTTGATGTAAATGGACGACACCCAAAAAGCTATCTAACGGTATTTATTTAGTTTAGCTGTCCCTGTTTTTCTTGTTTCATTTTTCAATGTAAACAATTTGTAGTTTTAATGTAAAAATTATTTAAGTTAGAATACGATTGTGTTTTTATATTATTGTTAAATACTTGTTATCAATATTTTATTTCACGAAATATTCTTGCTATAGTTTACGATCATAAAACGTAAAACACACCTTTCTTTATAAATCTTGCTTTTAATTTTGTCGTTAACTAATAAAATGAAGGGATTACAGACTATTTGAGATTGGTACGTATTCAGTTAGCGAAACAATTGTATCGATCTTCTTAAAGTGCCGTATGCTTACATTTGCGTTAATGTGCTTATATCATCTCACAATGCCACAATGCCTTCTTCGGCTCTTTTGGAGGTCGTGTCGCATCAGCGGCGTTACACCAATTTTGGAACTTCCCAATAGCTAGGTGGTGGAAAAATTTGTACATAAGATCATGTGCGTATTTTAAGTTAGATCCAATTTTTAAATTCTTTTCTTTTCTCGTTCAACTGTTCGACTGGTCATCATTAGATAGTCTTGGATTCGGAAATAGTTCTTTAAATAATTGACGTGTTAATGTAATGTTTAATTCTTTAAATAATTGAACTTGAAAGGTTGCTTTAACGAAGTTAATCGGGTCTTGGTAGAAGCCAGTCTTTTGGTAATTTAAATGTACTGTTTGGTAGAGATTGAATGTGGGAGCTTATAACCAGTTAATTTTGCGATACGTCTGTCAGTCTGAAGTAATTTATTATGACTTTATCGAAAAACTCATTTAACGTCGGCATTCGCAGTACGGTCATTGTGCAGTCCGGCAGTAATCCTATGATTAGGTGCGTCCGCAATAATTCCTAAAACTTTGTTTGAAAACGTTGAAGTCTATTCATTTGAGACTTGTTAGTAGTGCACCATGTCGGAATACCGTATGTCAGTACCGGTCTTTTTACCACTTTGTCAAAGTTCGTACAAGTTCATCTTCGTCCGTATGTCTATCTAATCCTACTATTCTTGTTTAGCAGTCAATAAATAGCACCACGCTGAGCATTTCAAGCGCTGGTCCGCGATTGTGTTCTAAAACATCCGCTAATCTAAGCAGAGACTCAAGTGTTTGATATTATCTCGCCAGTTTATCCTGTTGTTATTTATAAAAAAATCGAGTTTCCGGAAATTTCACTCTGGACTTCGAAAAGTAAATAGCTTGTGTTTTAGTGTCATTTACACGAATTTGCCATCTTTTCATTCCTTTTTCCATAAGTTTTTTATAGCCTTGCAGCTTTGAGATTACTAACCTGGGCTGTTTGGCAGTGGCGGTAATCGCAGTATCGTCAGCTAACAGATAAAGCTGTGTTGGACCAAATTTTGGGATATCACGGGTATAAATATTGTACAGAGCCGGTGCAAGAGGGGAACCTTGAGGCACTCCGGCTCTGACGTGCTGCAAAGTTGAAACCGCATTTTCTGATGAAACTGCGAAAGTTCTGTCTGCCAAAAAAGAGTGGATAACGATTATATCCTATGCAATGTTTACTACATCCATGAGAACATTATCAGGCAAGTTTTTTAACGCCTTAACTTTTACACAGTCAAAGCCCGGTGCCTTTTTAGATTTAATGAAACTGAAAATATTTTTAAGCTCCTCTAGATTGATGCTTCGAAGGTTTTGAATGGGATGGTCCATTGAACGATAAATATGTACTGTTCCGAAGACCGCCGCATCTCTCTGAGGGTCCGTCGTAGGGTTATCGCTGAATTGCTCACGAAGGTTGTCCACGAACAATTGAACTTTGACCCTGGGATCAGAAATCAACTCATTGGTGGTTATATCTCTAATGAAGGGCATATGTTTTCTACCACCCTTCGTCAGAGAATGAATCATCTTGTAGATGCTATTATCCTTAGTAATTAGATTCCGGATCCTGTAATCCCACAGAGAAGACGCTTATTCCTGAATGAGTCTACGAACGTGCAACATTGCACTGTACAGTATGCACGATTTATGAGTATGTTGTTAATACGAATCTCATTTTTTAGTTCGTCTGAGAAGGCTCCGTACTTTGAAAACCTCCGTACTTTAAAAACCTCCGTACTTTGAAAACCTCGTCACTTTCATAGTAGAGGCATTAGCCAAGGCGGTGTTAATGGAATCGGTGATTCTGTCTACATACATCAATTTCGTGATTTGCAACGATAGGTGGTAGTGGTTCGTTGTTTTCGAGGATGCGTCTAACAAATAGTAGTATTCGAAACGAAAGCCTGCCCCTTTTCTTGCGGATTGCCATATTCGGCTAAAACCGGTAGATGATCTGACGATAAATCATATAATACCACAGGTATTGACAATAAGTCTGAATTTCTTACTATGAAAATGTCTAAGATTTCTGGGAGACCAATAGGAGATGGAGTGTTCTCCCGGCGGCATAATGTGGTAATTATAGTCGAGAGATTTATTGTACAGAGTAAGGCCTTTTCGGTTTTAGTTCCTACATCCCCAAATCCTATTTTTAGCGTTTAAGTTACCCCCTATAATTATAGTCTCATTACTGTTACATATCTTGCGTATACATGTACTGTCAAAATTGACCGACGGACTACAGTAAACAGAGCACAGATAGACCCATTTATTTTTAGTCTTTACACGGATGAATGTACCCTCAATATGCGGACAGCTTGACGGGCCCGGCACAGCCTGAGCAATAATGCACTTCTTTACTAGAACCACGGTTCCCCCTTTTTCCCTAATAGGCCTGTCATTCCTAAATACCGTGAAATTGGTCTTTTGAAGGGCAGCCTTCCATACTTCAGTCGCTGGTTTTTCGTTTGCTGAGCTAGCGCTCAGATCCGCGTTGTTTTGCGACCTCCACCTAAAGTTAGGGGGGGGGGGATACTTGGCTTTACCGTTTTGTTAGCGAAGCAAATTTATGGATCTTCTTAGAGTGCCGTTTGCTAACATTTGCGTTAATGTGCTTATATCATCTTTAATGCCACAATGCCTTCTTTGGCTCTTTTGGAGGTCGTGACGCATCAGTGATGTTACACCATGTTCGACTAACTAGGTGGTGGAAAAATATGTATAGAAAAATTTCCGAAAAAATTCTTGGTGAAAAGTCTTTGGACGCTAACAACAAACGTGTTAAATCTAATGAATCAGAATGTTCCACCAGCTCTACTAGTGGCATGGGTTTAATATGATTTGTTCGTGGGGCCAGAATTGAAAAGTGTGAAGATTTAACCATAAGAAAATATAAAAATTGTTTCTGCAATGTTGTCATCTCTGCGTTTTCGACTGATCGTTAATTAAAAGGGTAATAAAAAATGCGCTACTATATAATTTGTTCGCCTCTGCCATTTGTTCTAATAGTTGCTCGTCAATATAACATTGATATAAATACAGTTTGTCGAAGTGAGTTTATTAGTAACTAATTTTTTTGGTCACCAATTTATGATATACCAAAAAGTATACGATTTGTTTGCCAATCCATATACAGGGTTGTTGGAAGGTCCTGCACGAAATTCGTTTTTATTTCATAAGTTAGAAAAACGCTGCAACAATGAAATTTATTTAAATTGTTGTTGGAAAAATTGTTGTAAAGAAGAAGTATTGCATTTATTACTACACGGTTTGTCCTATCAGAAAAACTTAGAATACTTTTTCTCTTACGAAATAACTGCCGATTAAGAAACAAATAACTATTTTGAAAAAGAAAACAGTGCCGCTCTAGTTTTTAGGATAAACATTTTAGAAAACAAATTAATCTCAAAAATATTTATTTAGCTCACCGATCCATGGTGAGAGCTTAATGCAAATTAGCTTTAATTTAAGTTAGGGCAACTCATGCCAATTGTCATTCATTTTGGAAAAAAAAATCTCTTATTTGCGAGTTCTTTACGCAAGTGTACAAATATTTCTAATAAGAAACTGTTGCTTTTTGGTTCTGGTCATAATATCGATGGATTTTGAAAATTATTTTTGCTAAAGTGTTAACGTACCCGACAGAAACACTCTATAAAGATTCTGGAATGCTTGATATTAGGCAACATTTCTGTCTGTCTTCTTTAGTACGACAGCATGCCAGTAAGAATTCTTCCCTTCCTGTAAACCATATCTATAGCACGCGACAAAGGACTGATACACTGAGAGTACCCAAAACAACAAAAACTATAACACAAAGAAGTTACTATTTCCTGGCACCTAAAATATATAATGTTATCCCAGCAGAACTAAGAATATTGAATTCTAGTTTTTTATTTAAAAAGAAAGCCCGCAAATGGATACTTAGTGAAAGTAGGAATTATATACATAGTATAATAGATATTAAAAACTATTATAATTAACGAATAAATAGGTAGGAATTCATGGTTTACGTCGTCTGTTGTCGCATTTGCAGTCTTAATTTTTTCTAAATGGGCATACGTTTGGTACCTAGTAGGTATATGTGTTGGATGTTGATGTATTATCTTTGCATTGTCTGTATATTGTATATTGGATATGAATAGCATTATTATTTTATTTTATTTTTTTCTGTTTTTGTTTAAATTTCTACTAACAATATAATTTTGAGTAAATATTGAACGCTCAATATATGAAGGATAATTTGGCACAAGTCTATCAAGACTTTAGACCTATCTCGAGTATATTTGCGTGCTATTGGTATAATATATTTTTATAGAAATTCTTTATTTTTTTTGTATGAAAATGTACGTAATATATACTATTATTATTCCCAGAGTTCACACTTCTTTCCATCGAAGTGGCATAAAAGCACTGACACATCGGTCTCAATCAGACAAGATGGCCGGCTTTACTGATGTATTAAAAATACTTGTGGCTATCGCCAATTACCCTTCTCACTATGCTACAAGTGTCTAAAAGGACGGATTTTTGCATCGGTATGTACAGTTCCCGTTTTAGTCCCAATTGACCAAGACTGTTTTCTAGGGTTTTAGGTATTTCTCCTGTTGCACCGATGACAATAGGTACGATGATTACCGTTTCCATTTTCCACATCCGGAGGATCTCATCTCTTAGTGGTAAGTACTTGCTTATTTTTTCGGAGTGTGTCTTATTGACATTAGCAGGAAGAGGTACCGCAAAATCTACTATCAGTGTTTTTCTTTGATTCTTGAAGGTTATTACAAGATCCGGAATATTATTTGGGATTGGCTTATCCGTTTGGATTTTTCTATTCCAATAAAGACGAACTTGGTCTGTTTCGCATACAGGCGGTGGCTCGTATTGGTAGTACGGTATTGTGTTGTCTAATCCCATGTAAGTTTCTCGCAGCTTTTGGTGTATGATCTTGCCAACTCTATCATGTCGCTCTAGATAAGCTTTAGGGGCTAGTGCAGTACACCCTGAGATAATATGATCGAGTGATTCCTCTTTGGTGTTGCACATGCGGCATTTTGTATTGTCGAGTTGTTCGCCAACTATCCGCTTCCTGTATGCCTTCGTTGGTATTACCTGGTCCTGAATTGCAGCAATGAACCCCTCTGTCTCGACGAAAAGATTACCAGTGCGCAGGTAGGATGTAGTACTAGCGGTATCTATAGTATCTCCTTCGATCATGGCTAGGTATTTTCCGTGCAGCGGTTTGCTTCGCCATTGCTGAAATTGCTGTTGGGGTGTTGCACCTTCGGGTATAGGATTGTAGGTTCGGTCCGCAAGTCTCAGCGGTGTAGCTTTTTTATCAGCTTGAGTTACTGCCATATGTAAGTTGCTGGTCTCCGATTTTTTATAAAAGTATTGCCTAAGGTTGTCTAGCTGCTTATGATGTCTGATCGCTACATCAGGGATTCCTCTCCCTCCGAGTTTTCGTGGTAAGTGGAATCTTTCGATAGAAGATTTTGGATGATGAGCGCGATGTTTTCGGAATTCCTTTCGGGTTTTTATGTTAAGTTCGCCCAGTTCAGTGTTTGTCCACTTGATGATACCGAAACTGTAAGAAATAGCTGACGTGACGTAGGTATTGACAGCTTTTGCCATGTTTCTTGCTGACAGTTTTGTTCTGAGGATTAAGCGCAACCTCTTGAGGTAAGTGTCGGTTGCTAGCTGTTTTGCCTGTTGATGGTCTATATCTCTAGCTTGCAGGTATCCCAAATATTTATATTTTTCTTCTTCCTCCATTCCTGCTATCGTCCCCTGATCACCGCTCACCTCATACCCATCGTGTCGCACCCATTTTCCTCTCTCCATGCTACTCACCTTGCACTTATCAAGACCAAATTTCATTTTGATGTCCGTGCTAAATCTTCCAACACAAGATAAGAGATCATGAAGGTGTTTCTTGGTTTGGGCGTAGATTTTCAAGTCGTCCATGTACCATAAGTGACTAATTGGTCTATTTGACTGTGGTAAAAGATATCCTTTGTTTTGATTGTTTAGCATTCTCGTGAGTGGGCGGAGGGCTAAGCAGAACCACAGGGGGCTGAGGGCATCTCCTTGAAATATTCCCCTCTTGATGCTAATCATGCCTGCATCTAACACTATGTCTGGCGTACTTATCATCAGCTTCGTCTTCCACTGACCCATGGCACATTTTAGGAAGGTACGTATGTGCGGTTCTATGCCATAAAGCTTTAATGTTTCTGATAGCCAAGAATAAGGGATGATATCGAAGGCCTTTTGGTAATCGATGTATGCCGTATATAAGGAGTTCTTGGTTTTCTTTGCCGAAGCCATGATGGTAGCATCTATGATAAGTTGTTCCTTACACCCCTTGGAGCCTTTGCGGCACCCTTTTTGTTCTTCGTCCAACAGTTTATTTTCCTCAAGATGACTGTAAACCTTCTCAGTGAGTATGGAGGTAAGTATTTTATAGACTGTGGGTAAGCACGTAATCGGTCTATATTTGGAGGGGTCCTCCGTATGCTGAGCTGTTTTTGGCAATAAATAAGTAACACCGCTGGTCATAAAATCCGGCATTGATCCTGGTTCCTCAAGAATTTTGGTGTAGCAGTTAGCTAGCTGTCTATATACCGATTTGAACTGCTTAAACCAGAAGTTTTGCAGTTTGTCCAACCCTGGTGCTTTCCAGCTTTATTCCTTTATTCCTTCGTTACTTTCCAGGTCAACATGGTGCGCAGGTTCGTAGTAGTTTTCCTTTCGTCGAATAGCCATTTTGTTGTTTTATGCTCGACAGGTGTGCCCCAAATACCTTTCCAGAGGCTTTGGACACTCTCTATGGTGGGCATCTTTGGCTCGTCATTTGGGACATTGGCATTGTTGAGGTTCCGGTAAAAAACGCGCTCCTTCGTGACGAACTGCGTGTTATGTGTTCGCCTGGCGTTGCTTTCCTTGAAGCGTCGAAGTCGCTTTGCCGTCGCTGCAAGTTTTTGTTTCAGCAGGTCTAGCACCTCAGCTGCCGTTGGGTTTTCAGCTGTTCTTTCTCTATTGATTATTGTTGTCGCTGCTTTAGTGACCTTTTCGCTGGGGTTTGGTTTCTGACTTTGAGTAATGAGCCCTATTTCCTGTCTCAATTTGCAGATTTTATTGTTAAGACGTTGTTCCCATGGTGCCTGCTTGGTAATTTTGATTTTTGGGGGCAAGTCACCCACATCTTGTTTGTTTAGCTGTAAAGCCGCGGCGGCTCCAGAATATATAAGACTATGGATTTCATTAATTGATACTTCGTCTGTTAATTTTGCAGCTATTATATTGTCCACTTTGTTAATTATTTCATTTGTGCCAGTCCTGAAGATGACTTTTGGCAATCTAGGTTTGTCCAATGGGCTTATTCCATTGTATTTAAGGTGGATCCTCTCAAACACCTCTAGTTCAGGGGGTTCGCTCGTTTCTTCCATATCTTCCACTGCTTGTGGCTCATCGGTAAGCAATTCTAGTCCAAGTTCTATTGCAACTTCGTGTTTAATTCTGTTAATAGTTTCAGCTGGCATTCTGTTGTGTGTGAATATGGATCTGCGTTGGTCTATTATGTTTTGAACTGTTTTGCGTCGTAAAGCGGGGTACTGTTCTGTGACTTGTTTGTGTAGTTCCTTGCTAAAAGGGTTCTTGGCCATTTCTAACTTGGTTATTCGGTAGTAGCAGCGTACTATGAACTTATTGATTTTATCTGTCCACATAGTCCGCTGTCTTAGTCTGCCCTGTGATGTTGTGGGCTGAGGCGCATCCTCAGCAACTTCTTCATCTTGGGTGGCCACTATTTGTTGTTGGGCGTGGTCTTGAGTCAAATTTCGTTGTCCTTGTCCTTGGCTTAGGTCGTTTGCAGGCCTATCCTCCCGACGGATCCGACCCGGGTCCTGCAGCCCCGGTCCGCCTGAATATCTCTTATGCCTCGTATTCACAGCAACTGTATCTCAAAAAGCGGGGTGCTAACCCACTTATCGGTTCATCACCATTGAACCTTGGTGACTAGGTAACTGGGTCCCGTGGGGTCGTCACTTCCCAAGTAGTCCGATCATGACCGAACTACCCCCCTGCGGGGCTATTATTATTATTATTATTATTATTATTATTATTATTATTATTATTATTATTATTAAATTATAAACAACAAATAACTTGATGGAGCTTTTTCTACAAGTTTACAATTTTGTAAATCAAAATTTTGTTATTAACATTGATAAATAAACATTGTATAACAATTGTAGAAATAAGGTTATGATGTAGTAGCGTTTTTTTCCCTCAATAAATAATAATAATCAACCAATAATAATCATTATGATAACGCCAAGTGTCACCAAACGTTTTATTTTTTATTACTTTCAACATGCTGTACAGTATTCAATAACACACAGTTATTACACTAATTTAATAATCGCAAATGCAGGGTGTTCATTTTTCGATGTAATTGCAGGGTATCTCGGTAATTAGTAAATATAGAAACTTGCCGTTTTTACAATACTTCGCTACTTTTTCGTGAAACAAAAGATGCCGCAAACAGAATTGTTATAGCTTTCCTAGCTTATAAGCTACAGGGTGTGTTCGAAAATGTTTGCATTTTGACCATTCGGTTATCCTGTAACTTATTAAAAAATTGAAAGAAGAGAGTTTTTTAGATAGAATTCAGTGGCGCGCATACTTTTTTCGGGGAGTCTCACTTTTCAAGATTTAAAGCAAAGATGATTTTTTAAATGGGACATCCTGCACTCTATGAAGCAAACTAATATGTCATATTTTTCAAAATTTCCATACTACTACATTTTAGCCATTTTTAAAACTTTAGCCATACGGTGACATGTATTTTAACAAAACGTTATTTTTGCCTAAATATTTTGACAAATGGACATACCAGGTAGATATTCTTTTGTTTGTTTCAATAGTTCCGTGGCCTAATTACTACCCTAATTTAAAAAATTTTTCGCTTTGTGCGCTTCTTGTTAATAGTAACTAACAACTATTGTATAATAGCCCAATCAAATAAGAAAAAAATATACAGGATGCCCCATTTAAAAAGGCATATATTTGCTGTAAATCTCAAAAAGTAAGACTCCCAGAAAAAAAGCCAGCACGCCACTGAATTTCGCTTAAAAAACTCTCTCAGAAACAGTTTTCAATTTTTTTAATAAGTTAAAGGATAACCGAAATACAGGGGGTGGTCAAAAAGCAAACATTTCCGTACACAAACACCCTGTAGCTTAAAACTTAAGGAAGCTATGACAATTATGTTTAGGGCATCTTTTGTTTCACGTAAAAACCGCAAGCCTCTATCTTTTCTAGTTACCAAGATATAGTCACCCTGTACTTAAAACGAAACAAAATAAATAATTTAGACTTGGGGTTGGGACGTTTCACTATCCGTGAATAAAAGTTTTCCTTAGAATATCTCATAAAAAGTGACCAAAAGAGCGTCGAAATGTACAATGTATAAAACCATATGGCTCAACATAAAAGGACCTCGCTGAATGATACAAGTTTAGTATACAATTAAATTAGCATCTTCTTGTCCTTTAAAATCTTTTAAAAATACATTTTCAAGGCCGAAAAATCTAATTAACCAACCTGTTAGGAAAGCTCTTTAACTACGAAATTCAAGAAGTTCCTTGATAAAAACAGCAATTAAAAGAGTTGCGTTTTTGCGAAAGCGTTCAGGAGTTTAGAAGGTAAAAGCATATTTATACGGAATAAAGTTTTCTGAAAATTAAAGTTAATTAGGAAAAATCGCACGGGGAAAACTCTAAAGAGGAAAAACCTGTTTCAAGTTTCAAAGTAAGTTATTAGATATTATAAAGGTGTTACTGACTTTTTAAATGCAGTGTCTCAGTCAGAACAGTTGCCTGCTGGGTGCAATATTTTGCCTCGCCTATAAAGGGTGTCTCAGAATATGTAGACAATTTCCCGGATTCAAAGAGAACACATAAAAATAAGTTAACATAAGTCATAGATTTTTTTTTCTACGTCCTCTTCCCCTACGGATATGTGGGCCCATAGAGGACTTTTGAAGTATTAGGTAAAATTTAATAATTTTTTATTGTGATTAATAATCTTCATGAAGCTCCTTTTTTGTGGTTTGACTTTTTTGACATGTACCGATTTAAATAAGAATATTTATTCCAGTGTCCATTGAAAATAGAAGGTTTTGAAATTTTTTATCTTTTTTTCTTACACAAGGTCTTCTTTAGAATATTTACGTCAGGTAAATACCTGAACTAACCTGACATTTTTCTCTTTTTCTGCTTGGTTAGTTAATTAGTAATGGATGCTGAATATGCCGACATGCATTTAATGTATGGGCTGGCATCATGTAATGCCTTATAAGCCAGAAGGCTTTATGAAGAACGGTTTCCAAATAGAAAAATTCCTGATAGGAAAACTTTTGAAAGAGTGAGTCGTCCTTTACGAGAGACGGGTAAAAACTACGATGTCTTATTTTTTACTTGTACTTATCGAATGATAGGGATTTAATGTAAAGTGTCGTAAATTTTAAGGAAAGTCTAACAAAGCCAGCCACAATTGTGGAAATCGAATCCATCGCGGTGAGGATATTAACAAAAATATCGTAAATTCCGTAGAAGCAGATCCTTCTACAAATGTACGAAAATTGACTTTCAAGCTTGATTACCCAAAATCTACGGTTTCTAGAATCCTTAGAGAGCAACAGTTGCATCCATAGCATCCATAAAAAGTCCATGCGCTTCTTCCAAAAAACTTTCCGCGAAGGATGGAGTTTTCTAACTGAGTTTTAGAACGGCACAAATGCGATTCAAATTTCATTGGTTCAGTTCTCTTTACAAACGAAGCTGGATTTTCTAAAAACGGCATCATAAACTTTCATAATTTAAATTTATCGGTAGAGAAAAATCCTCATGCTTTTATTGCAACGCATTATTAGCAACAATTTGAACCCATCGACGTGTGGGCCGGAACCATCGGGCAACATTCAATTGAACCATTTGTATTGCCAAGAAGAATACCTGGAGAACTTTATTACGACTTTCTCTCGAATTTGTTTGAACAATTTGCCAAAACTTTGACAAGATCTACCTCTGCCAATAAGACGACATGTGGTTCGTGCGTGATAGGGCCTCGCCACATTTTAGTCTAGCAGTTCAGGAACACCTAAACAGAAACTTCGAAAATCGATGAATAGGACGAGTAGGACCAGTGGCTTGCCTTTCTCGATCACCTGACCTAAATCCAATAGATTGCTTCTATGGGGCGATTTAAAAACTTTCGTCTATGCCAATCGAATAGGCAATAAAGAAAAGTTATTGGAAACGATTAATTTTCATTGTCGCGAAGTAAGGACTAATGTTGAGGCATTGCGGATGGTTCAACCATGTTCAATTCTTAGAGCTAGTGAATGCATCAGAGTGGAATGAGCTCATGATAAATAGACATACAAAAGTATTCAATAAAAACCATATTGAACAAAAATATTGAACTAACCTGAACAAACCTTAACAGTACATTTTATCGATGTCGATTAAGAGTACCTTTCTTTTTTAGTCTAAGGTTTAAGCTGTCCAAAAATATTATTGTGATTGCTTTATCGTACAGGATGTAAAAAAAATAGCATTACTGTTTAAATATTCTATTTATTTCTGTCTTTCTATGGCAGCTACAATAATGCCTTGGCCATCGTTATTTAATTTATTAATGTGATATCTGCCAATCCATAAAGGACAAGTTTCATTGAGAATGGCAGTTACTGGTACATTGTGTGGTAGAGCACCGTCCTGCTGGCAAATAATTTCCCTATGATTTTGTATCCAATTTTCGATTACTGCCCTTATTATGATTATCTGTATAGTTTACCATTAAGGTTTCAATCAAAAAATATTCGTCCCATGACTCGATTGTTTAATATTTTACAGCAAACCTTTACGGACTGACGGCCAGAAAGTTCAATTTCTCGAGTTGCTCGAGGATTTTAGTTGACCCAAAAATTAATGTTTCTTCCATTAAACACTACTTTGACTGTCGAATATTATGACTCACCCGCCCAACAAACTTTATTTAATTATTGTGCCTTTTCTTGAGATGTTCCATTATCTCTTGACATGAACGTAAACGAGACTCTTGGTTGTCTTTGGTTAATTTTTGTACAGGTAATACTTTATACAAATTTATGCAAAGTATGTTTAATCCTGTAGTATAATTTTGAGATCCTAAACCGCCAAATAGCCCAGATTTACCATTGTTAGATACTTTTTATGGGGCTATTTAAAAAATTGTAAACAAAGTAAGAAACGAAAACAACTCAAGGAACAAAAAAGTTGTATTGTTAGTTGATAAATCCGAAAAAAATATATCAAAATTAGAAAAAAGTCCATGGCGTACATTTTTATCAATAATATTAGTTAAGGTACTCCCCGGGACGCCACTAGACTTAATAAATTTAATCTAGTTAGGGCTAATTAAGCCCCTTATTATCATGAATAACGGTACCAAATTTCAATGAAATCGAAAAAAGGATATTTAAAAAAATGATAAATAAAACTATTAGAATATCATAATGAAACACCCCGTATAGCTTAGTAGATAATTAAAAGATTTATAGAACTAAAAATCAATGTACAGGGGCTTCCATGTAAACTCTATCATCTTTATGTCATATGTCACAAATGTCATGCTGGATTGTTTTTTGGGTTTTATTAAAACAGGGGTTTCAACAATATGTTGTAAAATTTCTAAACTTTTCTCTTCATCTACTACTGCTAGTCGTCCTGATCGTCGCCTATCTTTACAATTTCCAGTTTCTTCGAACCGTCGCACAGTTTTTAGAACAGTTGCTTTTAAAATTAGATTTCGGTTTGGAAATGCGTCCTTAAATAGATTTTTAACCTCTTCGTAAGACCTGACCCTATCGCCATATCCTCTCATTATGAAAATTGTAATTCTTTCACTTTCAGTTAAAGACATTTTTGCATGTAAAAATGACAGCTTTTATGACTTTACATCAAAACTGAACTGATGCTTTATTTATTAATAAATAAAACACTTTTGTTGATATTTTCAAAACACGTCGTTATTTCGAAAACTACTGATACATAAAACAATTTCTAAAAAAACTACAACTTTTTTACTTTTTTACATTTTTCATGTAACTCATCAAATTACTCATATATGGATGGTTCATTTATTAATAAATAAAATATATAAATAACTGTAAACTACTGTACAAGGTTTTTTATTATAATTTGCCACCCCTTAAAAAAGTTTATTTTTTGAGAGGGAAATTAAAGGTAAATACAAATGTTGCAGGATTTTTCATTATAAACATTAAAACAATATAAAAGATGATCGAGAAATTAATAAAAATGGTTTAACTTGTTATTTTTTTAAATGGAACACCATATTATATATTGTGACATATTTGAAATCAGCCTAATTCCCACATTCCAAAAATAAATAATACTTCTATGTTTGGACCAGCCGTTTTTGAGTTATTTCATTAATTGCGTCTTGTTAGCAGTTACACTGACCGTGGATCACTGTGGAAAACAAAACAAATAACTTATACTATAACATTTTATTATTATAAATAGATGAAAAGTTACAGAAGGTTAGGGATGAAAGTAAATATTTTATTGAAACAAACTTTTCAATTGTTTACATGGGAACCTCCAATTTTGGATTATTTCATTTAATTTATGAACTGTGCTTTGGTATAAAAGAAAGATGTTTGCCCCTTTTCTTTTCGTTAGACCCAATTTGTGGACGCGTTTCGCCGTATTACGGCTCCTCGGCAAGGCTATAGAGTCTGACGAAAAGAAAAGGGACCTTACAGTGTTTTCAACACATAATGTATACATATGCGATGTTGCACGTGGCGACATCTCGTAGCAATCGAGCTATCCACCCACCCAGTATATATTCGTTTTTTAAAATAAAAATGTCTTGGTAATTTTTTGGCGTAATTCCAACAAATTATTTCTTCTATAATAATAAATTCAATACTTTAAGTACCTTCACAAAACATTTACAAGTGGTGTAAGATCGGGCCTATTTGCTGACCATGTCTTCCAATCCATATAACACCATGGGGCGGTATACTATTTTGATGCCACATAATCGGGAAATACCCGTGTATTGGAAGCTCTTTTAAGAGAACATCTATTTCATTAGTTAAAAGATCTAAAAAGCCTTGTCGAAATTTCTTTAAAATTAATTGGTTCTATAATTTATTCCATAGATCAGTATCCGTCCAACTATAGTTTTGTAAATATTTGTCTGTTCCTAAGTTTACACGAGAGCTTAATGCGCTTAACTAAAAATGCGATTTAGTAAAAATACGCCTTAAATTGTGTGCGCCTTAAATGTTACCAAGGAGGGGGGGGGGGGTTACATAAACGTGCATTATATACACACATTTGGGAAATCTGAGAGTGAGTTCTTGGACTAATATACAGTGAGGACCTAAAGTCCGTCCCCCCCCCCCTCTAACTCCTTAACCGTTCGGTATATTTTAATGAAATTTTGAATGATAAGATTTGAATGAGTCTTGCATTTATTGACATACCAATGACAGCTTTAAATGTCAAAATGACAGCTGGGTCCGCTTTTGGAATATTTTTTTAAATGGAAAGGGGGATCCAATGACACCTCAATTTTGAATGTCTTTTAATGCTTAAAACATTCTCCAATTTGAAAAACATTTGGATCAGTATTAAAATTATAAGTATTTTAAATAAAAGATAAAAGGCACACATCTACAAAACACTGGTTACTTCAACAATTGTTGAAAATGACCGCCATGGACCTCCTGACAAATAAATATTCTATTGGTAAATTCCTCTCGGACATTGTGAAGCACCTGTGGCGTTATTCTTAACAAACATCTGTAATTCGTTTCCTAAGTTCATCTAATGAGCCTGGAGCCGTTTTATAAACCTCAGTTTTAACGTATCCCCAAAAAAAAAATCTAGAGGCGTTAGGTCTGGCGATCTAGCTGGCCATTCTGTCGGACCTCGACGATCAATCCACCTATTTTCATAAGATTCGTCCAGGTAATTTCTGACTTGCCTGAAATAGTGTGGCGGGACACCGTCTTGTTGAAATATAACCTCTTGAAACTCATATGGGTTTTGGGCAACAACATCATTAATAAGTGGAGAATTGTATGTTGCAACATAACCAGGTACCTGGGGCCATTAAGATTATATTCCAGAAAAATGGGACCTATAATGTGATTACCCAAAATGCCTGCCCAAACATTTATTTTCTAGGGAAACTGAGTGTGTCCCTCCCGAAAAACATGGGGGTTTTCATCACTCCAGTACCAACAGTTTTGGGTATTAACTCTTCCATGTAAGAAAAAAGTACTTTCGTCGCTAAAATAAATATTCCGCAAATAGTTATTATTCCGTACGATTATTACTGACATAATTTCGCAAAATTCTAGTCGTCTATCTGGATCATCTTTTGTTAATTTGTGTATAATTTTCATTTTATATGGGTGAAATTTATGTTTTTTTAAAATTCTTTTGACATAACTACGAGAAACATTGCATGCCTCAGCCACGTGTTTCGTTCGCTGTTGGGGAGTAACAACCATTTCAGCTAAAACTTGGACATTTTCACATGTTCCACGATTTTTGGCCTTCCAGACCTTGGAGCGTCTTTCACCGTACCAGTTTCTTGAAATTTTAAGTTTGGTTTTCGAAAAATTTTCTGCATAATTGGCGTCTCGGATATCGTTCATTGAACATACGAACAGCAGCATGATAATTTCGGTTAGCTTCGCCAAAAATAATAATCGCTTCAAATTTATCTTGTAAAGAACGAGCCATTTAAGACAATTTCGAGCTAAGAATATTTTCTGTCAATCAGACATTTAAAAACAGTATGACAGCAAAAATCAATAGGCAACTAATAGGTAAAAAAGTGTGTTATAAACAGTGGTAGTCATACCGTAGCAACCGATATTATTGATTTCTATTTAGAAAATACTGAACCAAATGTTTTTTAAATTGGAGAATGTTTTAAGCATTAAAAGACCTTCAAAATGAGCTGTCATTTTGACATTTAAAGCTGTCATTGGTATGTCAAAAGATGCAAAACTTACTCAAATATTATCGTTCAAAATTTCACTAAAATATACCGAACGGTTTAGAAGTTAGAGGGGGGGGGGGACGGACTTTAGGTCCTCACTGTATAATATACTTTCTGTAACAACATGCAAACACACCTTTACAATTACTCCATGTTTTGTTAGCAAAACCTTAATAAGGGAACATCTTATTTGTTTTATATCCGCTTTTTAATGTTAACGTGACATAAGACACCGATCGTTTCTTTACCTCGCATCATGAAATTGTGCGTGCTGAATTTTTAATCTTCTTCTTCTTTTTCGTATAAGCGCCAAACCTCGGTCTTGAATAATACAAATCCTTCCAATTTACCTAAACATGCTTGTGTAACTGCGAGAGTCGCATATTGACTCACAATCTTTTTTTCTTTATCTAGGTACAAATAATAAAAAAAAATACATTTTTTCACGGAATCACAATTCGTACTAATCGGAATAAGTTGGAAAGGTTCTCTAATGTGAATGATGCTGCAGAATGTTTCCATAACAAGGTGTACACAATTTTTGAAATATGCGTACAACAATGTCACTGGAACAAGCAGTATCCGGTATGGTTCGAGAAAACCATAATTAGAAACTTAGAAAGGAAAGAGAAACTTAGAATAAAAAAGTCAGAAAACTGGCAATGCACAAACTACAAATGAATTTATTTAACTTTTAGCACAACTGAAACATGATATAAAATTGGCGTTTAATACATACATAGAACAAATATACAGCAAGACATAAGAGAGGATCCCATATCATTCTGGAAATTTTTTAATAATAGAATGGGTTCAATAACGTTGCCGAATAACATGTTTTTAGAAAATAGTTAATATAATACAGATCAATCCATTGTTGATTCATTCGCCACACATTCTAATTCCGCACATCCAGAAAAAATAAACGATGTTAACTAATGAAAACTATTTTATATACAGGGTGTAATTTAATTGAGTGCCGATACTTGAGGGTGATAATCTATGAATGATTCTAAGATAAAAAGTTCATATGGACATATGTCCTAAACCTCTTCATTTTTGAGCTACAGAGTGTTAACATTTTAAGAAAAATATAACCTTTTTATATAAATCACTCTTAGATATTTTTATGAAATTTTGTACATACCTTTTAATCAATAAGGAGCATTTTTTGACCTAACAGATTTATAAAAAATTTTACCAGTGACGTCCGTACGGGGTTTGAACTGAATATTTTTAAAGAAAAAATGGATACGCCACTGCTTTTTCTAAAAACGAAACTTACTTTTGAAATTCTCATTTATTTTAAAGCAAATTTCGTTTATAGACTTACTTTTGTACGACGCACCGTTTTCGCGTAAAAAATAAAAACAAAAAAAAATAAAAAATTTTATTTCAAAAATCGCGATTAATTTAAAAGGAAAAATTCCAAACCTTAAATCGAAAGCGAAATGACAAGAGAAGATAAACAGAATAAAGAACCCACATTATTTACAGTAGTTGTTCGAAGTGTCGTCCACCCACACGTATGCAAGCATGGACTCTTCTTCCCATAGACTGACGCACATTTTCGAAGATTTCCGGGGTGTTTCTTATGGTTTGGCAGCATACTAATATACGATTTCGTAACTCTTCTTCGGTATGAATCGGCACTTGGTACACTAAGCTTTTCAGATGCCCCCAGAAAAAATAGTCTAAACTGTTAAGGTCCGGAGATCTAGGTGGCCATGGCTGCGTTCCTCCGCGACCTATCCACCGATTGCGATAGGTGTGATTTAAAAATTCACGCACTCGTAAGCTAAAATGTGGAGGCGCACCATCGTGCATTAGCCACATCTGGTTTCTTAATAATAATGGAAGGTCTTCAAGCATTGGCGGCAGATCTTCTTCAAGAAAGTGTAAATATGATTGTCCATCAAGTCTTCTTGGGAGAAAAAATGGGCCTATCAAATAATCATCAATAATGCCAGCCCAAACATTTATTGAGAACTGTTCTTGATGATTTGATTCTACAATTGCATAAGGGTTTTCATCCGCCCATAAATGGTTATTATGGAAATTTCTTATTGAGTTTCGAGAAAAATTAGCTTCGTCGGTAAAAAGAATGTGCCTGTCAAATAACGGATTTTCCATCAGGTTTTGAAGAAACCACACACAGAAATTAATGCGCATCGGGAAATCTCTAGGGAGTAATGCCTGGACTCTTTGAATGTGATATGGGTATAATAAATTTTCGATGAGAATTTTCCAAACAAGAAAATGTGAAACATTAAATGTTGCCGCGATTTTCCTCGTGCTACTTTTGGGGTTCTCCTCAATTTCGTGTAAAATTCCTTCTTCAAGTTCCGGTGTTCTTACTGTTTGATGGACTCCTTTAGCACTGTGGTCTACTCTTAAAGTTCCGGTCTCGTGGAGACGTCTATGAATCCTAGAAAATGTTCTCGGATCGGGTACTACGCGATTTGGATACCGCTCTTGGTATATCCGCCTGGCTTCGTATGCATTACCGTCTGCAAGCCCATAAATAAAATGCATGTCAGTTAATTCACTGTTTGTAAAATTTACCATTCTTTTATTATAATTTAACGTCTTACTGTAATAATAATTATTTAATAATGCAAAATCAATGCCAGGCCTTTTGTCTTTATGAAAAGAAACGTCAAAATTGATGTAGCTTTACCCAGCCTACTGATTTTTATTTGATTTGCTTTAAGAGGGCATTTAATATGGTTACCGTTTTTTTCTTTTCAAACGTTCAGTTGAATGTCACTGGTGAGTAGAAAATAAATTGTTGTCCCAAAAAAAGTGTTTCCACTCATGGTGGGTGCCAACCAAATTCAACAAAATAAATAAAAGCAGTCTCAATGAACCGAAGAAAAAAATGTTTTTTTTGTTTTTATTTTTTTACGCGAAAACGGTGCGTCGTACAAAAGTAAGTCCATAAACGAAATTTGCTTTAAAATAAATGGGAATTTCAAAAGTAAGTTTCGTTTTTAGAAAAAGCAGTGGCGTATCCATTTTTTCTTTAAAAATATTCAGTTCAAACCCCGTACGGACGTCACTGGTAAAAATTTTTATAAATCTGTTAGGTCAAAAAATGCTCCTTATTGATTAAAAGGTATGTACAAAATTTCATAAAAATATCTAAGAGTGATTTATATAAAAAGGTTATATTTTTCTTAAAATGTTAACACCCTGTAGCTCAAAAATGAAGAGGTTTAGGACATATGTCCATATGAACTTTTTATCTTAGAATCATTCATAGATTATCACCCTTAAGTATCGGCACTCAATTAAATTACACCCTGTATGTAACAGCTTATGAAGATGTGTGCGATGCAGTTAAACAACTAAAAGCAAATAAAGCTGTAGGGCCTGACAACATACCACCACATATAATTAAAGGATATGTAGGATTTTTAAGAGAACAATTAAAATTATTATTTACTCAAGCCACAAAAACTTTTCCGAAAAAATGGAAAAAATTTGCCTCATTTTTAAAAAAGGTAATATATTGAATATTGCTTATTACAGACCAATAACAATACTCTCTGACCTAGCTAAAGTATTTGAAACAATTATATATAAATTTATTTATAATTCGGTCTCCAAAAAGATATCTCCTTTTCAACATGGCATTATAGACAAACGTTCTACAATAACAAATCTGTGTGCAATAATCCAAAAAACCTTGGAATCCTGTCACAACAAATTACAAGCGGATGTTGTATATACCGACTTTGCAAACGCTTTTAACAAGGTATCGCACTCAGTACACAAGTTAACAATCGAATTTGGTTTTCATGAAAGAACTGTGAAACTTATAGCTTCATATTCAGAATAGCGCTGTCAGAGAGTAGCAGTAAAGGGATTTATATCAGAGATATATACAGCTACTTCTGGGGTTTCGCAGGGCTCTAATCTTGGGCCACTACTGTTTCATATATTTATTAACAGCCTAAGAAATATAGTTAAAGATTGCAGCGTTCTTATGTTTGCAGATCACACGAAACTTTACCTAAATGTAAAAAAATGAATTCGGTTGTTTGCTTCTACAAAAAGACTTGGACATATTGTTAGAGTGACCTGTAAAGAATCAATTAAGTTTTAATGTGGACAAATGCTCTGTTGGTACGTACCCTAGAAAGAAAACTCCAATAATCTTTCCTTGTTATATGGATGGAGCGGTCTTGGCCAGAGTTAATGAGATGCGGGACCTTGGTGTGACATGGTGATGGTCAATTAACATTTAGGAATTACAAACTAAATATATCAAACAAAGCGTATAAAATATATGAGTTTACTGTCAGAAACTGTAGGAATTTTAGAGATTGTATTAAAAAATTATATGTTTCATGATATGTAAGGAGTATATTGTAATATGCAGCTGTTATATCAAGTCCAATATATGAAAATCACAAATACACTAATAAGAGTTTAAAATAAATTCCTGGGATATTTATACTTTAAAAAAATGAAAGCAAATGCTCTGGATTTTCCTAAAACTGAATTAAGGGAAAAGTAAAAGTTGCCTAGTTTGGAAAAGCGCAGGGTTTTTAGTTCGGTGCTATTCTTATTTACAATATTGCACAACGAAGTAAATGATATAGTTCTACTGTCAAACAGTAAAATCTACATTCCATCTCAGTGAACTAGAAAACCACCAACTTATTATACAGAACCTGCATGAACTAACAACTCTATGAATGCTCATATAAAAGTGATATGTAATTATGTAAATGACATAAGAACGAAATGTGATATACAGGGCGAGTCGGGAGGAATGGACCTAACTCTAAGGGTGTAATCTATGCATCAAAATAATAAGAAAAAACTCAAATGTTGTTATTCAATATTCATTTGTTTTCAAGTTACAGCGTTAAATAAAATAATAATACTGTTAAACCAAAATATTCAGCATTAACATTGTTTTAAATAAATCATTGGTTTAGTAAATTTTTAAAAGTACCGCCATTTACTTCCAAACATTTCCTGCTTCGTTTACGAAGAGCGCGCGTGGATCTTCTAATTGATTCGTGCCTTTCTTTAATATTGAGTACAGCATTTCTAATACGTCTAATTAATGCATCCCTAGTATCTACTTTTACTTTGTAAACCTCAGTTTTTAACCAACCCCATAAACTGTAGTCCAACGGCGTGAGGTCTGGCGATCTAGGAGGCCAACTAATAGGGCCACTGCGACCAATCCAAACCACTGGAAACCTTTGGTCTAAATATTGCTTGACCCGACGATCGAAATGGGCAGGCGCTGAGTCGTGTTGATAATACATTTCAATTCTGATATTTAAAGGAATCTCCTCCAGTAGTCCTTGCAATTCATTTCGCAAAAAACTTAAGTAGTGGCCAAAAGAAAAGGACCAATTAAATTATTATCGGTCATGCCGCACCACACGTTTACTGAAAACCTGTGTTTAAAATTACTTTTGACTATTAAGTGAGGATTTTCGTCCGACCATACATGGGAGTTTCGATTATTATTGATGCCGTCACGCGTGAATGTAGCTTCGTCAGTAAAAAGTATGTGCGGTAAAAGATGACGATTATTAATTATCCACTCACAAAATTGCATACGCTTGGCGTACGCTCCAGGTTGAAGATTCTGTACACGCTGTACATGGTACGGGTATAAACCTTGCTCGTGAAGCGTATTGATCACTCTTTTTTGGGGAATCCCCAACTGAATTCCAACTCTTCGTGAATTTGTCGTCGCATCTTCTTCTACTAAAGCTAGACCATTTTCTATTTCTTCTAAATCCTGTTGAATGGCTCGTTCGGATGTTCCATTAGCACTCGGAAGCGTTCCGGTCTCGCAGAGTTTGTTGAAAACTCTGATAAAGGCCTTTCTGTTCGGTGTTCTTTCACGTGGAAATCGTTCACGATATTGTTCGGCAGCCGCTGTAGCATTCCCATTACACAAACCATAAATAAAAACCATATTGGCGTATTCGAGATGTGAATAAATGTGTGGCATTTTATAAAATTAAAATGATACAAATCCGAAAGTTAACGGTGAATCAATGTAACATTTATACTGACACTAATAGGATAGTGACAGCACAATAATCAAAAGCAAACAATAATAACATTTATTACAGAAAAAGCTAAATTAATGCAATATTTTGTTTTTGCCTTATAACTTGAAAACAAATGAATATTGGATTTAAGTTTTTTTTTTTATTATTTTGATGCATAGATTACACCCTTAGAGTTAGGCCCATTCCTCCCGACTCACCCTGTGTACTCCGTCACCAAGAATGTCCTAAATTCTGTATTTTCGGCAATACTTTTTACTTATGACTAATTACGCCTCCTATATTAAGAAGATAAAATAATTAAGATCAAGCGATGCCTTCCTAATCTGTAAATGGGTTCTTGCAACCAGTTGATTTTGTACAAAATAAATAAATATACCTTTATAAGACATATCTACATATAAACTAACAAAAATAATGAAAATATCAAACTCTTTGTAAAAGGTTTTAGAATGCTGAACGCTGAACGAAGGGACGAATTATTTGTCTATAACTGACAAAGGGCTGATACGAAGGACACATTTCGCTTATTTCCTGAAAATAAATAAATGCTCCTGTAAGGGTGTGCGAGGTATTTTATTTTCAATATGAGTGTCACGGGTGACGTGTAAGATTGATCGAAAACAAACAGGAATATTATTGATGGCCCATATTTATAAGAAAAAAACAGATTTGAATTTTCTGCTGTTTTTGTTAGATTTTGATGGCGTTCTTGGCATCGGTACCTATTATATGTTTGGGTATTATTTTTTACTTTTTACAGTTTCATCGAGAATGCAGCATTTACGTTAGTAGTCAGTACAATCATTAAAAATATACTTATGTGCCATGTGCCATATTTATGGCGAAAATGAACGAAAACAATAAGAGACGTAACGGACAAAAAAGTTACATTTTGCTTCTAATACGTCATTCAAATACAGGGTCGTTGGTATGTATGGAAACGGGCGATTATTTCTTAAAGTACAACAGCTATCAAAAAATATTCAAGACAAAAGTTTTACGGTTTCTTATGGTCTATTAGAATTTTAAAAAATGAAGTATACAGGATGAGCCAGAAAGCCGTAGAGAAATAAAGTTACTTTTTCCTAACGGAACACCCTAAATCTTAGAAGATTTTTGGATCTTACATAAAATTACATTTATTTCTTAATAAGTGCATTATAAGTGTAAACCTAATAGTTTCCGACATGTCGACTTTTGAAAAATGAAATTATTTAATTTTGACAGCTTCTAGCTTTCTAACGGTACGTCTTAGTAGTAAAACGGCTTACATGTCTCTATCTCAGTTTTTAACAATCTTTCTAGAAGTGTCAACTTTCGGTTAAACTGGATGTAACTCAAATGCCGGAAATATAGTACTTTCGGTTTAATCGGTAGTTGGCTTTTTTACGAAGATAATAAAAAAGTTAGATAGGGACATGTAAGACGTTTTGCTCTATGGCGTTCCGTTAGAAAGCTAGAAGCTCTCAAAGTTCAAAAATGTCAAAAGTCGATATCTCGGAAACTAACAAGTTTATACTTATAAAGGACTTAATAATAAATAATTATAATTTTATGTAGAATCCAAAAATGTTGTAAGATATAGGGTTGTTCCATAAAAAAAAAGTAACTTTGTTTTTGTACGGCTTTCTGACTTATGGTGTATACTTATCTCTTTTTAATTCTAATAAACTTTGCAAAACCATAAAACTTTTGACTTCAATATATTTTTTAGCTGTTTTACTTTAAGAAACAATCGCCGACCATTTCCATACATACCAACGACCCTGTATATGAAAGAATGTGATATATTCAATGTAACTCTAAATCAATTAAAAAAAAATGTTGGTATTTTATGGATTCTAATAATTACAATTATACGGCATTACAACACTCTTAGTAATTTAGTACCAAATTGGTATTCCTACTCTGTAATTGGATTGTCATATCTGTAGAGTTTGTAAAAAATTAAATAAATAAATAACTGGATGGTTGCTTGTCGAGTTCAGCTTCGATCTGTTCAACTTATATAAGCGCCAAGGGTTCAATAAAGCGTTTAAGTATACCCGAACATAGATTTTCGACTTTGGTCTTGTATTTTAATATACAGTGAGAACATAAAGGTTGAAACAAACTCATTTAAAATTAATGTGTTTCATTTGTGTACAATGTGTCAATTCTTCGCATTTTTCACAGCTTATTTCATGTGAAAAGGCTGTCCCAAAAACAAGTTATGACGGTTTACTTAATTTTTTAAAATTATTTTTATAATATTTTTTTGGATTCTGCACAATATTTTAAACATATTTTATGAAATATGTCATATACTTAAATTTAGCCATTTACGAGAAAACTTTTTAACTGGAAGCAACAACACATAATTTATCAAATGTTGGAAATGACCTCCACCAACAGTCTGGCAGTACCCGAGACGATCTTCAAATTCTTGCAGAACGCTATTAACGAAATAAGTTTCTATCAATTTTATTTCGGTTCTAATTCTGTTTTTAAATCTTCAATATTGTTTGGTCGGTTAACATATACCTATCTAAAGGGGTTAAACCTGGAGATCTGGTAGGCCATTCAATTGGACCTCGTCGGCTAATCCGTCGTTCGAGAAAAACTGTATTAAGCTACTCACGTACACGGCGGGTGTAATGGGCCAGAGCTCCGTCTTACTGATACCATAAAGAATTGCTCGGTGCATCAGGATCTTCTGGATTAGGGTATAATGTGGTGTAACGGCATAGAATATTTTATTTTATTTTATTTGTATTTAAGAGGCTTGCCTTACTGGAAGAAACTTTCCCATGAAATACGTTAACATGTGGCTCGTTTTTGGGGAAAGCTAAATAGTTAATCAAACTATAAAACACCTTTTCTGTAATATAGACCTAACTCCTCTTCGGACCAAATTTCATTCGTTATGGTACTTCTTAAATTAAAATAAAAAAAAAACCATAAATATCTCTTACATCGACAAGTTTTGAATTGAAAAGAAAATATTCTCTATAGATACTTAAAAACATAAATTTGCTCGAAACAGAACCGTTCTTGGAAATTATCTTTACCCACTAGGGTTCAGAGTTGGAAAACACATTAGATGCAACGGTTCTCGAAAAGAAGGAATGCGAGGGAATTGAATCATATAGTTTGATATAAAAGGAAAAATAGATGAAGTTGCGACTTTGAGATAATCCGGTATCTGCCCTATGCACCTTGTACAAAAGTTAGATCTGTCTATTTTGCCTACTGAACACCTGAACACAGGAAACAAGCAAAAACGACTTTGTAGGTTTTTTTTTTCAATATCTAACTATTTTTAGATATAATTAGATTAGGACTTTGTTCTTTTGTAGAAATTATAGGTTTAAGTCATTTTCTATGAGAGGAAGCCAATATTTTCAATTTATCCTTTCCGTGAACTAGGTGAGCCATCTATCGGCGAACAGCCTAAGAATATTAAGGGGGTGGTCAATGAGGGTTTAAAAAGATAGAAGTACAAGTACCCTGGTGATTGGTCAAGTACCATCAGCCACGGGACGCGGGAACTACCATTACTTGTTTTGAGATTTTTGATTGGGTTACAGTTAAAAGGTGGAATTTTGGGAGTCAAGGGGTGTGGTACTATAGTCACAAGTTCTCTTTCGAGAACGCAGAAAAATAAGTTTCGAAATTGTTACCGAACTTTCTGGTCGAGTTACTAATTCTCGTGTGAAGTGATCCTTTTCTTAATTTTATAAAGTTCAATTTAATCTCTTCTCGTTTATTAATCAGTGGTTTAGGCTAAGACGTATACCATCTGGTAGTTCATTCTGTTCTATTCATTCGTTTCTTTTATTGGGGATTTTACATCCAAAATTAATTTTCATTTCAGTTTGAATACTGCATAATTATCTAGTTGGGCTTTAGTTTCGAAACCTCTCTTTCTCGCTAGATGTAAATATTCCTTTGTAAATATATTTAAGGCCCTTTTTGTAAAATATCACTTTCCTTTTCATTGTAATAGATTTTAAGTGTTTTGGGAAAATAGTTATTTTATTTGGCTAAACATAATTCTTGAAGAAAAAAGGGTCCAAAATTCTATTTTCAACAATGCCGGCCCAAACATGAATTTTTTGAGGATATCAGGTATGACATTCCATAATCCAGCATGAATTTTTTGTAGCCCAATACCGACAGCTTTTTTGCTTATAGTTCTATTCAAGCGAAACGTTGCCTCATCCCAAAATTCAATTTGTTTCGGAAACTGTGAATGATTATTGCACATATTCATCATTATCTCGCAAAATTGGACTTTCCTGTCTTGATCATCCTCATTGAGTTCATGAACCAATTGAAATTTATAAGGATGGAATTTATTTGTGTCTAAATACTTTAGGACATTTGTTTTGCAAATATGATTTTCCAAAGCAATAGTACTACTCGCCTTATGGTGATCTTTTTGAACCGACAATAACACATTTGATTGTGTACCTTCTAATACCGCAGGTCGACCTTTCGTATAATTGTCCCTAACGTGACCTAAATCTCTATAGTTTTTTGTCTATTTTACTGACAGTAGATCGATTCTCTGCGAGGATACTTGTTATTGAAGAGTTCGTAAACCTCCATTTGTGTGCGCATTCTATCTCCATAACCAACCATTATTAATATTTCTATCCGCTCTCTTTCACTTAAGCGTACCGTTTTTCAATATTACAAGATTGTCAAAATAACTTATGCCTGACACTTTCACTTGAGGCAAACTACTTATATTATGGGACAACCGCCACTGTCAGTGTGATAACCTAACAACCCAAGGCTTTATTTACAACAGTGTTTATGATTTAAGTAATAATAAAAAGATCATCTGTTAAAATCTGAATATCGATATTCTCGCAAACAGCTGAATTTAAGTATATGACATATTTCATGAACAATCCAAAAAAATATTATAGAATGGGTTTATCCATCTAAAAAAACAAAGTATTTTAAAAAATAAACAGCAAAAATAAAAAATTTACGGTCCGATGATGCATTAAATGAATTTGTTCCAACCTTTACGTTCTCACTGTATAATTAGTATGATAGTTATTATACAATTATAAAGGTCCCTAACGTGACCTAAATTCCTATTATTTATTCTATATTGCTGGTTGTAGATCGAGATACCGGTTCTCTGCCAGGGTACTTTTGTTATTGTAGAGCTCAAAAAATTCCAGTGAACGCATATTGTCCCTAAAATCAATAATTATCATTAATATTTCTGATAACTCTCTTTTATGCCGTCGAGTTTGTTTAGATTACAAAATTGGGTTTTACTATGTTATAATGGCCCTTGTCTTTTACAGTCAGTCGGATTATATTATCTGAACCTGCAACTTGTCACCAGACTAAGGCAGCCTCGTAGAAGCTTGTATTTTCACTAATTTCTCAAACAAGTATTTTCAATTATTAATTCGTAAGGTCAATATACTCGTAGCAATATTTTTCTTAATAAGATATTATATTATGCAGGGTGTTTCATACCTACGAGACTTAACTTAAGGGGGTGATGCCTTCTGATATTCTAATAGAATAAATTCACATGAACATGTGACCGGAGTTGCCCGGTTTTTAATATATAGGGTGTTAAAGTTTTTTTTTGTTAAGAAACCGGTTTTTTATAATTTGTTTAAATATCCTCTTCCCGATTTTACTGAAATATGGTACCGTTATTTATAATGTAAGGGGCTTGATTAGCCCTAACTAGATTAAATTTATTAAGTCCAGTGGCGTCCCGGGGAGCACCTTAATGAATACTATTGAGAAAAAAATATACGCCACTGACTTTTTTCATATTTTCTTTAGGATTTATCAATTAATAATACAACCTTTTGTTCCCTGAATTGTTGTCGCATCTTGCCTCGTTTTCAGGAGAAAAAATAATAACCACTTTATTCAGTGTTAAAAAAAAATACCTATGTATTTCAAAGGTAATTAAAGTATGAGATAAAGGTAAGTTTTTCAATTATGGCCAAGAGCAAATGGAAATACTGAAGAAGTTCGGCGAATTTATCAGGAACGTTATGCAAACAGAATACTGCCATGTGCCAATACATTTAGACAGCTCCATGCAAGATTAAGTGCGCCTGGGAGTTTTAAACGTAGGACGGAACTTCCTGGCTGACCTGCAACAATTTGCCTGAGCTAGAAGAGGCTATACTTCGAGAGATAGAAGTTGATCCTTTAACTAGTGCCAGGAAGGTAGCAGTGCAACTTCAAACAAGTGCCATGAGGCAGGAAGTTTAGTAAACTTAAAAGTTTTAAATGGTGCGTGAGTATTAAGAAGATTTATGACATTATTATTAAAATAGTTCACCATCTCTACAGCATTGGTTAAGGGGTAAATGAGATCCCAACAGTTGGCATTTATAGTAGGCGTTTATTAATCTTGATCGAGAAGCTGACAAGTTCATAATCTGACATATTATCCAAATCAATTAAGATGACACATTTTTAACCATATTACGATCTGAGCAAACAAGAATATCCAGTATAGTAATACTGACAGTAGTGACACGAGTACGATCTTTCATACACTGGATCAGTCCATATTTATTAAATAAATTACATAATGATAAACTGCTAGCATTGTCGGCACACCCAAGATCAACATTGAAATCTTCGCCAAAGCAATAAAATCAAATTGTGAATTAGCACTTACCAAAGTGTCCTCCAATGCATCGATTCACTGCTTTAAGTTAGTATGGGAGGTCTATACAATGTACCCAAGCATAACCGCCGTCCCCAGACCTTACAGATACCTAAAGTTGTTCCAAAGAAGTATTTAAACCACGGTAGTAAGGTGAGCCCACCTTAAAGAAGTTATCGGGGGCCAGAGCTATCACGAGCTCTGATCTCCGCTTATTCCCCCAAGGCTTGCCTGCCTCGCCCCCCTGCGGTCCATTTCGCAAAGTCTCAAAACTGCGCTGTTCACATGGAGTCCGGTATGTGGGGTTTTAACAAGGTTTTGGGAGAAATATCTGGGGGGCACTGGGGAGGGGGGTAATGTCTGTGGCTACATCTAAAAGAGTTGCTGTCGGGGGTGTTTGTGTCGGTGCAGGGCACCTATGTCATATATTCGAGGGCTTGTCTGATGAGCGAGATGGGGTGAGTGAGGGTGGCGGTAAGGATTTTAGTTCCTCTTTCACAGAAGTATTGGGTGAGCGGGGTATGTTTGATATCTCGGTGTAGATCTATGTTACGGATGAACCGTGGGATGTCCATGGCTGTGCGAATGTAATGATTTTCAAGGGATTGAAGACGGTTGAGGCTGGTTGGGGCTGCGTATCCCCAAGCTGCCGAACCGTATGTGAGGGTGGGGCGGATGATTGAGTTGATGAGGAGGAGTTTGTTTTTATGACTGAGGGCGCTACGTCGATTGAGCAGTTGGTATAATTGGCTATAGAAGAGTCAAGCTTTGTTGGCGGTGTTCTGAATATAGGGGCGCCAATCGAGGGTTTTGTCGAGGGTGTTAAACCACGGATATCTACTACAGCATATTTAAGACAATTTCCAATGTAAAAAGCGACTCCCCGCCACGTCTGTTACGATCGCTCCTCACCAAATGAAACCCTCAATGTGAAAACCCTAGCTACCCATGCCCGTCTCAAAAAGACCGATGCCATCGAAAAAGGCGCCAGGAACAAAATCTGAAAAAAGATCAAATCCTGGACACTAGAATCGCACATTAAAATGTGAGAAGTTTATCATTGTATCAAGCATCACAATATATTTTTCCTACGATCACTAATTAAAGTAGGCCTTTGCGCTTCGAAAAGTTATCAGAAAGTTGGCGTTTTCCCCAATTTGTCATATTTTGACATCATTGGCGCTCTAAAGCGCCAACGTAACTTTGGCGCTCGCCTAACTTTATTTGTAAATAAAATAAAGGCAGTCGTTACTTTAAAAGAAACTATAGCCTAAGAATAAATATTTTAATAAATTTTAAATATGTCAAACCATCCAAACAGCAGTTTTCAAATAATTAAACGATTACAGCCTTCAATAATATATAAACTTGCCGAGAAATGTGATGATAAGTCGGCAACACAACATACACAAGAGGTTCTAATGGCTATTTAATTTCTATAATCAAGGAGGCACATGTCAAACAAACCGGTAAGTTCTAATGGCTATTTAATTTCTATAATCAAGGAGGCACATGTCAAACAAAGCGGTAAATATTGTAGTAAAATTTAAATATTTGATCATTTATTTAAGTATTCTCTAATTAGTTTATGGTTAAATTAAATAATGGATGTCGTATAAAGTGATAGTGAATTTTCTGATACACCTCCGGATATCGTCGAAGCTGCAAAAAACGTATCGTTAAATCTACTGCCCGAAAAATCCAAAACAAAGTATGAAAATGAATACATTCTTTTCATAAATTGGTGTCAATCGCAAAAAATCAAGAAATATTCTGAAAATGTACTGTTGACCTATTTTGGACAAAAAGCACAAACTTTAAAGTCATCAACTCTATGGTCAAAGTATTCAATGCTCAGACAAACTTTGAAAATTAAAAATGATATTGACATTAGTCATTATGCGAAATTAATTGCATTTCTGAAGAAGAAGTCAGTGGGATACAAAGCAAAAAATCATTAACATTATCCAAGGATCATATAGAAAACTTTATTCGCAATGCACCTGATGATGAATATTTATGCAAAAAGGTATGCTTTTTAATATTATTTAAAATGTATAATATATCACGATCAGTATTTACATTGGTTTTTGGTTTACAGGTTGTCTTGATTATGGGCATCGCTGGAGCGTGTAGAAGAGACGAGTTAGTAAAAATGAAAATAGATGATATAGAATGTAAAGAATCCCTTTTAATAGTGTGCATTCCAGATTCAAAAACGAATCAAAGTCGGAAATTTACAATTATAAATGGCACCGCAGAAAATGCCATTGATTACGTTGGATATTATAAAAAGTACATCCACTTGAGAGAACAGTGCAAGAATAATTTAGGACGCCGCTTGTTTTTCCGATATTCCAAGGGGCGTTGCACAAACCAGGTTATAGGAATGAATACCATTGGTAAAATACCCAGTGATATTGCCAAATATTTAAACTTATCGAATCCTAACTTATATACTGGGCATTGTTTTCGACGTACTTCTGCTACGTTATTGGTACATGGGGGTGGTGATTTGATACAGCTTAAAAGCATGGAGGTTGGAAAAGTAGCAACGTTGCCGAAGGGTATATTGATGATTCAATGACCAACAAAATACAAACTTTTCAAAGAATATCTGGCCAATCTCAAACCCAAAAAAAATCAGATTTAACATTTCCTGAGATTTGCAACACTTCTGATCCATCAACATCAGGAATAAACAATAAAAGTTGTAAAAACTGCACTTTTATTTTTAATATGGTAAATAATAAAAAATAAGTCAATTTTATTGTATATTATAAATAAGTATAATATTGTATTTATATTTTCAATGTTCTTTCTGCATTCTGTTCCAATAAAAGTTAAATAAAAAATACATAATATAGGTACCTACAAATATTTATTAAAAAATTTTAAATGATAATATAAGGAAAACTTGGTTTTTGGTATTTTATTGTGTATTACATTTATCAATTTTTTAATAAAGCTGTGTGTTTTGTTTGCTTAGTTTTGTTAAGAATTTACGACAAACTTGGTAATAATACAAGTATTTTACTTAATTTTTTCAACAAAATAATTGTATTCTCTATTTTTGTTAGTGTAAGTTATTTTTGCTTAAATAACTACCTAACTCTTTAAATAAAAAAGTTGGCCCATGTCAGGTTTTAAAAAAAAAATTAAACTAGTATATACTATTTTTCATATATATCGTGATCGTAGAAAAAATCTAGTGTGTAATTCGAGCGGAAAGTTCTTTGCCGTTTTCGACAGATTGCCGAGCTCCGCTGACGCGTCGCGCGGCAACTTTCTGTCTCAATCGGCAAAGTATCACTTTCCGCTCTTAATACACAAATAGCTAATGCATATCTGGCAATTCCAAGCTTAATAAACAATAAAAAATAAATAAAAATAAACATAGCTGTACCCCTATTATAACTAATAAAATTAATAAGAATAACTGTAAATATTCATGAAATCAACCCTTCTAAAGAATGCTGCGTCATACTTACAAATAAATTAATAATAATGATATTAAAATTCTCAATTTTCAAAACCAAACACTTTTCTTTATTTATAAACACTCACTTTAACCAAAGAGTAACCCAACTAACTCTTTGCTTTAACAACATGCGAAAAGTTTTAAGTATTTTATTGAACATAAGGATATAAATAAACATGTTTGTAAAAAAAATTTTTTCCGTGTAAGAATAAAACCGTTAACAAAATAAGCACCCGACTATATTATATTTATGTGTAAATAAATTTTTAAAAAAATTAATATATTTATAGTCCTTTCATGACAATTAATGCAGAATATAGTGACATTAACTTTTGTCGTTAGTGAAGACTTGCGTGGAGATTACTTTCTTTTTGTCTTGAGCCTCATCCCAAATATAAATTTGAATACCAGCTGACCAAGCTTTACATGCTCTATGTTCACCTTTGGCAATCATTAGTAAATCATAACGTTTTTTAGTTAAGTCTTCAAAAATAGTGAACTTACATTTTTTGAGACTTTTTTGGCATTAAAAATATCATTGCGCAACCAATCAAATGTAAGGGTTACCAAAATAGGCCGCAGTTTGTTAACATCTTTGATTTTGCCCACCCGAAATGCATAATCGATATCTTGTTTAGCACAAAATTCCTGTTTTATTTAAAATTTCATACTATTTTCCGGAATTTTTTCAATTAAAATGGTTAGTCAAGGCTAAAAACCAATAACATGTTAAAAAAAAAACGGTGAGTAAGAATGCTAAAATCATATGTAACTTAACTTCATTACACAGCAAGTTATCATTATTTACCTAGGTGAATATTTAGGTAGAGAAAATTTAAGCAATAAGTAATGTAAAAAAGGCCCAGAAAATTAAAAAACAATTGTACCATGATGGTCAAGATTTTGAGATAATTTGTGGTAATACGGGAGTGAAGGAGGGAGGGAGAGTCTAAAATTCCCATAAAGACAACTCCTTTACGTGTCATAGCCATTCTCCATAAATCATTTTATTACTGAGTGTCTATATACTTAGCAGTATATTAGTCTCTCTAACAATACTAACCTTACTTTTCTTCAAGTATCTGATAATGCCGTGCGGTCTCCAGTTATAAGAAAGACCACGAAGACGAATCAACCTGAAAAAGAGAGATGTGATTAATATTATAATATGCGAAGAAGAGGAGAAAGGGTATTGCATATCAGGACATAACATTAAAAAAAAAAAACACAACACAAGAACGTTTGGAGACCAAATGTGCAAATGTCAGTAGTTTAATAGGATTTATTTGTTTACTGGTACTCAATGTTGGTGGTTTTAATCAAAACAAAAATCTACGCCATTTTCAATAAAAATATTTACAACAAATTCATATGTATTTTTCAAATGTCTGCTGTCGGTATCGGTCAGCAGATGCGCCAACATATTATGTCCTATTTTTTGTTATTATCCTGTATAAAGGGATTTCCGATAAAAGCGATCCAATTTCGTTCGAAAATATTTGCTGTTATGTCATATCATAGGCTGAAATGTCAACAAACAAAACTGCCATAATCGGAATAATGAAAATGTTAGGAAATCTCAGGACAAACCTGTGTTTAGTTGACAGTTTGATGCGATATTTGATCTAACGGCATTACTGTCCATATTTTGGTAAAAATGCAGAAAGCCCAAAGTCTTACGGTAAATAGCGAACGCTATCGCATAATGTTACGTACAGTTTGATAGAGGAAACGGGAAAATATGGATTTATATACGGTATATGGATTCAACACAATTCGGTTAGGTCTTACTTTGACTGCGAAAAACTGCAGAATAATGTCAATGCAATTAATAACTGGTGAGTTGGTAATGGACTTTTACTCAATGCTAAAAAATGCGCCATATTGACGATTAGTCGGAGAATATCACCACTGAATTTTAACAACGTCATTGATGGGGAGAGATTGAAAAGAGTGGAAAATGTCAAAGACTTGGACGTCATTGTGGATTCAAAACTGAATTTCAATGATCACATCACTAAGGCAGTTTCAGAAGCTATGCAAATGCTTGGTTTTATTATTCGAAATTGTAACTCTTTTAGAGATATAGAAACACTTAAGGTTCTACATCTAACATTGGCAAGAAGCAGGTTTGAGTATGGGTCACTTATGTGGGCACCTGATTACAATAAATATGTGATAGCTGTTGAACAGGTTCAGAGGAAGTTCATGAAATATATGGCCTTAAAAACGGATGGGGTATACCCACAAATCGGTATAGATAATAATGTCCTTTTGGCTAAATTTAGTTTAGAAAGTTTGGAAAAACGTAGAGATATTGTTCGTGTATAGACTTGTTAATGGTAAAGTCTTCTGTCCTTACTTGTTGGGTGAATTAAACTTTAATGTACCTAGAATTGCTAATAGGCATAGCAATTATTCCTACTTATCAGCAGCAAACACTCATGTGATGTATGTATCACTCGTGCATAAGATGTGTTCGACCTATAATAAAATATCGCACACATGCGACTTGAGCATGAATTACAACCAGTTCCTTCGCTCGTCTTCAAATTCTCTGTGATAGGTAGTGTAGATACTTAAAAACTGTGAGAGTCATGTAATGATAATAGTAATACCTATTCTAAAATAATATTTCTAAAATGTATGTTATATTGTAAATTATCGGCCCTGTAAATTACATTGATGGGCTTTGTTGAAATAAATAAATAAATAAAAAAAAAAAATGTAGCAACCGTTAAAACCGTCCGGAAAACATTTATCTTTTACCCGAATTTATTCGATTTGAAGCCACTTTACTATTTCCTTCTTCAGCAAGGTATATAATCACCCGAGGATTGTAGTGGTTTATATCTACTTTCCTTTATTTTACACCTGAGCTGTATATAGCTGATATGTATTTATAGTACCAGTGTGCTATGTTAAACATAAGTGACGCGAAAACAGGATCTGATAACGTTTTCAAGGGATTTATGAAACACAAACACAACCATACAATATTATATTCAAGCTTTTTCTACAAAGATAGGTGCTTGCCTATAGATTTGTAGTAACAAAAAAAGGTAGATATCTGCTTTGCAAAGAAAGCTAGGGATGTTATGCATGTTACCAAGGGTTTATTTATTTAACTAAAACACAAAAGGCAAAAATCCATAATATGGAAGATTTTCCAATTTCCTCAGAAATTGTAAAAGGAGCCAACAAAGCGACATTTAACATTCTTCTTGAAAAATCCAGCAAACATCACAATGAAGAATATAACGAATTAGAAGAGTGGAGAAACGTAAGAATATTATTGGTATTAATAAAGAAGTCCTGATTGCATATTTCCTAAAACTAAGTGAAAAACTAGCTTTTCTTTAAGTCCAAATCCAAAAATTTTAAACCTAAATAGTCTAAAATTTTGCAAAGAGAACACATCAAACAATTTTTGCTGGAAGCTAATGAAAGATTTCTATTATTAAAGGTAAACTCTTCGGTTCAGGTTACTACTCTTTTTTGCTTGACCTGTAAATATCTTGTTTTGGAATTTTAAACAGTTTTGGAACATAATAATTGTATAATAATCCAAGAAACGTGCAACACCAAAGATTTTTTCTTAATTACCAAAAAGTAATTGCACAAACAAATGTGTTGGCATCAATAAATTGTCAAAAATTCCTGATTTAATAGCGAAATTTTTAGAATTATTAGAATGAAATTTGTATACTGGATATAGCTTACGTCGCTCTTCGGCGACTCTTCTAGCAAATGCCGGATTATTAATCTCAAACGCCATGGTGGACGGAATTCATCATCTGTATGTATGCCAGGCGAATTGTATAGAGGCAATCTTGCCCATTTTATTGCTGAATAATTTGTTAAAAATAAATTTTAAAAATTTCTATTAATTCCGGAGATATCCAAAAAAAAAACCTTTAAAATCAATTTTAGTGTTTGGTAATGGCTGTATGTGCCCTAGGGCCGAATGTGCCCCATACTTCCCTATAGTCTTTCTCTCAATTCTACAATATATTTTATATACATTTTTCCGTGTTTTAATTTGTTTTATTGCGATACATTGTTTTACAATTCGCCTAGCATACTGTCAGTCGTATTATAATAGGACGGATTTCATTTAGTCATATTGTAAAAGAATCACGCAGAGTTTCATGTTGACAATAAGACTAACAAATAACCGGCATATTAAAATACGCATAAATTAACCAGTCTAATTGTAAGATTCTTAATTTTTTGTATCGTATTACAGGTTGAAAAAGCCTAGGCGTATTATAATACGACTAATTTTGCAATAAGCCTACGACATATACGTTATGTGAAAGTGTAGGATAATAGTATATTATTAACCAAGGTTTAGACAGCCATCATTATTGCCCGAGCGGCAAGTTTAAATCACGAGGAGCGGAGCGACGAGGGATTTAAGACGCGAGGCGTGGTTAATATATTATTTTTTCCACTACTACAAACTTTTATAAGACATTTATCTTTATAGTATTAATAATTATAAAAAATTATAGGTAGGTGTAAGTATATTTTTTAATCAAGTTACCTGCGCTTTGGAATTGGCAAAATATTTTGTCAATGTCAATGTCAATTTTTGTTCAATGTCATCAGATTTCACGAGTTTTCCGTTTTTTTTTTTTTAAATCAAGTTACCTGCGTTCAAATAAATTTTTTAAGATCTGTCAATAATGGACTTCAATGCCTTATTATTGACCACGGTCAATAATAACTTATAAGGTAGAGAAAAACGATTTCTAACGTTAATAAAATCGGTCAATAATGACGATGTTATAGGTTAGTAGTGGAAAAAATGTTTTTTCATATGAGAAAATCCTATTATTTACCTCATTTGTCTAATGAAAAGTAGTTCATTATTAACCTAGGTAAATAGTGATGATTTATTACTTACCTAGGTTAATAATGAAGATTTTTTATCTTTTTAAAGAAACTGACTGAAACAATATTGATTTAACGAAGTGAACATTAAAAAAACTCTAGAAAAAAAAAAGATAATGAAAATTATCAAAAACTATGAAAATCATTTAAAATAATAGTTAATTGTACAGTTATTACAACCCATGTGCACTGCTGCATTTCCACTATTAACAGAACTATCATTATTTATTATAGGTAAATTTACTTCAGTATTATGAATATTTTCGATCATTTGTAAACGTTCATTAACACTTGGTACTAAGTCATCAGTCTGTAAGTTTTCTGCCAGACCATCTTGACGTGCCAAGGAAGTGGAGGGTATACTTAAATTTTCATTAGATAAGATGGATGTTTGTACTAGTTTGGCTATTCTCTTCTTGTCCGCTATCGATTCCTCAATATATCCTTCAGCTATTGTCGCCGACTTCCATCCACCGTGCCTTTTTAGGCTTAGTAGGTCTCCTCTATTTTCTGCTAGAAGTGTTGCCGAGCTGCGCCGTAGAGAATAACCAGTGTAACAGTGTAAAAAATGAGTATAATAAAATCCATACCTTTTTTGATAAAAATTCATCATCAGGGGAGGGGCTTCATTTAAAAATGTATTAATTTCTTCTTTCGAGAAAACACGTGATGTTTTAGGTTTATAGGCGACATTTTTCCTTTTCAAAAATGCTACTACTTTAAAATATATAGATATTTTCTTTCAGTGAAAGAGTTGAAATGATGATACCTTATTGTGTTCCGATTTTTCCTTAAAATAGGCCAGCATGACATTTTCAGTAGTTTTAACGCCTTTTTTTCTTCACACCATTTCTTTAATTAGGTGTATGCCTTCACGTAAAGTCGCTTTGATTTTTCAGGCAACAAAGCATGGCTCGCACTAACCGCTACCTCTCGTAGCTCAGGCGGGGTACAATTTTCCATTTCCAAATCACTGTCGCTTTGGTCGCTAAGATTCTCAGCCATATTTTAATATTTTATTGTAAAACTTTTACCTTAAACCTTCAAAAGGTGGCCATAATTATTTTAGAATAATGACGTTTATTGAAACCCATCAGTTTCAATTGTTTTATTCGTTGTCTTGACAACTGAGCCCCAGGCTACTTGATATTTCGATATGTTTGAATAATAGGGGAAATGGCTAATTTTGAAATAAAAATGAGGACTGTTGGTGTTAGTTTGGCTGTTAGTAGTAGAAAAAATTCTATATATACTTACCTCGGTTGAGAAGGCCATTATTGACCTCGAATATTATATCCCTCAGGTTATAAAAGTGCTCGGTCAATAATGGCTTACTTCCTCACTCAATCTACCCAGGGAAATAACGATATTATATTAATGAAATTCAAATAATGAAAAGTTTTTGTGTAATAAACTTACTTACACACGATTCTAGCATTCTTATACACCGTTTCTTTAACATGTTATTGGTTTTGAACCTTGACTAACCATTTTAAATGAAGAAATTTCGCAAAATAATATAAAATTTTTACTGAAACAGGAATTCTTATCGTTAATTGCAAGATATTTCAGAAGAAAACTGTCATATTCAAAAATATCAACACGACCACAAATTTTCTACAAACTGACATTTAAAATCATATTTCTATAGTTTTATTTTTCCCAGGCTACTTGATTTGTAAAATATTTTTTTTAAATTAAGCAGAAATGGCTAATATAACGCTCTAAACGAATTAAGTATGTAATATTGTAGTGTTAGTAGTAGAAAAAAATCTCTATAATTTACCTCAGTTAAGAAAGCTGTCACATTATACCCTTCGGCGCTTTGCTCCTTATGATATAAAAGCACTCGCTATATAATGTACTATTATTCTTGTATTATCATTGTGGTAATAAATATAGTATATAAATAATAGCTATTTTGTGGGACGACTGTAAAGAAAAGTAATTAGAAAGACAAATTTATATGTGGACATAGGCTAGGAATTACTATTTTCTTTTATCTTGCCGGATATGGAACAAGTTTCATGCATGGTGTAAACTTTTAAAAAGTTTCATTGCGAATATCACAAATACTACAAAAGTTTTATAATTGCGGCTTTTCTTTCTTTTTTTTTCTTTTTTTCCCGCTTCTGTTTAAACATTTCGTAATACCTATTTATGATCCTTATTATACTTATATTATCCTTATGTTATTGCAAAAGAATATCTTTCTATATTACGTTTACCCTTTTTTTTAGAACTTTTCGGGGTGGAGAGATACGATCTAAATAATTGTGATTGCACTTCACGGTCGGTAACACTTTGCTTTGGTTCTATATTCTGACTCTTCTGAGTATATTGGACAGGAGTTTAAACTAAAGCTTCAGCTGTTACTTCATTTAAAGGTGGTAATGCTAATGTGGGAGAATTTTGAATGCGAGCATGATCTAAAGCTTCAACTGTTACTTTATTTAAAGGTTGTAATGGTGGTGCGGTACAAGGAGTAATCCACTCTAGACTAATTGTCTTTTAAATTATTTCGATGCTTAAATTCATAAAATCGGCATTGTAAACACCGGAAAATTCTTGATTTAGATTTTCGAACTTATTGGTTCGATCTTGACCCACAATTTTACCAAAAGTGTTATAGGACATTACAGAATCTTGTAATGAGGGGCATTCGTCAGATTTACCTGTTTGATTTTTGATTTATACCAAGACATTTCATATAATCAACAGGCGCGGCTGGTCCATAAGGTCATTTGGTTAATCAACCTACTAATTTCAGACCTCATTTTTTTTAAACTAAAAAATAACAATCCTTAAAAAAATGGGTTTTTGCACGAAAACTCACCCCAATAAATTATTATTCCCTCGTGTTCGCCGTATTTTAAATTGACCACGTGGCAGTAGAAAACTATATATAAATTCCTTGAAATCAAGACAGGAACAAACATTTACGCTTTAAGGAAGATAAAAAGAGACGAATATTAGAACGAAATCATCGACGGCCTGCAAATTAAAATCTGTTGTTCCGTCGCGTCGCCGGTTCCAATACAGTTATTGAAACCCTCTCCAACTGTATAGGAATGCTAAAAATTAAAAAAGAAATCGGAAATAAGTTAACTTTTTATTAATTATTAAACAGTAAAACACTTTATACTTTTTTGATAAGAGGTATTGTCCAATGACGATGAAGCAAAGATAGACGCCGCACGCTCTTTTATCGTAACAAGCAGACAAGACGTCAAATGCAAAACTCCGCCAGGTTCCATGCGAGTTCCACGGTGAAAATACTTATACATGTTGCCGATGAATCCAAAACTTACCCCCTTTGGGTTTTGTTTCGGCTAAAATTGACTCAATTAGTAACTATTTATTTGGAATTTACTAGTGCTATGGCCACACATAATGCTGGTTTTAAGAAAACTTGTTGGCTGGCGGTCAATCAAAAATTAACTTTACAGTTAGAACAGTAGCTATATAATTCGAAATATTCGACACTGTAGATATTATAACACATTCTCAATACAGTAATCAACTTACTTATGGTCTGGGCAAGCAAAAGTAACTACAAGAATATTGATTTAAATTAGAATAATAGTAGGTGTCTATTTTAAGTCCAGTTTTTTTTATAGTCTATCTTGTGTTTTAGGTTAAAGTTGTTGGAACAATTATCACTTCCTATAAAAAGTACTCCTTCATAGACGGACAAAGAGTCAGATGCAGAGGGCAATGTGTCATCAGAGGGTATGGAAATGTAAGCAAAAATGCACATTTCTTACAAATTGTCTAACACAGTTTTTTATACTACTTTGGTACCAAATTTGTATTGTAAAATTCAGCAGTAGCCCAATATTAAAGTCAGTATTTATTTTAAAAAATGTAATTTTTTCCCAAATAACAAGTTAGTATCAAATTAGTTATTTCAATGGTTCTTTTTAGGGAATCAATCCATAAACCCAAAAGTACTGTTAGTGGAGGCTATGCAAATATTAATAACATGGCAATATCATTACAGTGAAATCATTCATTACATTGTCAATTAGGAAGTCTTGAAGTTAGTAAAGACACCCGAATGGGATTTAAGTCGCATATAACTTTTGGTTGTAATACCTGCAGTGCCATCATAGAACGGTTTGTATAATTACAGTGTATATAATTTTCGTTACAATGTATTATAAATAAAATAAAACAAATACTTATTAATAATAATAAATTATTCTGTATTAAGCAAAAGTTCAATCCGTTGCCATATTGAATACATTTTCTCAGTCGGTTTTCAAATGACAATGTTACCTTATTTAACATTTCTCTAGGAACACTATGGAAAACATTTCTTATTCTATTTTTGATACCCTCTTCAGTTGTTGAAGAAATGTCATAAACGGTAGACTTGTTACGGTAAAATTCACATTTACCATACCATCTCTAAATTTCAATATAAATTTCAAATTCAGTAATACTATCGCCACCTGTTGATACAGGATTGAATTTCAATTAGGGTATCTGCAACCTGGCTACGGCAGATATGGCGGTACCGGTTTTATTTCTTTTTTAATTAAGATGGCACTGGTCAACCAGGGTGATCTTATTTTTAGTCCGGGTCATGACTGTCTCTTTCTAACATTAAAAGTATTCATGTTTAGCATTTTTCGTCTCTTTTTTGGCACTGTTAAAATTTATACAGTTTATCGTGCCTTTAGTGGGTTTTATAACCACGTTTATATGTACATAACCTGTTTTAATTTAATGAAATGTCTATCTAATGTGAAGATTGAGTCTTAATTATTTTTGATTAATGAATTAATAATTAAAATGGATGTTTTACCCATGAGCGAATCGAGCAGGGTGTAGACTTTTTTGTGATGAGTGCGTGACCTATAAAGTGATCTGTAATTGATCCACGTGAGGTCGCAGGGATATGTAGAGGGGATTTTTCTTCAGCAGGAGGACAGAAAGGTAATTTCTCGGGACTTTAGTTGACAAGCTTTTGCACAGGCAAGTACTAAAATTCTTCTTTCTTAATCTTTTTATTTTTTTTTTTGAGTTTCATTATAGAACCCCGAGCTCAGTTGTTTTATTTACTTTAAAATTATCTTTTAATGTTACCCTAAAGATTGATTAATCATTTTACCTACTTACCTTGTCTTAGAGGACATAAATTGTTTCTTTAAAGGCTTACCTGGTCGCCATTTTGTGCATAGGCACATGGGCACCCCTATCTTTGTTTTGAATTTTAGAGGTTCATTACTTATTTCTTATTTTGGACAACTTAAAGAAAAACTTCACTGCCCTGGTTTTTATTTTTTTTTTAGATTTTGGAAAAGAGACTAATTGCTCTCTATAGAGTCGGCTTACGCCTCTTTGTAGTTTCTGCCCAAAAAATTCTAATTTAGAGAACCGAGCATAAGTTTTAAGTTGCCATTATACATGACGCTATCTTTGGTGATTGATCACTGGGTACTAAGTTTTTTCTGATGTGTTAATATCTGAAGATTTGTCTCGGGGGTTCTATGATGAAATCTCACTGCATATTTCTTTAAATTTTCATTTATCTCTTGCTAATTTAGTACTTATTACCTGCCTTGCCTGTGCAGAAGTCTCCTAGAGCACAATTTACTATCGATTATTTTTATCTAAACCTGGTTCTGTGCAGTAGTTTATCCTAGAGCACTATTATATTTTTTTTATAAAATTACTATTACCTACTTATCTTGTCTTAAAGGACATAAATTGTTTCTTTAAAGATTTACCTGGTCGCCATTTTGTGCATAGGCACATGGGCACCCCTATCTTGGATATTAGAGGTTCATTAGGTACCTATTTTTTTTTTATTTTATGCTTGTATAGCTACAATTTTTTTTTATAATATTACCATTGAATATTTTTATCTAAACCTGGTTCTGTGCAGTTTATAGAGCACAATTTCATTTTGTGTTTCTATAAATTGTATAGCTACTATCTGTTTTTATAAAATTACGATTAATTATTTTTATTTAAACCTGGTTCTGTTGAAATAGTTTGCACCAGAAAACTACCTTATTTTATGCTCTTATAGCTTTTATCTATTTTATAAAATAACTATCAATGTCAAGTTATTGATCATTTTATTTAAACCTAGTTCTGTTGAAAAGGAGTATCACTGCAATTTCACAATTCAGTTTATTATTACATTAATTAATTAATTAAAATTAAAATATATTTCTTTTTTTTTTTTTTTGGTTCTGTAAATATTCCTTTTCAAGCAGAGCAAGGGAATTTATAAGGTTTTATTTGGTAAGTCTTAACACCTGGTCTTTTCTCGGTACCCAACTTCGGAACTTCATTATTGGAGCCGGACAACGCAGCTGACGTGACGTCAAGACAGGGGCCCAAAGTCTGTTGAGCTCTAGTCTCCTATACCTGTAGAGAGTCGATTCCTAAGCTCTGACATAAACTGGTTATATCTCTACAGGGATCCGAAAACCACCATTGAAGAAAAGGGGAAAGGTAACTAACGCCTTGTGTGTGATTCACCATAAAATAAAAAAAAAAACCTTTCAAAAATCTTTATTTCACTTTTGTTAATTTTTTTTTATCTGATTTGATAATAATATATCATCATTGAAACTATTATTTTATTTTTTCTTTGCAAAACTAATTGTTAATTGACTCAAACTATCTTTAAAATTTTCCTTTTGTCAAAATCTTTGTCATACAAATACTTATGTAAATAGACTAATTGTTAAGTTGAACTGAATGTGTTTTTATTTCATACTGGAAGGGACTGTTAAAATTTAAACTCGAACTTACCACGCCCTGCCTGAGCTAGCAAAGCAACAAAAGGTAAGAAATTGGCACTCAACGACTAAATAAATTTTCATTACAATTACAACAATAAATTTTCATTACAACTTTTCTGGTTTGAGAGCCAAATTTTCATTACAATTGGCGTCCCAACGTCATTAAATTAAATATTCATTACAGACTTTACATAAATCCCACAAAAAAAGTCGACACTTGCCAGATCGGGACCACGTGGTGGCCATCTCTGCGGTTCACCTCTACTTATTGACTTATTTGGAAACATATTGACTAGGCGTGCTCTTACACCCCTTTCGAAATGAGCGGGTGTCCTGTCCAGTTTCATCCATATTTATCTAATTATATAAAGAGGAACGTTAGCTAAACTTTTTTTTTTCGTTTCTTTTTACTAGTTTTATGTATTGTTAGCGTGCGTAATGTGTTACATACTTTTTAATTTTATTTTCTTGTAAGGTCTGATGATGCGGATATTTTATTAAAAACTTTAATAGATATTTATGTTATAAGTCCGGTAAATCAACTTTTACAGTATGAGTGAAATTTTTCGAGACGAGGCGACGAAGGAGCCGAGTCTGGAATTTTGAAACGAATACTGTAAAGGATTTGCCGGACGAAGGACGTCCAATATTTTATTTCATACTGTTCTGTTGAAAATTATAATTATGTTTTGAAATTATAATGAAGTTTTATTCTGCGTCGTATATTTGAAAAGTGCTTATATTTACTGGTGGAAACATTGTGTGTTTAACATTAATTAAACTAAAACTTACAACTTTCAGTCCGGTAAAAAAAATTTACCGGCCTTATTGCTGTAAAACTTTATTTTCCAGACTGAATTCAAATATGTAAAGGTGCGTTTTACAATACAGTATGAAATAAAAAGTATTGCCATTATTGTTATATATGTTAGGCACTACGGCAACATTGTAATACGATTTTACAACTGCAGTGGGATTCCAGAATGATATTCGATATCGAAATACTCGATTCGGCCTAAAAACCTGATTCCCAACTATTTTCAGCTGATTGCAGGTCGAGTCAAACGATATCGACTTCTTCGGTACCTCGTGAGGTGTCGTTTTGCGCGATTGTGACGGTTTTGAATTTGAAAAGTGACAGTGGGCAGTGGGAAATCATTGGTTAGAATTTAACAAAGACGTTGAATTTACAATATTTTTTAAAAATATAACTTTTATCGCTTTATTTTCAAAACATGTAAGTATAGACACTGAAGTATCGAAAATGTATGGTTCTTTCTCTACAAAAATATTCGATATCTTCAAGGTTCGAAAGTTTTTTTTATTTTTTCCATCAATTTTATTGGCGGTTTTGTCACGAAAAAATGTTTTTATTAAAAATAATGTTTTTTTTTGTAAAGAAATAGGCATTACAGTATTTACTAGTTTCGCTTATTTAGAATTTGACTGATAAATTTACGAAAAACAAGTAAATTTTTCTAATTGTGAACTAAAACAGTATATTATCATTAGGTCCTTTAAAGTACGAGAGATTCACTGGAATATAATAATAGAGTATATGTCAAATTATCCCGAATTTGCCAGGGGAAGACTTAGTACAGCACAGGCAAAGAAGCAATATAAAAAAATGTGGAGTGATCTCACCGAAAAATTAAATGCTGTGGGATATGGAGAAAAATCCATTGAAAAATGGCAAAAAGTAAGTACCTTACATTTTATTTATTTCAGCAGTAGGTACCTCCTGAATTATTGAAAATAGTATCAGGTTTATTATAGAAAAATTATTCATTGTTATCCAATAATACCATTTAACATGTTCACAAAGCTTAATCATTTTTGTATTTAGCCAGGCTATATTCATCACTTGCTGTTTCACTACTCTTGTTATTAAGCTTAACAGAAGCAGTTAAAATAACAACTAGGTAACTAGACATCATATTAGTGAATATGTCAGATCAAAACGATCATGGTGACACTGGATTCTGCTTAAATAGAATATATTATGCATGTAAATAAACAGCAATAGGTAGTAGGAAATTGATTATGCCTTGAATATGTTTTGATGTTCTATAACAGGTAGGTACCTGTGTAGGTACTTATTACTTATTTTTTTTTAGACATGGACTGACTATAAACAAGCTTTAAAAAAAAAGGCTACCGAAATAGAGAAACACAGGCAGACAACAGGTGGAGGACCAGAAATTACAAAAAGACTGACGGATTTTGAGTTGAAAATCCTATCAATATTGGGAGACACCTTTTATAAAGGAATAGGAGTCGAGGAACTAGGGGTAGGTATTTTTAACTTTATAGATAGTTACTGCAGGAACCTTCAGTACTATGACAGTCATGAAAATAAATCTACAATCATTTAGCTCCTAAACCGATACAAAATTTGTATAAAATTTTATAATTATTGATATTACATGAATAATACCAAAGACGTTTATACTGCGTAGCTAGAATCGTCTTTGATATTACCACAGAATATATAGGTACTCAATACTTTCTGCTACCTATCTCCAAGAATTTTTAAAAATGTTTATTCAACATCAAAAATAAACAAATTTTTCACGTTACTACATCATCTTTGATCAAACAATACATGTCCTAATTACATATTTATCTTTTTAGATTGCTTCCAGAGAAGAAATTTCTCTTAATATCCACGCGAGTAACTCCCAACCTTTCACAAGCACAAAACCATCCCCTGTGCTTGATAAACCTGCTTTGCTACCTTATACATTTGAAGTTGAATCAATTCCAGGGGAAATACAGTCTCCTCCATGCACTGTTACATCAATCTTAAAACAGTCTACTGCCTATAATATATCCGAGGTCGTACCAGCTTCAGATACTCTACAATCACCAAAGATTATAGCAGAGCAACCAAAGAACCTAGTCGCAATGTCAGCTAATATTTCAACACCAAAATATTACTCCCCTTCCACAAATTCCAAAGATACTAGCACAAACCTTTCTACTAAAAGATATGATATTCCTTTTCGGAAAAGACCTAATCAGGTTTTTCAGGATCATGATTACCTGACAAATTTACAAAGTGATTATAAAAAAAAGAAAAGTGTGAAAGAAAGTCAGGAAGATGACCTTAATAAAGTATATTTGGATACAGTGGACATTTTGCAGAATATCAATAGCAACATTAGTAAGAGTTTGGAAAAAGTTTGTGACTCTGTTAATAATCAGAATATCACTTTAAGAAATATAAACGACAATGTTGAAAACCTTACCAAAGAAATTAAATGTTTGACAAATGTGTTAAAAGGTAGCTTAGAAAACAATGGTGCACTTTAAATAGTAGGCTATATATTATTCTTATTTGTTTTTTTTTTTGATATTCGATTTTTATGTTTGTTATCCTTTATTTTGTTCCTCTTTTAAAAATAGTATTTGTTGCAATAGTCAATACAGTAGTTGCTATACTGTGTAACTATGGATATTTAATGTATTATAAATAAAACATATTATAGGTATAATGAAGTCATAAGTATATTTGTTCATTTTTTGATAAAACTGATCTTTAAAGTTTTATGTAAGTATAGGTTGTTATATTTCTAAAAATAAAACATGTTATTTATTACTTTACATATTTTAATATTTCATAATTAGGTACCTACATTATTTTTTTAATATACAGGAACCTTATCAGAATGAATTCTGTAACAAAGAATCTCCATTCCTCTGTAATCACTGTATGTACACAAATCTTAATAATAGAAAACCATAGGCGAAATAAAAAACAACTACAATAATATTAATATTTGTAACTATTACAAAATGCTTCCAATAAAGAACAATACAAAACAGACCAGGGAGGGCTATAATAGTAGCTGTTTAAAATGAATTTAAATTTAATGAAAATACCTAGCTACAATGTTATTTCTAACATCAGTCCCTAATCTAAGCAGATTCGCCGGAATATTAATATTCCCATTTATATTGGGAAAAGGTTCTTCAGGAGCTATGGGTTCATCCAGTAATGCGACATTAAACCTAATACATATGTTATGTAATGCTGCACAAGTGTTGACTAATAATCCAACAAAATGTGGATCATACCGAGATGTACGTTCGCGCAGTATGGCTCTAAATCTTAATTTTGTTACCCCAATGCATCGCTCTATACAGTTCCTCGCTAAGATGTGATGGCGATTAAAACGTGATTGAGGTGAATTATCAGGAGGGTTCAGAAATGGTATCATGATATATGGCTCTAGCATATAACCAGAGTCTGCAATAAGCCAAGAACCTCTTAATTCATTTCTCATAAATTTCCTCTGTAAAAAGTCACGTACTCTAGAATGCCTCCAAATAAAGGCATCATGATGTGAGCCTGGAGAATTTGTATTAATACTTAAAATTTTTAAATTTGCATTACAAATTATTTGGCAATTAAGCGAATAATAACCTTTTCTGTTAAGAAAATTATGTGCTTCCACCTTCGGCTTCAGAATGGCAACATGCGTCCCATCTACAGCACCAATCACCCCTGGGAAACCAAAGTGGTGCATAAAACTTTCTTTATTGCTATTTATTTCCCTTTCTGTGTGTGGAAATACAATTTCTTGGGGTGCAATAACAGTTGCAATTGCATTTGTTACTTGTCTGATACACCTGCAACAAATTGACAATAAGTTATATATGTATAAACTATAATGTACAAAGAGGAACTTATAAGTAGGTATGGTAACATTTTAAGACAATGTTAAGTTCGTTTTAGTCTACCTACCTATGGACAGATGTCTGACTAACACTAATGTTGTATGACATGCCAATTCCACGTTGGTACGATCCAGTCGCATAAAAACGAAAGGCTGCAAACACCTTCACATGATTTGGAATTGCAGTTACATATCTTCCCCTTTCTAAATGGGGGGCCAGAGTATCTATAACATACCGAGCTGCATCTTTATTTAGTCTATATAATTCGAGAAATCGATTTTGGGGTAACTCAAAGGGATTACTGCGGTCCCTCAAAATGCGTCTTTCCAAAACTAGTTCTTGGTTTTGCTGGCGACGATTTCTTCTTCTCAAAAAAAAATCAACAATCGGAAGCATTTTCAAACGTTTCGAAAAAAAACAACACAAAACACAACCTCAATCACCTTTATGATTTGACAGGAGGATTTTTTGTTCACTGCGCATGTGTGCTCCGAATTCTACGGTTTTCGATAGCGAAACAACCGCTAGTATAAACGATATCGAATAAGAATACCGTTTTCGTCGATATCGAGTTTAATGTCGAAACGCGAAAGCGTGTCGTTAGCTATCGTATCGAATGAAAGGGAATCCCACTGCTGGAGAGATTTTAAGAATGACGATCAGTGTTGCCAACCCTACCGATTTATCGGTAGATCTACCGTTTTTGACAAAATGCTACCGAACTACCGATGAACGCATGAAATCTACCGATTTTTCAACTTCACACTTTGCGCTAGGTATTCCAATTCTAGATTACTAAAGTTACTTCATAGTCGAACATTTTTTTCGCTATCGCACGACACGTAGGCAACAAGCATTGCAGAGTGAGTGGATTGAATGGCCGAAATGCATGTCGCAACCTTTATTAAAATGCAATAGAAAAGGATGACGCTATAATTTGGTTATGATTGGTTATTATATTTTTCCGTGTCGTTATTTTCGGGGTATTTCTCGTCGCCCAAGCCGTGATTCGGGGAAGTACCAGATCAACGGTATGTTCTGATTTCATTTAGGTGCTCTATCCTTCATATAATAGAGTATTATAATACTCCATATATTAGGCGAAGAATTAGGTTTGTCTTGTGATTATATAGTTTACCGATATAGGCAATAAATAGTTGAATTACATTGTTCATTAATTGGATTTATTGGTTTCTTTCGTTTAGTAGTGATAGTACTGATAGTGAATAGTGAAGGCGAAAAAGGTAAAAAATCTAAAAAATAAAGTATAGGTAGTCAAAAATATAAACAAGTCATTTTGTCTAAAATAATATGTTATTTTTGTTATGTTATGTTATGCCTATATCTTAAATTATTGATCTACCGATTTTTTCTGTAATCTATCGTTTTCTGCCGATTGAATCTACCGACTTTATTGCTGTGTTGGTTGGCAACACTGATGACGATAGCCATTACGATGTTGGCAGTCTGTCCTAACAGCTAGTTCGTGCTTTTGTGCCCTTTTTGCAGTTTATTTTTGATTTCTTTGTGTATTTGTCTAAACAATAGTGCAGAAATAAACAATCATGGCCCATGCCTGTGTAATGTGTAAAAAAGTTTTAATCCAAGTTTATCATTTCATCGGTAAATATGGTTAAGTTATTGTTTTATAGAAAGCATTAAAGAATTGTAAGGGTTTGTTTAGTAATGCTGTGGTAGCACCATTTTTATTAAAACTTTTATGCGCAATGAATAAAGTTTTGTTATATTTAAAAATAATTAAGAGTGGATATTGATAAATAACTAATGGTAGCTACTTAACAGTAAACGAATAAATATTATTGTATTATTTTCATACATTGTTGTTATGCTTTAACCTCTACACCACTGGCGAGCAATACCAAGGGACAGTAAATCAATATCGAAGTAAGGGATCAATATGTCAGCGATGTGAAAGATACTGTGATGCCCGATACAGGGTGACAAATTACTAAAAAATTTTTAACTTAAAATGTACTACAATATAATTTTAGCTTCACTTGAATTGTTCAGCTAACTCTCACAAAAGGTTCATTAATTGACATTTAAAATCTTTGTTTTTTTTATTTAAATCAATGTCAATGTCAAAAGACAATGATTGTTTTCGTGTAGAAAATAAATAAACATAAAACACGTCACAGGCATGAAAACATCTGATATCTTTGGCTAAAGATTGTGACGTCAAACCAAAAGCTTCGAGAACAATCTAGAAGTTTTCGGTTGTTGAACTTCTTTTGAACTCAATTTGGGTCATGATGATATCATTGTCACGAGCCTAGTATTGCGTTCTATTTTTGCCACGGTTCTTAAGAACAAAGGAAAAGTGCGTTGTGTGACGCAAATAGAACCTCGATTTCCAGCTATAAAAGCAGTGTGAAATTCAGAAAAAGAAGATAGATCTTAATATCCAGTTGCAGAACGAAACTCTGCCCGTTTCAAAAATTAATTACTTAATTAATTTCTTTTAAAATAAATATAATATTTTGAGACTAAGAAAAGTAACATGAGTTCAGATTAAAAAGTTATATTTTTCAATATTTTTATTTATGAGTGAGTGGTTTCTTTAGTGAAGACTAGTTCTGTCAAAATACTTGCCAGTGTCGTACCGTACAGTGAACGAAAGAACAATGAGAAGTAAGTTTCTGGTTTCGAATAAACTTTATATTTTGGTCATGGTTTAAAAAGAAAAAGAATATATATATTTATAACTGTTACCATTTTCTGAAATCATTAGAAAGCACATCTATTAAATAAATGTCTAAGTAGATTTTGCACGGGAGTTTTGAGATTTCTAGTTTAATTATTATATTTTGGAGCCCTGAGAGGACGGCTGGTTAATTTGCATTGCACTTGTTGTGGGAATTAATGGGATTGTAAAAACAATAAATAATTACTTGATTAAAGTCTATTTGGACGTGTCAGTTTGGCTACCTGTATAATTATTATCCGTTTTTTTATTCTAACAACTTTAATTTGTTTTAATATGATCTAGGACAAAAGGTGTGCTGTAGTGTTTATAAATAAATGTTTTCAGGATTTGGTATTAAGTTGCTAGTTTTTGATGTTGGCACGAATTGTAAGCTTTTTGTAATCAATTAGAGAACAAGAGGTAATTATACTATTGGATTTTCGTTGGATCATAGTCTCAACATAGAGTTTTTCTTATTTTTTTGTGTCTGTTATTTTTAATTAATTTATGGTATCTATTGTGTGTAAAGTTTTTATATTTATCAATATTTTAAAAATTTCTCCAAATATGATACTTATATTTAAATAAAGGAATTATTTTAACCCTATAAATTTTCGGTGTTTTTATGCTTAAATTTAGAAAGGGATTTTTTAGGATTTTGCTCTACCAAATTGATTTTGCTCTACCAAATTGATTTCGCTCTACCAAACTGATTTTGCTCTACCAAATTGATTCTACTATTCCAAACGGCTAAGAGAACGAATAGTAATCTGATTCTAACTTTTAAGTCAAGATATAAAAATTGTTCATTTTTATTCTTTCTGGTTACAAACCTGATATCATATGATACAGGAACATCATTAATATTTGATAGTGTGGAAAATAAATAGGAAACATAGGTAAAGTGTAGTTTTGTGTTGGTGCGTGAAAGGAAGGTGTCTATTTCCAAAATAGCAAAGACCCTTGTAGCTGCTGCCAGGAGTTGTAGGCCTTGATATATATATAAACCGTAAGTAAAGTAAATTACTTTATTAGAGAGGGGTAGCGCAGCACTACAATTGGTGGAGGCGCCGGGCAAGGCAAATTTGAGCGTAAAATACCCCGACGCTGAGGGCCTACCGAATTTTTTTTTAAGAAAAAACTATTTTGGCAATAGGACGAAGATTTTTGTAACCCTGTGCTAAGATGGCTACCGGTCCTACAACGACGCCAATCATTGCTACCACGACGTCGACAATGACCACCACTTCAACGGTCACGTCGCCTACACCTCGTGCTACAGGAGGAGGACCTCCTGCTAGTCCAAATATTGCCCCTGGAAACCTTGTTATAGGTCTTGATTCGTTACCAACATACGATGGAACGACCAATGTGAAAGAATTTCTAGCAGTAATTGAAGAAACAAGTGCTGTTGCGAATTGGACCGACCAACAAATGGTGTCAATTGCTCGATTCAAACTTCGTCATAGAGCCAAGCAATTTATTGACTCAGAACCCGCTCTTTTAAGCACTTCAAATTGGAACCTACTGAAAAATTCGCTAAGAAAACAATTTACCCGTCCCTGTGTAACAGGATCGGCAATGAAAAATTTTATGGACTGTAAGCAAAAAACTGGAGAATCCTGTAGACAGTACTTGACCCGTTTAAAGTTACTCGGTAATCAAACAATTACTCTTACCGGAGATACAGCAAATGACTTACCTATACAAAGAAAATTGGAGCAAGATATTACGACTCAATTTATATTGGGACTCGTGATGCCAATAAAGCAGCGAGTTTTGTCAGGAAATCCACAGACTCTTGACGAAGCGTTAGATACTGCAGAAAGAGAAGAGTCTATCGAACATCTCATTCATCCCTCCATTAGTAGAGAGTGCAGAGGAGTGAATTGGAATTCAGCAGAGAAACAAAATAGTTTTAAAAAGAATTTTGCCTCACAAGCCAAGGTGTTTAAGTGTGATAAATGCAAGAAGACAGGACACACGGAGAAGTTTTGCAGGATGACCAATCAAATGGTATGTTATCAATGTAGTAAACCCGGTCATTTTAAGGCGTCCTGTCCCCAAAATAATGCTTATCAGCAAAGAACACCTGGAAATAGAGATCAGGTGTGTTACGCTTGCGGAAAACCGGGACACTTTGCAAGAAATTGTTTCAAAAATCAACAGGTGAATGGCTCAAGAGCTTTAAACACCAACGCAGCCACTTCTCAACCCCGAAGTTCGGCTGCCAAGGAAACAAATTGGGAATAGACGTTGAGAGGAGGGTAGGGATATATGCATGTTCAGGTAATAAAGCTCCTAAAGTAGGTAATGCAATTACCGTAAGTGTAAGTGGCAGAGACTGTTACGCTTTAATTGATTCAGGAGCATGCGTATCCCTAATTAAACCCAATATTGCCAAGGGGTTTATAAAAGAGTATAATGGAATTTCCTTAGTCGATATTCAAGGAAATACTATACCCACTTTTGGAGTTGCAAAAATTTCGTTAAGGTTTTCAGAAAATACTATAGTGCAACATGATTTTATTGTCGTTGATACAGACAGCTTTCGTAGTGAAATGTTGCTAGGAATTGATTTTTTACAAACTCACGGGATTAAAATTGATTGGAAAAGTAATTGTATGTATGCATTTGATAATGTGATACCACTGTTTAGTGAGGATTTGGTATGTAGCAAGCAGGGCTTGTTGACAAAAGATGAAGAAGGGTTTTGTAGTCGAATTGCTAAGTTAGAATTCGAGCTAGTGCAATTAAGGCAAGTTATTGCAGGTTTAGATACCGGAGAAATGAAGACTTGGTCAAAAGATATTTCTACGCAGACTTTCTCGTTAGTACCAATAACGGAGGAAGAAAGTTCAAAGGTGATTGGTACTCGCCCTGAACTTGAACCACTGATGGAAGTTTCTACGACTAAATCTAGGAAGACTGCAGCTTCCCTGGTAAATAAACTAAAGAAGAAAAATATGGAGATTTTTAAGAAAGAAAGTTTGAATGACCTGAAAGTGAGTCAGGAGGAATTTTTTGCTGAGAGAGAGCAAGGGAAAAGTGAGATTTTGAAGAAAGAAAGTTTGAATGACCTGAATGTGAGTCAGGAGGAAGTTTTTGCTGAGAGAGAGCAAGGGAAAGGTGAGAGTTTTTTAAACCCGTATGAGGATGGATCAGATGTTGATCCTGGACTGAATATGTCAGTGCCAAGCATGAGAGAGAATCTTAACGAAAGCAATTTTGAAATATTACGAGAACGAGAAGAAGAAAAAGGTGAGCCAAGTGAATTAAAAGGAGATAACAAGTGTATGAAGGCTTTTGTGAACTTAAATCAAGAATTAGTTATTCCACGGATGAGTGAAGCTGTGTGCCCTGTTATTTTTAAAAACGTGTCTGAAAATGGAGCTTATTCGACCGCTCCACTAAAAGTGAAGAAGAATCAACCGTGTCGAAGAAATAAGCTATCTGTAAGTTTAATTTAAGTTGTTCTAGTTAAAAATAAAGGATAAGATAACTAAATTAGGTACTTGAATAGGGAGATAAAAAGCGATAATCTAGGAAAAGATAACCACTTGAAAACTCAAAGATACTTTAATTATGAGAACATGGGAAAAATTTAACACTTAAGAAACAAGAATTTTATTTTCACACGAGAACTTATCTAAGTACAGATAAGTAAAAAGGACTAATGAGTTTTACTTAAGAAAGGGAAAGAGGCGAAGAATAAAGACACCTGTATGGAAAAATTCATATAGAAAACAAGGATAAAGCAATTGTCGTTTAGGGTAGAAGGTGATAGGGTAGGATTATTTTATTTACACTTAAGCCAAACTAATGACGGAGACCGAAAGAATAAAGATATACGTTAACAAAGGAGAGCATTTGAAGTCGGGTGTGTTATTGGGGTAGCAAGAATATTTATCTTAACTAATAGAATACGTTTAAGTCCCCACCACCGAGGGGTTTACAAAAATTCTTAGTGATGTAACTTACGAAATTCAAAACGACCTTACAGTAAAACCTTTGAACTCTGATTGAGCGGTAGTGTGCCACAACAAACAGAAAAAAATTTAAAAGATAAAAGTGCAGTTTACTTTATCAAAGTAAAGTAAAAACAAAACCATGACCACGTGGATAATTGTGTTTTTAACCTATTTGCGGTTGGTGGAGGACAACTCCATAAAGAATCTCCTGTTGCGGGCTTCCCTGGTCCATTTGAGGGACCTCTATTTCCTGTTGGGTGGAGACGGACTGTGCTATCCAGCTCTGTTTCCGCTAAAGGCATTAGTGGCCTTATGGTGTGAAATGCTACATGCAGAATACAGAACTTTCATTGTCCATTGGGCCACAGCGGAAGGAAGAGAGCTGGAAATGGGAGCATGCGATTGCGCCTTATGCTCCCCACCAACCGGGGTCTCGATGGCTTCGACCTATTGGGGTTTACTAATGCAAGCGGGGATCCCGCAATGTCCATGCAACTTGTGTACTGGGGGTCCCCTAGGAGGTCAACCATCACAGCCACCCAGAGTCTCCTCCCCCCAGCCAGGGCCATCCGGCGTCCCAAGAGGAGCAGCCCGCCAAATCCTACGACCCGCCAGACTCCATGTGGCAACGGCAGCCCCACCCCCATCACCTGCAGGACGACAAGAAGCGAGGGCCGGATCCCAGTTTGTGCCCCTGGATCCTCTCCCAGTGATGCCTCAAACTCCGGAGGGCCTCGGACATGGCAGGCCCCACCGCCGGAGAAATAACACCGCCGACCCAGGACCAGTCTTGCCACAACGAAGCAGACCTACACCTGTGGGCCACGGACGACCTGTGCCCACCGAAAATGGACCCCTCCCTGATAACTATCAGGTGGAACAAACTGAGGAGTTCCGACTACGTTTCCGTAGGATCTGAATGTAGAAGACAGGTTGGGATTAAAAAAAAAACCATTGGGACTGTATATAGTTGATTTAGAAAAACGTAAGGTAAATTTAGTTATGAATTCAATTATAGTAGACGTAGGTGATTAATTTTAACTTAAGGAACATGTACGAATGTATATTCTAGTTTTTATATTCCTTTCTATATTTTTATTTTACCTTTACATTTTACAATGCATTTATTACTATTTTACAATATATATTTTATACACCCTATATGAATAATTTTTATTCGAGTAGTTATAGACCATTTTTTTTTTATTGAAGGAAATCAGATACTTATAGTAACAGGTAGCGACGACAAGTCAGTTGAAACCAACCACAAAGAGTTGTAAATCAAAAGGGACATGAACCCTTGACTTTCTTTTTCATTGAAGATTTTACCATCTGGTAATAAAATAAAGTACACATAAATTTCAATACTAAGTAGACCTGTCGAAAAAGCTCTTGAGAGCCATTTCGACTAGGTAACGGGGGAGTAATGTGATGCCCGATACAGGGTGACAAATTACTAAAAAATTTTTAACTTAAAATGTACTACAATATAATTTTAGCTTCACTTGAATTGTTCAGTTCAGAGAACAATCTAGAAGTTTTCGGTTGTTGAACTTCTTTTGAACTCAATTTGGGTCATGATGATATCATTGTCACGAGCCTAGTATTGCGTTCTATTTTTGCCACGGTTCTTAAGAACAAAGGAAAAGTGCGTTGTGTGACGCAAATAGAACCTCGATTTCCAGCTATAAAAGCAGTGTGAAATTCAGAAAAAGAAGATAGATCTTAATATCCAGTTGCAGAACGAAACTCTGCCCGTTTCAAAAATTAATTACTTAATTTATTTCTTTTAAAATAAATATAATATTTTGAGACTTAGAAAAGTAACATGAGTTCAGATTAAAAAGTTATATTTTTCAATATTTTTATTTATGAGTGAGTGGTTTCTTTAGTGAAGACTAGTTCTGTCAAAATACTTGCCAGTGTCGTACCGTACAGTGAACGAAAGAACAATGAGAAGTAAGTTTCTGGTTTCGAATAAACTTTATATTTTGGTCATGGTTTAAAAAGAAAAAGAATATATATATTTATAACTGTTACCATTTTCTGAAATCATTAGAAAGCACATCTATTAAATAAATGTCTAAGTAGATTTTGCACGGGAGTTTTGAGATTTCTAGTTTAATTATTATATTTTGGAGCCCTGAGAGGACGGCTAGGTTAATTTGCATTGCACTTGTTGTGGGAATTAATGGGATTGTAAAAACAATAAATAATTACTTGATTAAAGTCTATTTGGACGTGTGAGTTTGGCTACCTGTATAATTATTATCCGTTTTTTTATTCTAACAACTTTAATTTGTTTTAATATGATTTAGGACAAAAGGTGTGCTGTAGTGTTTATAAATAAATGTTTTCAGGATTTGGTATTAAGTTGCTAGTTTTTGATGTTGGCAGGAATTGTAAGCTTTTTGTAATCAATTAGAGAACAAGAGGTAATTATAATATTGGATTTTCGTTGGATCATAGTCTCAACATAGAGTTTTTCTTATTTTTTTGTGTCTGTTATTTTTAATTAATTTATGGTATCTATTGTGTGTAAAGTTTTTATATTTATCAATATTTTAAAAATTTCTCCAATTATGATACTTATATTTAAATAAAGGAATTATTTTAACCCTATAAATTTTCGGTGTTTTTATGCTTAAATTTAGAAAGGGATTTTTTAGGATTTTGCTCTACCAAATTGATTTTGCTCTACCAAATTGATTTTGCTCTACCAAACTGATTTTGCTCTACCAAATTGATTCTACTATTCCAAACGGCTAAGAGAACGAATAGTAATCTGATTCTAACTTTTAAGTCAAGATATAAAAATTGTTCATTTTTATTCTTTCTGGTTACAAACCTGATATCATATGATACAGGAACATCATTAATATTTGATAGTGTGGAAAATAAATAGGAAACATAGGTAAAGTGTAGTTTTGTGTTGGTGCGTGAAAGGAAGGTGTCTATTTCCAAAATAGCAAAGACCCTTGTAGCTGCTGCCAGGAGTTGTAGGCCTTGATATATATATAAACCGTAAGTAAAGTAAATTACTTTATTAGAGAGGGGTAGCGCAGCACTACAATACCATAGTAACGTTTGCAACAACATTACGTTTTTTTGACGCCGATAAATAAATAAAACGCACATTTTTTACGAACATAGGTCTTCTACAACTATTCGTTTATTAAGCCTTTATCATACAGAGTACTAAAAATGTAAGCATTAAGTTAGCTTATTCGCCCCTGCTAAACTGAAAAAGCTGAATATGATTCACGGACAGCGGCGTTCTTTAGAGGCACATATCTCCGTAGGGAGGGCCTGTTAGAAAAAGTTTGACAAAAACTAGTTATCTTATTTTTTTTTATGTTCTATCTGAATCCGAGATATTTCTCACAATTATTCGGACATCCTGTATATTTCGTAAAACAGCTCGCCCACTGAGAAAGTTTAACGTTGAAAAACACTGACATAATTCCATCAAAAAACGGTATTTCCAGTCATTCTTTCGCTTTCATTAATGGAAATAAACACACTAAGTGAAAAGTACTCGAGTATGAACAGCTGCGTCGATAAATTACAGACACAAATAGGAAACCCCGGTAAATATAACTCTTATTCGCAATTGAAAAACTGACGAGGATACGGAAAAACCGGGCGCGTATTATACGGGTTCGTCGCAGGGGATGAATATATATTAATTTTATACACTGGGGCACTGGGCATATTTCATTTTCGATGTCACTACCATGCTGGAAATAAAAACGAATATTGACATTGGTGTAAAAAGTGATTTTACATTATATGTTTGATTAGCTGGCGGATCAGGATTGATTCGGTATTTGTGAGACATGGGATAGTGGCAGTGAAAGCAAGCAGCAAATGATATTGGTCGGAATTCTGTAGAGATTGTCGTAGATTTCAGTAGCCCCTCAACCGGACTCAGATTAGGTTTGTATAATGCAGCCTTTCTCAAAGTAAACGATAACGCCTCCTCGTGGGCGCTGGAGGCTTGCAGGGGGGCAGTAGAAGGCTCGCAGAAAATTAGGGGGCGTTAAGGCGATATAGGGGGGCAAGGGCAGATTTAAAAAATGACTCAAAAAACACGCTAATCACGTAGTAAACTGTAATCAGCCCTATGATCAAACACACAAGTTAACTCTAGACGCTAACTTCAAAATTACCTGGTTTTCAACCACAGTGAAAAAGTAACAAGTAGGTTTTTATCGGTTATTGTCATGGAAATGGTACGTTAAAAGTTAACTTGAGTATTTGATCATAGGGCTGAATATCGGCTTATATTTTCTATTATTGTATTGTCATCGGTTCTTATCACGTGTGCGAAATTTCAAATATTTCGTTCGTCGGGAAGTGGATGAAAATCGAATTAAAATATCCCGTTACATTCATACCTACATATAGCGTGGTCCACGTAAGATGACACAGTACCTTCTCTCGGAAACTGTAAGAGTTATAAAATAAGTTGAAAAGAAAAATTAATTGATTGCAAAGGAATTTTTATTTTGTTATGCTTTCATGTCTACAGGGTAAGTCGTTTGGCTGAAGTTGATAAAGTGTGCACCACGGTATACCGTTTGGTTTAATGACTGCAATAAAACCCCTTAATGGCTTAATAATAGTTTTATTATATTGCAAACACCCAAAGAAACCCTGTTTACCTGTTCGATTGTCAAACCTAGGTTTTTAAATAATTTAGTGGTAAAATTACCCATATAAAGCTATCGATGAGCCTGCCAACCAGCCTAATCTACCTGGTCCGAGCTGGCATCACTGTTTATAATATTACTAAAATGAAATGAGATAAGGGGTAAAAGCTTTGCACAGGGACGGATTTTGTAGTTAAATGAAATGTCAGTAATACCTTATAGTAGCAATGTTTATTACCATTACTCGTATTATATGTTTATTAATTTATTATAGGTACAGGGTTATCAAACCAAGACTGGACAAGGCGATTTTTTGACTTTTCCTGTACTTTTATAAAAAAACTGAAATAGCCATCTTAAGTCATTTTCTCCCGCGAATTCGAATATCTTCAGCAAAAAACAATTGAACATCTTCAGCAAAAAACAATTGAACATCAAACAAAAGTACTAGGGGTCACTTTGATATTTTTTTAAATGGGATGCCGTATTTTTAATGAGCTTATCCGATTTCTCATATAAATTTTGATCTAAAATGTTGGATTTTTAATTCAAAAACGCCTTTTTTCTTCAGTTTTAAATTCGGAAAATGTTCGTCTACCGTAAGATTAATACCTGATAGATGGATACCCGTTTCACCTGTTCACCCTTTAACCTGCTTTAAAGCGTCCGTCAGTTAGAAAATGGAGGTATCTTTGGCCTGTTAAAGAGCCACGAAAAAATAGTGGTCCAATAATTCGATTTTCTAACATCCCACACCAAACATTAAGTGAGCTCCAACCTTGAAACTTTATCATTTTATATCTATGAGGGTTAACTGCTGCCCAGTATCTTGTATTTTTCCGATTGTATACCCCCGATGTTGTAAATGACGCTTCGTCACTCCATAGAATTTTATTATATAAATTATAATCTTCGTCTTGCTCTCTCATCAGCATTGAAGCAACAAATCGAAATCGCAGTTCTTTTTGAAGCTGTGTTAAGTATTGAACGGGAAGGATGCAATATGGTTTTAGACCACATTTTTTTAAAGTTCTGTGAACTATTCCATAGCTTACTCTCCGGAGCCCTGGACCATACCTTACTTCTTGTACCGCTTGCGGAATAGAACTCTTCGGATTTATAGTAAAATATTGAACAATAGCTCGATCCCTTATATTCCGTCTTTTCATCTTTCTTGGCTTATCTTTCAATGTCTTACTTTCTTCAAATAGGGTCTTAATTCTGAGAATTGTATCCACTGAAATGTGTCTCTGGAAACTCTCAAAAAATGTTCTTTGTGTTTGTCGAGCATTCTCTCCACTTTTGTAATATAATTTTATTACATTTAGCCGTTCTTCTAAAGAATATTTCATTATTTGTAATTAATTCGTGAAAAATATATAGAAATTTGAAACTTGATTATTTTGTCTAACTGACGGACGCTTTAAAGCAGGTTAAAGGGTGAACAGGTGAAACGGGTATCCATCTATCAGGTATTAATCTTACGGTAGACGAACATTTTCCGAATTTAAAACTGAAGAAAAAAGGCGTTTTTGAATTAAAAATCCAACATTTTAGATCAAAATTTATATGAGAAATCGGATAAGCTCATTAAAAATACGGCATCCCATTTAAAAAAATATCAAAGTGACCCCTAGGACTTTTGTTTGATGTTCAATTGTTTTTTGCTGAAGATATTCGAATTCGCGGGAGAAAATGACTTAAGATGGCTATTTCAGTTTTTTTATAAAAGTACAGGAAAAGTCAAAAAATCGCCTTGTCTAGTCTTGGTTGGATAACCCTGTACAAAACAAGTGTAAGAATACTAATAATTACAATATAGAATAAAGGTACCTATACCTACTTATACAAAAAAATTTAGATATACCTACTATACAGCAATATACACAGAAGGTTTAATTGTAATTATAAAACGTTTTATTTATTAATTTATTATAGGTACAAGTGTGAAAATTGTAATAATTGCAATATACAATATTGGTACCTATACCCACTTATAAAAAAATATTTACATATACTATACAGTAATATACACAGAAGGTTTAAATGTAATTATAAAACGTTTTAATCTATTCCTAATTCAGTCTCGCTATCACTATCATCCACATTTATAATAAGAGGATGTATTTCGCTTTGTTGTGTAGTTATATAAGAGTCTTCAATTTTTAAGACATGGTTAACCGAATTTTTCCAGCTTTCATCTGTAATTTCACCGAAAACTTTCTTTATTACCTCTATTACACTGCCACTAAGAGTAGGTGTGCTATTTTGAGTTCTAACTTTCGACTTAACTTGATGCCACATGTGTTCAATAGGGTTAAAAATACAATAATAGGGTGGCAGTCGCAATACAGTGTGACCCATTTCTTCCGCCATTTTATCACACACATGCTCTTTCCTAATACTAAATGCGTTTAACACTTCCAGCAGTTGTTTTTTACTATAGGTTTCCTCGAAGTACAAGTCATTTTTTAGCATGAACTCCCTTATTGCGGATTTTGTGTTCGATGCATTCGGTACTTTTTCCAATTGCCGGCTGTGGTAGTTTGCATTATCCATCACAATAACACTGTGTTCTGGTACATTTGAAAGCAAACTGTCTTTAAACCAGCTTTCAAAAAGAGTGGCGTTGGTATCTTCATGATAGTCCAGACTTAAATCCTTTATATTTTTTGCCAACAGTAACAAACAATTAGGGATCCATCCATCCAACCTGTATGAATTATTGTTATTCGTTTTCCTTTATTTAAAGGGGTTTTATTTTGGCATTTTTCAGATAAATCAACCCTTCCTTTTTTGACAGTGTCATGAGTGTCAAACCAGGTTTCATCCAGATAAACTATTGAACGTTTTTCGGATCTAAACTTTTTTATTTCCCGAAGGTATAGAAATCTCATTTTTCTTAATCTTTCGGACTCCATAATAATTTGTCTCTTGTTTATTGTCTTATACTTAAATCCCATGCAAAACGCGGTGAAGACTTGTCCTGCTACATGATATCGTTGTATCGTCAGTTGTTAACCGTGTTTTTAAAGAATCTAATGTGGGCACAACATTTTCTTGATACATTTGGTATATTTTCCTGCGAATAACATCTTTGTCACAATCATCTACGCACTTCATTTTTCCGGTATCTTTGCGAACTTTTCTTTTAAAATGACCTTTTAGCATAATATCTCGTACCGTCGATAATGGAACTTTCGTCATTTCACTGGTATTTTTAATGGCAATTACTTTAGGGTGACCGCTCTTTAATAACGATTCGCACACATTTTTCACGATAGCTTTGGCGTCAGAAGATAAATGCTTTCTGGAATGTTTAGCGTAGCTAGATATCGCATCAGCGGAAGATTCCCACGGTCTCCACATACTTTTAATATTAACTTGTTGCACACTGTTTCAAATTAGATGGGTACTAATCTATTTCGAATATTATGTTTACTATTTATATAAGCTATATAAACAGGTACCTGTAACTAAAAAGTTTTCAAAAATATCCTAATAATTAAGTTGTTTCTAGAAAACCTTAATTAGATAATTTATTAATTTTGAGAACCCATCAAGTAATGTACCTATCTATTGTTATTATAAACTGGCATTAATACGTCTCTGCGTCTAGGCGATAACGAAAGCCGAGTTTATGAGGGGTTTTATTGCAGTCATTAAGTCAAAAGGTATACCTTGGTACACACTTTACCAGCTTTCGTTTTTTAAATAGAACACCCTATATCTTACAACATTTTTGGATGTCTAAACTTAATAGTTTCCGAGATATCGGAAATAATATCCCTGTATGGTTTCTTCTTTAGTAAATAATTCTATAGTCATCGAGCATCTGACTGCAATTGAGGTTCTAAAAATTATTGACGATCTAGAAAACAAGAACTCTAAGGGCACTGATGATCTTTATATCAGACTTATTAAATCTGTTAAAAACAAAATTAGTAAGCCCCTTACCGATCTAATTAACTGTAGATTGGATAAGGGATCTTTTTCTAATATTTCTAAGACAGCCGCTTCATGCCGATTCATAAAAAATATGAACGTGATAAAGTTGAAAACTACAGACTGTATACTGTATATAATATAATATCTTGAAGTGGGTAAATAAATATATTTATGGAATAAAACACAAAGTCTGCTCCACTAATTTAATAAAATAAATTTATATTATATACCCATACATGTTTCGAAGGCATAAACCTTCATCCTCAGTGGGTTAATATTAAGATGTAAGTATATTATGAAGGGACCAATGACATTGTTAAATTACTAAAACTAAAAGGGGAAGGAAAAAATACAATTAGACAAAGTGAATGCAACACAGGCATCATCAATAAGAGTTTAATATAGGAAGAACAGATTTTTATATAATTTCAAGATTAATATTAAACCGCGATTAAAGCGAAATAAAAGCTAGAGACTTACCTAATGTTGCAGAAAAAATATTTAATTTTTATAAGAATGCATATGTAACGTGAATTAATTTAATAATACATTATAACTAATAAAAGGTTTTGTTTAATTAATATGAGTTTTAAATTTATTTTTGTTTTATTTTAAACTTATTAAAAACTTAAATAAAATAAAAAACCGTGGTTTAATTTTAAACATAAAAAAGACATGATGTCTTTATGAATCTGAACAATTAGAGTCCAATCCCGCATAGTTTCGAAGATGAGCTTGGTATTATCTTTGTCAGTTCCTGGGAGCACCCTTAAAGCTCTTTTTAACCTTTACTAACGATATCTAGTATATTTGTTCTAAATTAATTCTGCCTATTTTACCATTTTAAATTTAGAAAAACACGCTGGATGAGTCTGGTATTCTCTCGGTGTATTATTCTTTGGATTACAGTTATATGTCTAGCAATGTGGTGTCTTGGGGTGCTGGTGCTTGTTGTCGTATGTACTGAGACTGATTTGAACAGCTGCAGACATATATCTGTTTCTAAAAATACGTTAACCTTTCCATGTATCTTTGTTTTTAGATGTCTTGTCAATGTCAACAAGATTAGAAACGGAGAAACTTGGGTCAAGGGATACCGGCGAGGTCAAAATAATGGGATCGCCCACGAGGTCTAATTTTCACGAGGCCTACCGCACGAACGTCTCTTCGGGTGAAATCGGAAATCTCGTTCTGTTGCGATGACACACTGCGAGAAGCCGGCAAACAAAGACGGAACATGAATGCTGTCTTTCTTGCTCCATTCGTAGCGGGCTCCGTTGTCCTTAAGAATAAACTATTCGGGACAGTTGAGCTTTGCTAACCTAACCTAACCTCTTATATTATGTTTTGTGATTTTTAGTACTACTGTTTGTAATAGTCCGACAAAGTTTTTACAATTTACAGTTTAAATTTGTTTATTCGTTTTTGTGAGTTTTTTAAAGTTAGTGTCCGTAATGGATGTCAGAGAAATCGAAAGAACTTTACAGAATCAGACTTTGTTGTACGGCAAAACCAAAAATGAAGATTGATGATAAGTATACCCATTATACAGGAGTAGAACGTTCGTGAAAAGACATAAATGAAGACAAGAGTCAATTTCAACAATCAGCTTAAACAAAAAATGAGCTTCTTTAACATAACCATTGAATATTTTTAAAATTACTTACCTACTGCTTCCGAGTAAGTATACTGAAGATACTGCTTTTAATTAAACATACCTCGAAAAACACCATTTTATTAATGTTTCAACAGTTTAAAGGCCATAAATTTCCTAGATTTTCAATATTCTTTGGTCGGGTATGACCATACACATATAGATAATGGGACAGCGCCTTCCGCATCTTACTGGTTTAATTAAATGATGAAAAAGTATTTACTAATTTTCAAACACTACCGAAATCAATTCTAAATGGTACATAACACAATTAGTAACACATTATATTATTTATAATTTTGTTGACTTGTTTAATTAATTTGAACTATCGTGCGCTGTCCAGTTCCGTTCCTTTTTGGTTTTAATGAATGCCTGAGCTGAGAACGTTACCGTGTTCCTTTATACAAAAAATTCTCTGCACGTCAGTGATGCCCTGTTCATTCCCCAATGATCTCAAGATCATTCGGTTCGGGCATCTCATTGGGCTGCCCCACCGAGTGGAACCGAATACACCCGAGAAGGCCTGGTGAATATTAGACTCCATGGAGCCATCTAAGCAATACTAGCAGTTTATATAATTATTTTTCGTAATGTCCCTTCTAACAAAGATGGGGCCACCTGAAGATTTACGTTTTCGATTATAACTGTTAAGTAACCTTGTATATTTTAATAAAATTTTGTGACTCTGTATAGCTCACAGGGAGTAAGAAACTCATGCTAGAACTATTCAGGAACAGTACTCGCAGGGTCGAAATTTGAATAGATGTCATTTTTGGAAAACTAAAAAATACTTTGGGCATTTGTCTTTAAAAAAGGTACTCTTCGTTTGTTTCAAAAAAATCTCGATTTTCTAGTTTAATTTGGACAAAAATAAAAGATCAAATTTAGTTCAGGTTTTCAGGTTAGTTTAGTAGTGTGGCTCTGTACTCCAACATATTATTTGCAGCACCAAACTTAAGTCCGATTAACTTTTAAACCAGACAAATGGTTTCTTTACTTTCGCCGTTAATTACTTTATGTAAATTTTTCTTAATCCTGATATTTTAAGCGGAATTACGCCAAACTTTTTAGTGAAATTTGTTTCACTTGATAAATTACAACGGATCTAATTACAAAAGGTATGCTCGAGCCGGATCCCGCGAACTTTGCATCCTCCAAACCGGATTGATGGGACGTCGTCAATCTTCTTTATTACCTATCACCTTCTAGGTTTTACCCCCTTTAGCTTTTATAAATAAGGATAAATTGTTCGGCTAATTTCGGACGTACCTACGCGGACATATTTTTAAGTGCCTCGTTTAAATTAGTTTATTTACGTTCACTATGAGACAGCGAATGCGCCCATGTTAGAAAACGAGCCGCCTACGAAAAGATTTCTAAGGGGACAAGTACAATAGCTTTATAGGACGTGTACTTTGTACTATTTGGTATATTTTGCGTTTTTCTTTAATAAAAAAATACACATTTAAAAAAAATATGCCTTACAAATTTTAGAAATGTTTGTTTGTATAAATTTGATATTGATGTCAAATGTCTGGCCTTCTCCTGTCAACAAATAATTTTATTTTCCATGTTTATGCAACTAAACATATATGACTGAAATTTAAAGAAGTAGTCCATACTTGCAGTGAAGTGTAGGTAATGTAAATTAAAACAACACTTCTGTCTTCCTCCGCAAATAATATATATTTTTGAAATTTTTTTATCGATTGTCCCTACATGTTTCGACTATATATATAGTCATCATCAGGGGAACTATATCGAGTGTAAACTGGGTTTTAATAGTTATCTCAAATTAATGAGTTCAACATTTAAGATAATCATAGTAAGTGAAATTTATAAATATATCCTACGATATTTTAATTTTATTACTCACCTTACCATGAAATTTCATAGTTTTTTAAAATAATTACAAAAATGTTTTTCTTTCTTTTTTCTCCACTAAATCATGTTATATCAAAAAATGTTCATATTATATTAATCATTAAAATTTATTTTATACCATACCCTTAAAAATAATTAAATCCTCTTACTTTTATTAACAAATTTAAAATAAACTAAAATGTGCTAATTTACATATCCACATCTCTGAGTTACCTAAAGTTAGTCTTCAACTAAACAAATTTCACTTACTATGATTATCCTAAATGTTGGACTCATTAATTTGAGACAACTATTAGAACCAAATTTATTCTCGATATAGTTCCCCTGATGATGACTATATATATAGTCGAAACATGTAGGGACACTCGATAAAAAAATTTCAAAAATATATATTATTTGTGAAGGAAGACAGAAGTGTTGTTTTAATTTACATATATGACTGAGAATGGAAACTTTAATAATGGTCATAACTTGCCATGCCGTACTTTTAAAAAAGTGAATTTCCAGTTTCATAAAATAGAGCATTATTTACTAACTAGTTTCAGTGGCGATTTGCGATATTATTGTTAGGTTAGTTTAGTTTATTTTGGACCACGCTCAAATTGGTTACTACCTATTGGGGACACCGTATAACGTGAGTTTTTGCATACACCCTAATATAAGGTCGCTGATCACCAATCTGAAGTTTTCTTTGGCGCTCTCTACTATTTAAAAAAAAAAAAATTGTGACATTGTTTCACTTAAAAGAAGTTGAATGGAAATAGTATTAAATAATAATAAATACTTCCAAAAATATAATAATCCTTAACAGGTAACAAAATATATCTATTACCTACTACGTTTTTTGTAATAGGATGCAACGGTATGCAATCATCACATATTAACAGGCGCCTTTATACCTGTACCTATTCCGATCTCGAAATTCACCTGTCGGGTAGTGCAACCGGAATAGCGCCCGCGTTTAAACTTAAGACGAAATAGCTTGGACCTGGAATAGGTATTTGGAACAGGTTTCTGTTTGGAATAGGTGCAGATCCAACTAGGTACAACAAAAAACTGTTCCGTAACACCTAGGGATGACGCTTTGGAACAGGATCTGTTTTTTTTCGAAACAGGTTTTAACATGGAACAGGTTGAAACAGGTATGAATCGATATGTTTTCCTGTTCCGATGAAACAGTTAGCTACGCGGTATCGCAGTCGTCTCGTTTACTTGTTGCCGCTCCAGTTTTGCTGTTCTGTTGCAGCAGTCCGGTCAGATAACCTCTTATCTGTTCTGCGAGTCAGAACTTCTACCTCGTCTGCTGCGACGCTCGGTGCTCGGTGCATAAACGAGAACCCGTGGCTTACGCGCGGTGTTGTCGATGTTCATTATTTTTTAGAAAATACACAAAAATAGAAACATATTTATTACTTTATATAACAAAAATATTAAATAAATATAAAATAAAAACTCTCTGGCTAAAGTCCATAGTATCAGTACACATTAGTAAACATAGAAATATTATTAAAAAGAACATACAAAAATCATTCTTGTAACATTGAAACTATTAAGTGTACATTAGGTTGTTTCAGAATGATAAAAGCGCATATTAATAAACTAAGTGGAGTAAACAACGAAAACTAGCAAGTATAGAAACTTAATTTTTTCAAAATTTATAATAAATAACCAAATGCAGTATACCTAATTACCCAATAATGGTGTTTTTTTTTAAATTGTTATCGAAGATTTATAAGGCATTTGCAATTTGCAAATTTGCACTGTGCATTTGTCATCGATGACTGTAAAAAAATTTCACACTGGGCTATTTTTTTTTCGCATTGTTAATCTTTTTATTAAACTCCTTATACATTTTATTTAAGAAAAATAACTGTTGTACTTGCTTAGTTACTTACATCGACGACATTAATATAGACAGTCGACACAATACGATTTACTACGTACGACGTATAGAACACAAATAGTAAATATAACAAACAAATAGAAAACAGCGGGGAAGTCCCTAAAAGCGAATATTTTAATTCAACTCTAAACGTTCTTGCTATTAACGCGACAACCGGCAACCTTGAACGGATTCCGCGTGATGGCAACAGGAGAGCAGCGTCAGCCGCCGACGCGAAACAGGTAGGTACAATTTAATTATCCACGTTTTGGAACAGCTTGGAACTGAAGCAGGTTTCTTGAAACAGGTAATTTTTAAAACTGAAACAGGTTATACCTGTTATTAAAAAAACCCTGTTTCAACCATCCCTAGTAACACCTCTAATCGGCCGTCGCCACAATAAGGTGGTTTGGCTGGCGCGGCTGGAGCAGCGCGCCTCAGTCCATATTCATATTTCGTAGTGAAAGCGGTTATGTTATGTATGGTATAAATTGAACGCCGATAACATTAGTTGCATGCTGTTATTGGAGGAAGAAGACGGACGCCACTGGACTCATGGTACCAAATTTCAATAAAATCGGAAAAGGGATATTTAAAAAAAATAATAAAAAAACGATTTTTTTAAAAATATTTAACACCCTGTAAATCAAAAACGGGGCAACTCCGGACACATGTTCATATGAACTTTTTCTCTTTGAATATCATAAGGAATCACCACCCTAAGTTACGTACCGTACTTCTGAAACACCCTGTATACATTCAAATACAACGGTCAAAAACACAAATATTTATATCAAAATATCGATAACAAACAATAACACCAAACGATACAATGCAATAATGCGAAAATCACCGGTAAACTAAATACAACCCTGTCGCCCAGGGCCTTTTAGTTTTATTGCCGATTGACCACTCGAAATATACTTACGGTTGTCATTACCTACTGATCAATGTTTCCTTCGTATGCATCTTGGATTTGAATATAGTATAATTATAAGCTTTGTAATGTATATGCTGAAAAATAATCAGAATGGTTTTGTACACTTTATCGTTCTTCCCTACACTTGCTGCCACTTTTTTTCATGCATTTTCTTTCATTACAACATTTTTCTAATTTTCGTTCCCATAGTTGTATAAAGGGGGGTACTTTTGCACCTCCTCTATCAAACATTCGTCATCAATTCCCGAAAACGGTGGCATTCTGCTGGGCGATCGCGGCTGGACTGGTCTCTATAGCAGTCCGAACGCAGCCGCTGGAATCGACGGCGGACGCTGCGTCGCCGAGCTGCGGCAGTGAAACCGTGTACATACAAATTAAACCAGTACCGAGCTACCAATCGCGATCGCCAGCCGCGGTAGCCGACTGCTCCAGCGAAACCATACTTTTACGGAAGGGAATTCAAAAATTTTAAGCAAAAAACCTCGTCGTACCCGATAAGGAACTCATCAAGAATCATAAAAGAGCCCTCTGGCGGAAAGATGAAACAACTATCTAAGACTCACACGAGCAAAATGCAAGTTGTGCCTCCATCTCACCTACCATGTTTGCGCAGACCAGAATTTCTTTCAAGAACATCTTTCAATGCATATGTCTCAGTTAGCAATGCACGATAACAGAGACCTGTCTAATCTGTATTTTTACGTTCCTTGGGGCATAATTCTTTAAAATGGTTAATAGCCTTTCTTTCCAAGCAGTTCCGTTTTCAATATTGATATCGCCTGATTCGCCACATATTTTCTTGAAGGTAATATCGTACCGACGACGGAATTTTTCTAACCCTCCATTTGATGCTTGAAGTTCTCTAGTCCTAGACATTGAGCAGATTTTAGGACTTTTGCTTGAATTATATTCCCAGATATTGGGTATGTGCTTGTTTCGCGCCTTACAAAACCAGTTAAGAACAACTTGGTCCACTGCCAGTCCTTCGGTTTTGGGTTTATTTTTTTGTTCACCGTTGCCACCTTTTTGAAACCAATTTCTAACTTCTGCTTGAAGCATAGTAACTTGGGTCTTACCCACTTTAAATTTTTCAGCCATTTAGTGTAATCCGAATCCTGATACTTAAACCAGTCTTTTTACTTTTCTCGATTATTTACTTTGTTTCGCTTAAAGAAAGATATTTCCTTTTCCACGCCATCTTCAGATTTTTACGTTAGTCCTAAAACACACAAAAACTGTTGAAAACAAAACTAATGTTAACAACCGATTTATCAGCCTTTAAAGCAAATTGAACGGATCCTCCTGCAATAAAGTAATTAGTGTATGTACCTATATTTCTTAAGAATTGTCGGGTCGGGTTTTGCTGCCCCTAATGGAGTGTATTTTAAGCATTAATGTTTACTAAAAATTCCGATGATGAGTGCCCGCGGTCGTTTAACAAATTGGTCGGTGAAGAAGAGTATGAAATAATGGGATTTCTATTTTTAAATATGGGAATTTCCCATAACAACCGGACGCTTAGCGCAGGTGGTCACTATATAGAGGCGTTTGCAAACAGAGGTTTTACTGTAAAAATCATGGAAAATCAAATGCAAATGCTACAAACGGATGATGGCAAATTTGGTTACATCCAGAAAATATATCTTAAAAGTACAGTTTCATCCGGAAATGCAGAAAAGGAGAAAAATATGTATGATAGATAAATTGTTCTAAATAATCCCTTAATCCCTGTTACAATAATTTAGAAATACATCATATGTTCTGTGTATAATTGGGACAGGCAAAGGGTTAAACCAAAAGAAACATATATATTAGAAAATAGACAGGGTGCAAGAAATAGTTATACCCTTCCGCTATAGACGGGACCAGGATCACAGGATCTATGGCAATCAAATAGTGTCGTTCTATACTCATCCTTTGGTATTTAAAACAGTTATTTAAACATTATTTTCTTTTTAAAGCCAACACATGTGATTTCTTCGATGAAAGTTTCGAATCAGAAGACGAATAAATCTTCATTATTGGTTTCACCACTAGTGGTGGCAAATGTTAATTTAGTAAATTTAGTTTTGAATTGGTTACCTAAGCGAAAAATGCATAAATGTATTTGGTACTTTTTTCAGTAAAATTATTGCAAAAACATACCTAATGGACTATTTTAAATCGTATTTCAGGCATACCTGGTACCAGCTCTCAGGCAGTTTTAAATGTACCTGTGGAGAATTATGAGCTTGAAGAAAAAAGCAGCAAACTTTAAAATGATGAAGAAACTTTAGTATTAATCAGATAAAAAAATACAATAACGAATTAAAACGTGTCCTTAAGAAACTTGTTTGGAAAAAGATTTCCTAAGAAATTTTTGAGGTGTCTAAAAAACAGTGTAGATACAGTAAGTGGAAATAAAATGGAAAGGTCTGGTGAGGTATTATAAAGGCACAACAAAATGGAATAATACATCAGCGAACTCAGAAAAAGACTGTAAATTCTTTAAAGTTGTTAAGGAATTTCTGTTTGGCAAGAACGTACCATCTGCATGTGATCCCCATTAACGCTTCTAATTTTAGTCAATATAACTTTAAAGGTTAACGGCAAGATTCTAAAACATTCTTTAAAGTAATAGTCCTCAAAATGATTGACAGTGCTAATGCATAGTTTTCAGTATGAACTTTTTTTTTAATAATAAATTAAATGTGAAGAGAAAAAAAAACTGTACTGGCGCAAGCAAATCAAAAAGTGAGGTTACTAAACCAACAAATTTCAGGTAGATCTGCGAGGTCTCTTTGAGAAATCGATTGAATTGAAGAGGTGGAACGAGAACACGCGTAGGAAGGAGTATATAAAATAACGTTATAGGACCGAATCGAGGAGAAAGATAGAATTGCAGAACGCATTGATAAAGAAAGTAAGAAAGTAAGAAAGTATATAAATTGGGTGAAATCAAAATCGCCACCAACTTTAATATTTTGAAAATAAGTGTAGATCGTATTGACTCGTGGAGGGTTATTCATTCGTGGTTCAGATCCTCTCAAAAATTGTAATGACGTATTGATTGATACTTTTAACGTTAATTTCCCCTTAAAAACTAAAAAAACAATGGATTATTAGCGATCAAGACATCCTCAAACAATTTAAAATGCTTGCATAAACTTAGAAAGTTCTATTCCTTGGACTATTTAAGTTATTAAGGCAGAAAAGGAGATGTCATTCAGGTATAATTAATTAATCGAGAAACCGAGTAAAAGAAGGATGGAAGATGGCAATGCATGAGTTAAGAGGAAAATCCGGCCCATTTTCATTGCAGTCTGATATTACTTCAACCGGCAAGTTAATCCAATGCATTTTCTTTACAGGATATTTGTGCTGGAGACTTTTTATTTATGTAATATTTTTTATTTCATCCTGCCCAGTAAATCTACTTACCCTATGGGCAGTTGCGGTCGGTAAATGGAACATTACAGTATCAGATACCGTAATGTGTTGCCTAGCAACAATATTTTGATTTAAGAAACTATGACTTTTTACGTTCGATTTTTGTCACTTAAAATTATAAGAAATAAAATTATGAAATACTCATATTTAGCGATTATTTAATACATCAAAAATACATTTATAAATTATCTTAATCGATTATTTTATTTATTACCACAATTTTCAAATGCTCTTTAAATTCTTTTAGAACTTCTTCTCTTCTTAATGGTAAATATGTAGGATGAAATTCGTTGTTTCCGACAGAAATATTAGGATTTTATCCATTTGACAGTGACAAGCAAAGAACAATCACATTTGACTATGGAAACCAATGACTCAATTGCAATTAACGTTGTACAAAGCCTGGGTTTTAAAATCCCAGTCTCAGCAACAGAAAGTATTATTTTTCCATAGGGTGATTCACTGATTCTTTTTTCTAATTTCACTCTCAAGAAAACACTTTTCTTCACAAAAGCATTTCTTTATTCTACCAAACTATGCCATTCGAACAGGTAATGTCAGGTGTTTACATAAATTGTGAAATCATACTACTACTTCACATGACTTGGCATCGATTAACTAATCAATGGCCACATTGACTAATCACACTTAAGGGGGTTCATGTAACCCCCAACAAACTTTTATACTTTTACTTTAACAATTTTTGCAAAAGGTTGTTCCGTGGGAAGAAGACGTTTCACCACGAAAATAATCTGTAAATCGATTCACTGTTTAGAAACACTTGGCGCTGCTGGCCGAGCACTCCGCGGGAGGAGACGTTCCACCACGAACAGAATCTTAAAACCTACTCACTATTCGAAAATACTTGGCGCTGATGGCCCGAATATTACGTGGCGATTTCAATCACGGCAGACGTACACCACGGAGTAAATCTTAAAACCTACTGACTGGAAGGGATTATTAAATGCGACGCGAATTCTCAGTTAAGTTTTTATAATATGTTAAAAGATGAGTTTTATTTATTTCTTTAGAACAACAGAACATTACCCAAATGCGGCGTTGCCGTTTATTATTAACTTTTCACTGAAATGCGATTATGGTTTTGGTCTAATTATTAAGTAATATTAGGAGTTTTAATTATGTTAATTAGTCTTAAAATGCATATGCATGTTTCCCCAACAAACGTAATATGATTTAATACTGCCAACTAATTTTTTTTTATTTTTAATAAACACACTTATATATTCTTTGTAAAAAGGTTTATAATGACAGGATGAAATAAAATATCACACGATACAGGTTCGTTATATGTTATTACACTTACCGGACTTGTAACGTAATAGATATTTACGTTATAAGTCCGGTAAATCAACTTTTACAGTACGAGTGAAATGTTTCGAGACGAGGCGACGAAGGAGCCGAGTCTGGAATTTTGAAACGAATACTTTAAAGGATTTGCCGGACGAATGACGTACAATATTTTATTTCATACTGTTCTGTTGAAAATTATAATTATGTTTTGAAATTATAATGAAGTTTTATTCTGCGTCGTATATTTGAAAAGTGCTTATATTTACAGGTGGAAGCATTGTGTGTTTGACATTGATTAAACTAAAACTTACAAATTTCAGTCCGGTAAAGAAATTTTACAGGACTAGTCCGGTAAAAAAATTTTACCGGACTTATTGCTGTAAAACCTTATTTTCTGGACTAAATTTAAATATGTAAAGGTGTGTTTTACAATACAGTATGAAATAAAATACTATAAAGAGTCTTTGAGAGTATTTTATACTTTACCGGTCAGTGCAGTAAACGCATAGCGCTAGTGCAATGAAATTAAAGGCAGATTTCCATTATGTTCAAAAACTGGATTAGTAGAATAACTATTTAAAGGTGAGGAGTAATTCTTTACAGGGTGTCCAGTTTTCATGTGTTTTTATATACCAGCTCCCTTATTATAAAAGATAGAAAGATGGGTATCTTGATTATTTGATACTTTATTAATAAGGTAAGAACAGGTTGTCATACAGTCTTTTATATTATTATAGAATTCAGTGGCGTAGTTAGTTTTTTCTAAAAAGTTTTGTTTTTGAGTTATGACCCAAACTTCTGTTCTTTTTTTTTTAAATAGGACACCCTATATACTATTTCTTTGTCTTATCCTCTTTTTAAGAACTTTTTAAAAATATATTATAGTCCATATTTATTTCTTTTAAGGGATAATTTTAACATTTTTTTTTTAATTAATCATTTTTCGTATAGACGACTATAGCATGGTTTATCACGGATAGCCATGACAAAAAATCAAATTCTGTAGATGTGCCATTACGGATTGTTGTCAATTAAAAAGGAATACTTCTGTGATAATTATGCAAAAAATCTAGGGCATACAGTTTTAAGGCTTCCACCATATCATTGTATATTTAATCCCATCGAACATGTTTGGCACCAACTGAAATCTGCCATTCGTCGTAACAATATTTGCCATACTATTAACTCCAGCGTACTTGAGCTTATAGAAACTGAAGTTTTTAACATTCCTTCACAAAGTTGGGCAAATTCTGTTAGACATGTTGAAAAAGTGGAAAAATCCTATATCCATATAAACAATATAGCACAAAAAATAATTAGAACAGATGATGATAGCGATAGTGATATTAATATATTAAGTGAATAATTATTATAAGTACCGAATAATTTGTATAATTTTGTAATCATAAATATAATTTTTAATAATAAAATAACTTATAATTTCACATTTAAACATAAATAAAATAGTATTTAATGTCTTTCTTATTTTTATTACAAACCATGATTAAATTCTAAGCAAAATATGGACTTGTTCGGTCATATTTCAATTTTACAGCTGGCCCGGATCTTTCCTAATAGATATCTATCAGTTAGTCACTTTCTTATATCTCTGAACAGACTTTACTTAACTTTAAGGGCAGATGCTGTGATGATGGTTCCAAGATCAATAAATTCCGGAGTTAAAAACGCCCCCCGATCGGATCTCCGGGTGGGGGCGGGTCCTGGCGCCTTATCAAGCGAGATTATCCAATCATCCACCATGTCCAGTAGCCATGCGGGTCCTTCGAACAATAATCTAAATGGAAATGGTGTGAAAACTGGAGTTGTTAAAAGACCCGAGATTAGCAACTTCCAAATTGACTTCTGCAATATAAGAGGACTGAACTCCAACATCAATGCAGTCCATCAACATCTACAATCTACCAAACCTCATGTACTTGCACTAACCGAAACCAAAGTCAGATCATCGATTAGTACGGTCAGCTATTTATATCCTGGGTACGACTTTCATCACCGATTTAGGCGGAATTCTGGCCTTTGTCTCTTTGTCCGGAGTGATATTTCTTGTCAACGAGAGGAGACACTCGAGCCTAACGACTTTGATGTAATGTGGTTTAAAGTATCAACGCAGAGAATTACTAAATTCATCTGCTGCCTTTACCGACCGCCAGGCGATACCCATTATAGAGACTTGTTCTCCTCTCTTGCTAATACTATCGACTTTTTGCAAACCCACCATCCCAATTCCGAAGTTGTCATCCTTGGCGACTTCAACATTCATAATGTCAACTGGCTCAAATACTCAAACATGACTGACGAACAAGGTCGTGAAGCCGAATCCTTTGCCATCAGCTCTGGCCTCACCCAGCTGGTGGGTGAACCAACTCGGATTCCAGACCGAGATGGTGATTTTGCTAGTTTGTTGGATCTTTTCTTAACTTTAAACCCCGACTTGTACACTGTCACCGTGAAGCCGCCGTTAGGAACATCTGACCACAACCTTATTTCGGCACTGAGCAAACTACCAATTAGTGCTGAAGAGCCTCCTAAACCACGCAAGATATGGCATTATACATCAGCTAAGTGGGAGGACCTAAGGGACCATTTTCGAACCTTTCCTTGGCGGGACGTTTGTTTTACCTCTGATGATCCATCCATCTGTGCAACAGAAATATCGGAGGTTATCCTTACTGGTATGGAAGCCTTCATCCCTTTCTCAAAAAAGTGCCCTTCTAACGGCAAGCCTTGGTTTACCAAAAATTGCGAACGAGCTGTTAAATCAAAAAATTATTTCTACCGACAATGGCGTAAAAATCCTACCGCCGAAAATCGTACCATCTTTGTTAACGCTCGAAACCAATGCAAGCAAACGATAAACCAAAGCAAAGAAGCACACAACCAGAGGATCAGAGACAAACTTCTTGAATGTCCTAGCGGCTCAAAATCATTTTGGTCGGTAGCTAAAGCCGTCAGTCAGAACTTTACCAAGTCAACCATTCCACCTCTAACACGTTCTGATGGCACCATTGCGACCAAAGCACAGGAAAAAGCAAACTTACTGGCGGAACTATTCTCTTCACATTCAACGGTAAATTTTCAGGGAAGTACTCCACCGAACATTACCCCTGTAGAATCGAGAATGCCCGAGATTGTCTTTCGCCACCGCCATGTTAAGCGAATCTTGAGGAGTCTCGACACTAAAAAGGCTTCTGGTCCTGACGATATTCCAGTCATTGTAATTAAGAAATGCGCTGACGAACTGACACCGGTATTTTGTAGGCTTTTTAACTTATCCTACAAAAAAGGAATATTTCCTTCTTGCTGGAAAACTGCGAGAGTCCAGCCCATACCCAAAAAAGGCAAGAAGACCTTGCCAAACAACTATCGTCCAGTCGCATTGCTCTCGGTTATATCAAAAGTTATGGAGAAGGCTATCAACGAAAAATTACTAAAATACCTGGAAGGCTTCAACATTATTAGTGACCGCCAGTATGGATTCCGTAAGTCTAGATCAACAGGAGACCTTCTCGCTTATGTTACTCATGTTTGGAACAACGCAATAGAACACCATGGTGAGTCCCGGGCGGTAGCACTGGATATTTCCAAGGCTTTTGACCGAGTATGGCATGAGGGGCTCCTAACTAAAGTGAGAGCATACGGAATGCCGGTTCAATTTTGTTCATGGCTGTCGAGCTTTCTTAAAGACCGTTCTCTGCGAGTGGCGATGGACGGATTTCTTTCAGACACATTTAACATCAACGCCGGAGTCCCTCAAGGTTCTATATTGTCGCCCACCCTTTTCTTACTATACATTAACGATCTTTTGGAAAAAACTAAAAATCCTATATATAGCTTCGCTGATGACAGCACACTTGTTTCAACTTTTACTTTGAATGCTCGGACATCGGCTTCTAATGCACATCTCTATAGGCAGCAAGAGGTCTCACATCTCAACAAAGACCTGGAAGAAATTTTGTCTTGGGGTGACAGTAACCAAGTAGAATTTAACGCTAAAAAGACCCAGGCGGCAGTTTTTTCTAAAAAAGTTAATGTTGAAGAACCGGATATAGTTATGGCGGGACACTCAATTCCCTTGGCTTCATCAATTCATTTATTGGGCGTTAATCTGGATAGTCATATGTCTTGGCATGGCCACGTTGCGGCCATTGCTCAGGCAGCCTCGCAAAAGCTTGGAGTACTTTTCCGAACAAAGAACCTCTATACACCCCAACAACTTTTGATGCTCTATAAAGCCCAAATTCGACCATCACTGGAGTACTGTTCGCATATTTGGGGCTCTGCTCCTAAACATACCCTGAGATTGCTAGATTCCATTCAAAGAAGAGCCATTCGCTTGATCGGTGACCATAGTCTGACAAACAACCTGGAAAGCCTTGAACATCGAAGGCAGGTTGGCGACTTGAGTCTATTTTACAAATATTTTCATGGCAAGTGTTCAACTGAGGTTGCCCGCTTAATACCACCCAGAGCGGTGCATGGTAGAAATACACGACGAGCCACTGCAGCCCACCAGTACGTGGTTCAGCTTAGTGTCCCTCGAACGACACTGTTTCAAAATTCTTTCATCTGGAGAACGTCATCACTCTGGAACGACCTCCCTGAGATCGTCTTCCCCAACGAGTATAGTCTCCAAAGATTCAAGACCAACGTGAATCGTTTCCTGTGCACACGCACCGCTCCTAGAGCGCCATAAAGGATTTATCCTGTAGTGCTGTGCCTTATCATAAAAAAAAAAAAAAAAAAAAAAAAAGATTAATCTACTCAAAATAAGATACTATTTTCGTATAACCAAACTTGCAGTATTTCATTATTTACGGGCGTATAGTACAAGTTTGGTATGTAACTACCTTTTTTTCACGATAGGTATCACTTTACACACTTGTTGCATAAATAACAATTTTGTAACAAGAATCTTCCGCTTTTAGAAAGCGCTACTACTGTTAAATAAGTTTTTACTTTAGACGTGAGTATAATACATAGTTTTTCAAAATAATGTCTACAAAAGACTAATAAATCTCAATTTTATTTGTTTTATCATTTTATCATGTGGGGCGAGTTTCATTCGGGTCCAATGTTTTATGGCGTCCTTTTCGATTTTCAAAACTATATTTCGCCATTCCCTTTGTGGAAAGTTTGGCAAGAATGCATAAAAAACAAATCAAAATCATTCGCCCAGAGGTAAGAATCGCGGAAAAAATAAATAATGTCCTGTATTCTGCTAGGAAGATAGTTGAACTAGACGTCAAGTTAGATAACCCCTTATCAAATTATGTAAGCGAATGTCCAAATTGTGACCTACTATGTTCTAAAGGCCGCAATGTATATTAAGATTTCGTGAAACACTTCAAAATATTTGGTGTAATGAATATCCCATCAATTTTCACACCATTTGCCGAAAAAACATTCCCATAGAATATAACAAGGAATTTAAAGATTGCCACCATTGACTTTGTGCGAATATTATTCTAAGTTACCTTGATTTCCAGAGTCATATTATTTCCGCAAATTTCATTTTAAATATTTATTTTTTCTCCTTAAATGCAAATAAAATAATCAAGTCTTTCTCCACAAATTTTTTAATGTAAAATGTTAGTACTGTTCCCTACATGTTTCGGGCTTCTAGACGTGCATCTTTAGGGGATACTGAAAGGTATTTCAAAATGGTAAAACGACCAGTTAAATTGGAATAAGTATTGACTTACCCAAAATCGAGTTAAATAAAATTGAATCGAATTGCCTTAACTTAATGAGTGCAACTGAAAGTGAGTAGAAACTTCAAAAATGGAGTAAACTTGCAAATTAAATTGTGAAAATTGTCATGTTGATTGCATGAAGATTTTATGTAAATTGTGAAAAAGTATTTTAGTGCAAATAAAGATTTTTAAATTAAGGCATATTAAATTTTATTGATTATTTATTAAATTATGGTTTTAACTTGTGAAGAAAGAAATTTAATTTTTGGAGACATGCTCCGAATTAAAAGAAAAGATAGAAAGTTAGGAATTGGAAAATGGGTATATGCCCCATGGCAACCAGAATTGAAACGTATACTTCATTTTCTAAAAATAAGAAAAAATTTTTAAATGTTAAGAAAATTAAATAGTGCTAATCTCGCAGTGAGGCCTACTTGGAAAACGGATATGACATCATCAGAATTGACAGCCATCATAAAATCTGAAAGTTTTGCAGAATACTCGATATGGGGTTTACAAAATCCGAGAGGATCTATCAAATATTTATGGAAACGAAATTATAAGTTGCGATCACTGGGCGCATAAAGTACCTGAAGAATGACTACACTAAAGACATTTGTCAACGAATGAATGAATTGTATAGTTTGTTTAAAAATTGGGGTTATAAATGTCCAAAGGACGAAAATAAGGAACTGCACTGAATGTGATTTAAAAAAAGGGGAAAAAACTGTACTAACTTTAGATGGTGTACAGGGTGTCCAGTTTTCGTATATTTTACGGGTTATCTGCGTTATTAGTAAAGATAGAAGGTTGCGGTTTTTGCGGCACTGTGTTACTTTTTTGAGAAACAAACGATGCCACAAACAGAATTTTCATAGCCCTCTTTGCATTTTGGGACACCCGTATCTCGGTTACGCTGCAACTTATCAAAAAAGTAAAAAATGAACTTATTAGTTTTTTCACGTAGAATCCAGTGGCTTGGTCAGATTTTTTCTATGTTTAATTGTTTTCGAGAAAAAGGGCAAACTTGCATTTTTTTAAATGGGACACCGTATATATTTTAAGATTAAACAATTGTCACAAACTTCTCACAAATATAAAACACTAATTTTAAAAATATATATACCTATAACAATAACTTTTATAAATATAAATAACAATTAACTCAGTTGTGTTATACGTTCAAAAATTAAAAGCTACAATTATTTGATGATTTAGGAAACTGTCTCATAAATATTGCTCAAACTGTTCTCCATTATGCCTAAGACATGTTTAACACATTGTTCTGATTCGCCTCAGTGCATTTAAAATAATAAAAGGCCGTGCCTGTAACTCGTTAAAGGCTCTTTCAGTGGCTTCTCTTAAATCTGCCATCGTTTGGTACTGGACGGTATAAATTTTATTTTTTAGGTAGCCCTACAAAAAAAAAACAAAACCGTTAAATCGGGTGACCTGGGTGGCCATCTTACAGGTCCATGTGTTCCAATCCAGCGGCCAGGAAAATTATTGTTAAGATATGCTCTTGCAGTTTGAGCATTGTGAGCGGGAGCTCCGCCCTGTTGCAAATATAAGCTATTAAGATGAGCTAGGGGCACATTCTCTACTATTACGGGCACAATGTTTTCCAAAATTTCTAAATATTTATTTGCAGTAAGACCGCCTTCAAATATATTACATAAAATTTTACTTCCCAGCATGAAGCATAAAACGCTAAACCCAAATCTGCCTTGCCGTTCCCGTGGAAATATAACATGTTGATTTTCCTGGCACCAAAACCTAGTATTTTGCCGATTAAATATACTGGCACTGGTAAAATGACTCTCATCAGACCATATTATTATAATCGTTCTTTAAAAATGATTTTCTTTATTTACATTTTGTAAATACCGATTACAAAACTCTACGCGGCGCTCTGCGTCACCGAGATGTAAGTTTTGTACGACATGAAATTTGTATGGCTTAAACTTGTGTTTTTTTAGAATAGTTTGAACTTGATTTTGTAACACCGACAGAACCTTCCACTGTTCTACAAGAACTACTTTGATTTGTTTCAATTGAAGCCAAAACGTTTACTTCATCAATGTCCTGGTTTTCTTTATTGTAAATACTAGGTGGGGGTTTGGAAAATGAATCGACTTCAATTAAGTTTGATTTTATTTTTAAAAATATTCTTTTATCCGGCTGTTTTCTTTCTGGGAATCTGCGAATATTACGTTTTTATAAATTTTAAAATATGATGAAAAATATAAAAAGATGCCCATACTTGCTAAAATAAACTTCTAATGCTTCATCCGAATTTTCGTTACACAGAATATAACAAACGAACATATCGTACTTTTCATAATTCTCGAATTTTGCATTCGCAGCGCAGCCATAATTAAGAAAAAACTGCTATTTATCGAAACTGAATAGAAATAAAGAACAGAAAATGGATAACCTATTCTGACAGTAAATAAAGATAAAGAAAAATCTAACTAAGCCACTAGATTCTACGTGAAAAAAACGAATAAGCTAATTTTTTCCCTTTTTGATAAGTTGCAGCGTAACCGAGATACAAATGCAAAATTTTCAAAATCACCCCGTATCTAAAAAACTAAGGGGGCTATGAAAATTCTGTTGATGGCATCGTTTTTTTCTCAAAAAAGTTACACAGTGCCGCGAAATCCGCAACCTTCTATCTTTACTAATAACGCAGGTAACCCGTAAAATATACGAAAACTGGACACCCTGTACTCGAAATATGAAAATAATCTTTTAAAAAATTAATCCTAAAATTATTAATTTATAAACCTATATACCCTAGGAGGGAAAAGAGTATGGAAAAACAATAAAGAAATAGTTTAACTTCCTTGGGGTGAAAAATGGGTAATGTAGAAATAGTAAGAGGAGAGTTTAATTATTAATAGAATTTGGTTATGATTAGTGAAAATTGAAGGCGTTGAAAAAACTTTTGCTGTTATGGATGATTTGATCGTTAACGCAATTGATATTCGGGTCTTTAATAATTTTTGTTGATGGACACATGTCTTGAAAAGTTAGACTTAATTTTAGAGGGAGATTTTAAATTAGATGCTCTTTCTATCTCTTTACAATGTTTCTTAATGTGGCTTTTGAACTTTCTCCCTGTTTGCCTGACATAAGGGGTAGAATCAGTTGAACAACACACCTCATACACTCAAGACCTGTCTAGAGGGGGGACTTTGTCTTTGAAATTACAAATGTAAGAGCTAAGTGAATGTTTGGTTTTAAAGCTGATATTTAATTGTTTGATTTTAAAGCTGATATTTAATTCAAATGATTGAAATAAATTTTTTAGTTTATAAAAAATGAGTCCCCAGAAAGATAGGGAGTGAAATTTTTTTCTTTGGTGGTTCATTGTAAATTAATTGTTTGTTTATATGTTTAGTAAGGTGCTTATGATAAATTTTAGTAAGTAATCCCTGGGGATAGCCATTATTGATGCCAATTTGCCTAATTATGTTTAATTCTGTTTTGAAATTGTCTGATTCAGTGGTATGGAGAAGAGTCGTGAAAATAGAGAATGAAATTAAGCGAATTTATGTGTGTGGGTATGATTAGAAAAAAAAAGAATAATTAATGTGAGAGAAAAGAGGGTTATTTTTAATTTTGGATTCTACATTTGACATAAAAAATCAGCCATGAGGGAGGAGAGGCCAGACCAGAATTTTATTTCAAAAATTATTAAAGAAACGTTATTAGAAACAAAAAAGTTTTGTTCAAGTACTAATTGGACTAGAAGGCAGATGTTATCTATATGTATGAACAGTATTAACATTTTACATTAAAAATTTTGCGGAGGAAGACTTGATTGTTTTACTTGCATTACGCGACCTCCACTGCAAGTATAGAGTACTTTTTTAATTTCACTTCCTTGAATATTTCGCATCCTTTTAGTTCACTTGTTTATAGAAATTCTGTCAAAATATATGAGGTTGGCGGTACTGCTTCCTTACCGTATTATTAGTTCTGCTTCTCTGCTGGTTATTTGCTCCGCAGTCTTTAAGGCGCGGGTAAAGGTTCAGCCCAAAGACATAAAGACATTACAACCAATAGACCGAATTTCTTACATTTTAATGCGGCAAATCATCATTTTCTCTTTATTTTTGATCTCTTTCAGTCATTGTAATTAAGACATGCGCTGACAAACTGACACCGTTATTTTGTAGACATTTTAACTTATCCTACAAGAAAGAAATATTTCCTTCTTGCTGGAAAACTACGCGAGTCCGGCCCATACCCAAAAAAGGCAAGAAGACCTTGCTAAACAACTATCGTCCAGTCTCATTGCTTTTAGTGATATCAAAAGTTATGGAGAAGACTATCAACGAAAAATTATTAAAATACCTGGAAGGCTTCAACATTATTAGTGACCGCCAGTATGGATTCCGTAAGTCTAGATCAATAGGAGACCTTCTTGCTTATGTTACTCACGTTTGGAACAAGGCAATAGAACATCATGGGGAGTCCCGGGCGGTAGCACTGGACATTTCCAAGGCTTTTGACCGAGTATGACTAATGATCCTAACTAAAGTGAGAGCATACGGAATGCCGGTTCAATTTTGTTCATGGCTGTCGAGCCTTTTTAAAGACCGTTCCCTCAAGGTTCTATATTGTCGCCCACCCTCTTCTTACTCAACATTAACGATCTTTTGGAAAAAACTAAAAATCCTATATATAACTTCGCTGATGACAGCACACTTGTTTCATCTTTTACTTTGGATGCTCGGACATCGGCTGCTAATGCACATCTCTATAGGCAGCAACAGAACTCACATCTTAACAAAGACCTGGAAAAAATTCGGTCTAGGGGTGACAGTAACCAAGTAGAATTTAACGCTAAAAAGACCCAGGCGGCAGTTTTTTCTAAAAAAGTTAATGTTGAGGAACCGGATATAGTTATGGCGGAACATTCCCTTGGCTTCATCAATTCATTTATTGGGCGTTAATTTGGATAGTCATATGTCTTGGCATAATCACGTTGCGGGCATTGCTAAGACAGCCTCGCAGAATCTTGGAGTACTTTTCCGAACTAAGAACCTCTATACACCCCAACAACTTTTAATGCTCTATAAAGCCCAAATTCGACCATCGCAAGAGTACTGTTCACATATTTGGGGCTCTGCTCCTAAGCACACCCTGAGATTGCTAGATTCCATTCGAAGAAGAGCCATTCGCTTGATCGGTGACCATACTCTGGCAAACAACCTGGAAAGCCTTGAACATTGAAGGCAGGTTGGCGACTTGAGTCTATTTTACAAATATTTTCATGGCAAGTGCTCAACGGAGGTTGCCCGCTTGATTCCACCCAGAGCGGTGCAAGGTAGAAATACACGACGAGCCACTGCAGTCCACCAGTACTTGGTTCAGCTTAGTGTCCCTCGAACAACACTGTTTTCAAATTCTTTTATCTGGAGAACGTCTTCACTTTGGAACGACCTCCTGAGATCGTGTTCCTCAACAAGTATAATCTCCAAAGATTCAAGACCAACGTGAATCGTTGCCTGCGCACACGCACCGCTCCCAGAGCGCCATAAACGATTTATCCTGCAGTGCTGTGCCTCATCATAAAAAAAATATTTCTTATAAGTTTAAGTGACAACTTGTCAAAAATAGAAATAATTATTTCAAAAATTAAGGCATTGTTGTTAGGCAACACATTACGGTATCTGACAATGTAATGTTCTATTTACCGGCCGCAAATAAGTATAAAGTAAGTATTGAACAGGATGAAATAAGAAAATGTAAGTGGCTCCTTTTTAACTGTATCGATGATTAAATTCAATGTTTAACAAAATTTAAGAATTATTGAGATTATTATTCTGATTCGTTACCTTTCTTTTCTTAATAATTGTGTGTTATTCGGCTAATTTATTTTAGCTTTTTTTATGGCATTCTTGATATAAAATAAAAAAAATTACCTATTTTGCGCAGCCTAGGATAAATGTTAAATTATTTCAAAAACTATAAGATTTAGATAATGGCAGGTTTCATGAAAAGTGAAGGTATTGAAAAGATAAACCCGATCAATTAAAAAAATATAGGGTATATATCTGAAAAACAATAGTATGGGTGTGAACCGTGTATATTAAGATACTTATGGTGTAAATTTTGTTTACCTTAGTTTAATGCATAGATCGCTTTAAGTCGATAAAAATTCCTTAAATATCGGAAAAGAAAGTAGTTACTTGGCAACACAAAAACCAAATTCTAAAAGCAAAAAAGGATATAAAGGTATTTCTTTACTGAATTAAATAACTAAAAAAATATAACATATTTATATAGTATAATAATATTTATATAGTATAATAATATTATTATATAGTATAATAATATTTATATAGTATAATAATATTTATATAGTATAATATATATAATATAATTTTTTTTCAGAACACCCGGTATGCTGCGAAATATTTTAACGTTATGTCTTGTGGTAAACCAATGCCGTCTCCATGAACAAGCCGTCATGCTCCCGCCAACATTCTAAAATCAGCTGTTTCTAGTCGATCCACAGATGACAGGTTTGCATTGTTTTGATAGACAATCTCGGTGTTTTCTTTAAGTTTTTAGTTGTTTTTAGCAGTTTAATGTGATTAATTTAGAAGACCCATAACATTAGTTTAAAGTAGTTTAGACTTTTATATGTGAAACCATAAATTATTTGATTAAGGTGCAGTGAACTAGCGAAAAATGCCAAATTCATAATGTGCTCTCGGGTGTAACTCCGAACTATCATGTTTTTCACTAAAAAAATGCTATTTTTTGTTGATAAAAAAAAAGGTTCCCAAAAGACGATTTAGTATTGCGAAAATATATCAGCGTTTGCATAAAGCACCTTGAGGAAAGGTATTTAGTCAGGGAACTTAGGGCAACCAGAAAACTTGATGGTAGATAACACCATATATGTATTAGTACTATATGGCGCCTTGCCCATTTAACCAATGTAAACGCAGTGAAGCCGAGGTTCGTTGTTCCGTCAAGGTCATTTCGCGCAGTGCGCATGCGCGAGAAAAAGAAAATAGACGTTTGTTTTAACAAAAAAAAAATGAGGTTATCACATTTGACTTTGACAACTGGACCGAAATTTGTAAACAAACAATAAAGTTCTTGATTTGTTTAAGATTTTGTATATTATTTCGATTGAGAAAAGAAAAAGAACGCAGGTAAACATATTAATAAAACTTTTATTAGATATTTTACACTTATTCTTAGAGTTTAACAAGTAAAATAATAGGTTTTTGTAGGATTCTTTGAAGTAGGGGAACCTGTTGTACCTCGTACCTATTTTCATTAATTCTTCGTTTACACCAAACAAAAAAATATTAGCATTACCTTTACTTTATCAGTTGTTTTTTATGTGTTTTAGGCATCATATAGAATAAGAGAAAATTGGAGGTTTCAATTTTTATTTAGTTAATATCTAAGTTTTCTTAAGTGTGTTTTCAGGAACGAGGTACAACAGGGGTGATGTACTTTGAACAGTACCTTGGACAATAGATTTATTTTTATATAATGTTAAAAGCATAAAACATAATTTACATTGTAAACAGTTTAAATTGGTATATATCACTTTTCTTGTTGCCAAAAAACAAATAAAAGCAATAAACATATCATTTATCTTTCTAATCTTCAATAAATTGCAACATTTCCTTAACATCACAAATGTCTCTTTTTGAATGGTTCTTTAGAGGGTGGTTAATTTTTTGCACAATTTCTTTCCACAGATACAACATCGAGTCTACCTTGTCAGGCCATTTCCAACTATTATAACTTTAGTGCATCGAACTTATTACTGCTCCTTCTCTTTGAACTTCCAGAATTTTGCCTGGAAAGTATTTTCCCTCGTAAATAAAAATAACAAACTCACCCACTACAGATTGAAAAAGGTTATTGGAATCAGTAGTCGGTTTAACAATGACGTTAAGGTTGTCCATTTTATCTTCAGAGAAAACAAGTGGTCCGTTAGAATCGTCAGAGTCGTGTAAAAAAAATCTGTCATCAGAATCTTTTGAATCGGAGTTATCCATTACTTAAACGCTGGCAACTTTTCTTTGGCAATAAGGTGATTTCATAAGCGACGTTGCTTTTTCTTTCTTATTTTTAAACTCTTTCGTCATTCTTAATTCTTCGATTCTGCTCTTTTCCGTCGTATCAGTCAATATCCGGGACTTCCCCTTTTTGAGGACTTTTCTGTTGTTCTTTTTTATGACAGCTTTAGGGTGCGGTCTTGACATTGAAGGAGAAATAAATAAAATAATAACTTTGCTTTTAAAATATTATTAACAATTTAACAACGCAAATTATATGTTCCTTGGCCATGTAAAAAGTAAAACAAGATGTACCTTGAACATGTTCGAGGTAAAACCTATTTCTTGTGTCTAAGGTACAACGCCACGCCGGGATTTACAAGAACACAAATAAAAAATTTTAGGTTAGACATAATTAAGCTTTTAACTAATAAAATTAAAGCTGAAGAACAAATATTATGAAAAAAAAATAGCCACGGTTATTCAGTAACAAATAAAGAAGGTATTTATATAAAACATAAGAAATAAATACTTACTTTCATAGGCTAATATTTATAAAATCACTTGACGCGGGCATAAATAACTGTAGCCGGTCGAAATAATGACTGCGGTTTTGTTTGGTAGTTACTCGAGGAGCAATAAGTGTCAGATATACTAAAAAATCCCGCGAAATTCAAAATTAGATGTTATGTTCAAGGTACAACCATGTTCAAGGTACAACAGGTTCCCCTACATGCAATTTTCGATAAAAATAGGTAGGTACCTAAGTATATCAACAGCAGCAAAGGAAAATAATCTTTAGGAAATGGACTACCTAGTTATTGTTCCCTCACGAAATTTACGTAGGTAAGTTAAAAGGAAGAAACATCCGGTCTAGGTACATACCTGTAGAACGATAAATCTTTGTTTAAGTTTTTACGCCTGTTTAAAATAATGTAAAATATTCTGTTTTGCCTCGGCATCGTCACAAAATTATCACACTTCAAACACACAATCAAAATTTGTAGAAAAGTAAAGATAAACAAAACACAAAAGCCGTTAATAATACCAAATCAACTCGATGAAGCGAACTGTCAAACAAATTAACATTTGCTAAAGATTTCGAGGTTATGTCGAGTAAAAATGAGACGTTCTCACGTTGTCACCTTTCAGTTATATGAAATTGTTATTTAACGCGTTTTAGTTTAGAAATGAAAACAAATAATTTGAAAGCACTTGGAAGTACAGACTTAATGCTTATTTTACAATTTTTTAGCAAGATTTTTGGTAATTTTATCATTGCTCTAATTTTCTAAGGCTCACTCTTCTGCCCTGTTCTAAAGAAATAAAAGTACATTTGGCAATACTCTTACGGCGCATGCGCACAAGTCGAAATGACACTCGATCTTCTATCTCTGTTGTTGCTTCAAGATATTCAGGGTAATAGCCATATAGTACTAATACATATATGGATAACACTAGAACAGTGTAGTCTAGGTACCTTTTTTTTTATAATATTTTGGTATATTGTTTAAATTGTTATTAGGCAATAAACATAGATAGAATATAAGTATATTAGTTAGCTATATCATAGATAGTCCAATATTGAAGATTGAGCATGTCGTACTTAGGTTAGGTTCGGACAAAAATTTAGTAACAAAACAATACCTACCTTCTTTATACATTTTGTTTAGTGTTTTTATACAACACAAGTTTTTCTTGATCAATATTTCGATTAAAAGATACCTAGTACAAGTTTAAAGCAGATTCTTCTTGATGCCTCGTTTATTTTTCTAATCAAAACTCCAAGTTAAATAAAGCCTATATGGTTTATCGAGGAAGATAAAATTATGGTATGTACCTACCAACTGACTGATACAAAATTTTATTTAAAATAGCTATCTATGAAGGTATCTCTAATGTTTGTTAATCAGGGATTATTTTCGTAACCTCGAAGGAGTAGCGAAGATCGAAAGCAATACTTATTGAATATAACACAGGCTACTTTATGGTCTTGAATCACTTTGTATACTAATCATCGAAATACCTTTTTAGTATACAATTTTATACCTCATTTAGTATAATTTAAGACATCTTTAACTTATAAATATCAATTTCATTACCTATATACCATAAAGCTTCTATAATAAATTTCATCTTCTAATGTGACGTCACGATCTTAACATGACGGCCTGTTCATGGAGACGGCAGTGGGTAAATCCAAGAAACATATATAAAACTTGTAATCCTTCTAATTTCGGTGCTATTGAAGAGGAACATCGTCATGACGCACCCTGTATATTTTATATACAAACTTACGATATTATGAAGATTTCATGGAATCCGTTTAACATAAGATCTCTGGTCAGCTGCCATGTTTTAGCCAGTAACGCAACAAACCATCCAATATTGAAGCTTGACTAAAGCTTGTTATTGCGGAAATTTCCCATAGAAATTTGTATCTAACTTCGTCTAAGTTTACAAAATTAATATTGGTTTATTAAGTTATCCAGTATACGTATAAATAAACACAAGTTATTAAAATATGTTAACGTGTTTATGTATTTACTCAATCGAACTTCGAATACTGGTTAAATAGTTTTCGAAGATTAATGGGAATATAAGATAATATAACGTTTTGTGTGTCCAAAATTGATGGTGACAATATTGCGATGTCGAAAACTATAAGATATAGATTAGATGAGAGATAAATTATAAGAAAAGTTTTTGTCAATTATGTTAGTAGTTTATTGGCGGTTGTGGAATAGTTTTGTTTCTTTCAGTTTTTGAGATAATGTATTAAGAAAACTAAAATGTTACTTTTTCTTGGCTAGTTTTTACATATAATGCATGTTTTGTGATATTTTAGTTATAACGTTTTCATTTTTTGAAAGCAGCGTCAACTTTGTTCCGTATTGGATTTTTTAGCCACCAAAAAGTTCTATTTGTAATACGACACAGTAATAATAAAGAAATAACTTAAAAGAACGTAAAATCCAGTGGTAGTGATAAGTCAGCATAAAAATCTTAAAAGCAGCTAGTGATTTTATTGCAGAACCACTAGTGTACTTAAGCAATTACTCGGTAACCATGGGTCAATTTCCAAGTGTTTTTAAGGTATTGACAATTGCCCCTAAAAATATCAAAAACTACACACTAATAACTATATTAAGTGCTCTTTCCTTGTGGAAAGGGTTATGTACATACACTATGTAACCTCCGCCAGTCCTATGTCCCTGTACAGTGTACATGTCAATAAAAATCTACCAAAGATTAAATGTATGTCTTCATCATATAAATAAATATCTCAACACTAGAACCTGTCACTTAGAGTAGTATGCCCTAGAGGCCAAGAGTTTTTTAATTTCTTTTTAAAAAAGTTTTAATGGCATTTCTTTTAAAACTTTGGAGAGCCTGTTGAAAAGCTTCACACTTAATATTATGCACGATGGATTATTTTCATATTTTCTGGTTTTGTGTGACATTACAGTCAGGGAAGGGCCAGTTCTTGTACTATAATTATGTACTATAATAATTACTATTTTTGAGACAAAAAATGATATTCTTTTTAAGATAATATAATAAACATTGAAATATATAAATACCAGGAACAGTTAAAAAATTGTTTTTAGAAAATACAGGTTTGCTGGCTTCTTCAAATTTCAAGTTAAAAATTAAACGTGTATATTTTTTTGTATATCAGTTGACTATAAACATAAATAGTACAGATCAACCAGCGGTTTTTCACCCAAATGTCTTATTCCAGACGAAGCAACATATGATTTATTTAAGTTCATATCAATCTGCTTTAGCTCCAGATGATTATCGATCTGAAAATTTAGTTGAATGTAATTACGGAGGAAAAACTTAAAAATAACAGTTTTTCCCGCATTCATTACTAATTAGTTTGAACTACACCATCCTCCAAATATCTTAAAAATGTTCATTAGTTCTTCAGCAGTCTGTGCACCACAAAAGACATATCGTTAGCAAACATTATAATTTTTTTGATCGCTATATGGTATGTTAAGTCGTTCATATAAATTAGAAATAGTAATGGTCCCAGCACGGACTCCTGGGGAGCTCCAACATCCAGCTTACACCTTCCAGATTCAGCACCAAACACCCTTACGTATATCTCCCGGTCACCTAAGTTAGAACGTAACCAATAGTAAATTACCTCTAAAATTCAGAGCGAATGGTTCTTCAAACCTAAAGTTGATATTTAAGGTATCAAATGCAGCTGAGAGGTCGAAGAATACTCCTGCTCTTTCATACACTTCGTCACGTTATTTGTATGCGAATTCTAGAAAAGAATTTTTGAGTGAGGAATGAAACACAAAGTCTGCTCCACTAATTTAATAAATAGGTTCAGATTAACATCCCAAACATGTCTCAAAGGCATAAACCTTCATCTTCAGTGGGTAATTATTAAGATGTTGTTATTTATGAAGAGACCAATGACATTGTTACGTTTTTTTATAAACTGAAAAGGGAAGGAAAAAAACACAAAATTAGACAATTTAAAAACCGCAAAGGTGTCATCAATAAAAGTTTACTATGATTAGAAAAAGATATTTAGTAAAATGTGGTGATTAACATAAAACCGCGAACATAGTAAAATAAAGTCAAGTTAGAGACTTACCTAATGTTGCAGAAAAATTTTTATGAAACCATATGTAACTTTAATTCGGTAAATAATATATCTTAAATTAAAGTAAAATTAAATGAATAAACATAATTTAAATGAATTTAGTTTTATTTTAATTTTAAACTTGTTGAAAAACCCAAATTTTACTGGGAAATTGTAATGGGGTACGACCATCATGGTGGAGTCGTACCAAATGGTAGGTAAACATTTTTATTTAGTAAAAGTATGCAGGGATAATACTATTTAATTTTTTTATATATTCAAAAAAACGGTTAAAATCAACGCACTGCGACAATGTCAAAGGTTATCTGTTTAGACAAATGGAGTAACAACTAAATAAAGAAGGAAGATGTACACTGTATGTTAGAAAAGGTATGATGTGAACTAATATAAAGCTGAAAAATCTTAAAAAACTTAAAAAACATAGACATCTGTTAAAGCATTATAATAACATAATGGATGAGTAAGGCAAAGTTAGGACGCCAGTCACAAGAGAGCGTAAAATGTTAATATTATAGTAACCTAAAAAAGTTTATGAAGGTAAATCATGACAGGGAACTAGGATGTATGGAAAACGAGGTACCATTAACAGAACAAAGATGGAGCAATATAACAGGGTAGTTATGAAAACCGTGGTGCCATGAGATGAAATGATAGTTAAAAAAAATAAGGTTATGTTTTAATTATTTAAGAATTTTAGAGCATTGAAAAAAGTTAGGCAAGTAAAGTTTATCTGGTCATTAATGCAGTGTAAAGAGGGATTGTTAAGAGCTTTCTGGATTTCAAGGATCTCCAACAAATTCATCATAGTCCCTTTATCACAAACATGAAGCACCTTAGTACTGGTATGGAGATCAAAGGAATGGTTAGCATTGATAACATGATTGGCAAAGGTCGATTTAGAGTTTATATCAGTATGGTTTTTGTTTTTTTCAATGATTTTGAGATGTTCATTGACTCTGGTTATGATCTTCCTACCACTCTGACCTATGTAACAGGTATTACAACCTGGATGAGAGCAGGAAATGGAATATATACCTGACCTGTCCAAAGTAGATATTTTGTCCTTGGATTGCACCACAAAACTACGTAAGTTGGTTTGAGTTTTAAAACTAATGTTGATATTATATGATCTAAAGATGTCTTGAATTTTATATGAAATATTGTTTAGGAATGGTAATGAAAAATATCTCAATTGTTGTTTTTGGATTGGTAAACATAGTTTCTTGTTGAGAGATCTAGACAGATGTTTATAATAAAGTTTATTTATGAAATATGGTGGATAATGGTTATTATAAGATATTTGTTTGATCAAATTAAGTTCGGATTTGAAGTTTTCATGAGAAAGAGGGATGTTAAATAATCTATGAAAGAAACTGTTAAATGCAGCTGTTTTATGGCTATGTGGATGGTTAGATTATTTAACATCCCTCTTTCTCATGAAAACTTCAAATCCGAACTTAATTTGATCAAACAAATAGCTTATAATAACCATTATCCACCATATTTCATAAATAAACTTTATTATAAACATCTGTCTAGATCTCTCAACAAGAAACTATGTTTACCAATCCAAAAACAAAAATTGAGATATTTTTCATTACCATTCCTAAACAATATTTCATATAAAATTCAAGACATCTTTAGATCATATAATATCAACATTAGTTTTAAAACTCAAACCAACTTACGTAGTTTTGTGGTGCAATCCAAGGACAAAATATCTACTTTGGACAGGTCAGGTATATATTCCATTTCCTGCTCTCATCCAGGTTGTAATACCTGTTACATAGGTCAGAGTGGTAGGAAGATCATAACCAGAGTCAATGAACATCTCAAAATCATTGAAAAAAACAAAAACCATACTGATATAAACTCTAAATCGACCTTTGCCAATCATGTTATCAATGCTAACCATTCCTTTGATCTCCATACCAGTACTAAGGTGCTTCATGTTTGTGATAAAGGGACTATGATGAATTTGTTGGAGATCCTTGAAATCCAGAAAGCTCTTAACAATCCCTCTTTACACTGCATTAATGATCAGATTAACTTTACTTGTCTAACTTTTTTCAATGCTCTAAAATTCTTAAATAATTAAAACATAACCTTATTTTTTTTAACTATCATTTCATCTCATGGCACCACGGTTTTCATAACTACCCTGTTATATTGCTCCATCTTTGTTCTGTTAATGGTACCTCGTTTTCCATACATCCTAGTTCCCTGTCATGATTTACCTTCATAAACTTTTTTAGGTTACTATAATATTAACATTTTACGCTCTCTTGTGACTGGCGTCCTAACTTTGCCTTACTCATCCATTATGTTATTATAATGCTTTAACAGATGTCTATGTTTTTTAAGTTTTTTAAGATTTTTCAGCTTTATATTAGTTCACATCATACCTTTTCTAACATACAGTGTACATCTTCCTTCTTTATTTAGTTGTTACTCCATTTGTCTAAACAGATAACCTTTGACATTGTCGCAGTGCGTTGATTTTAACCGTTTTTTTGAATATATAAAATAATTAAATAGTATTATCCCTGCATACCTCTACTAAATAAAAATGTTTACCTACCATTTGGTACGACTCCACCATGATGGTCGTACCCCATTACAATTTCCCAGTAAAATTTGGGTTTTTCAACAAGTTTAAAATTAAAATAAAACTAAATTCATTTAAATTATGTTTATTCATTTAATTTTACTTTAATTTAAGATATATTATTTACCGAATTAAAGTTACATATGGTTTCATAAAAATTTTTCTGCAACATTAGGTAAGTCTCTAACTTGACTTTATTTTACTATGTTCGCGGTTTTATGTTAATCACCACATTTTACTAAATATCTTTTTCTAATCATATTAAACTTTTATTGATGACACCTTTGCGGTTTTTAAATTGTCTAATTTTGTGTTTTTTTCCTTCCCTTTTCAGTTTATAAAAAAACGTAACAATGTCATTGGTCTCTTCATAAATAACAACATCTTAATAATTACCCACTGAAGATGAAGGTTTATGCCTTTGAAACATGTTTGGGATGTTAATCTGAACCTATTTATTAAATTAGTGGAGCAGACTTTGTGTTTCATTCCTCACTTAAAATATTACTCCACTGTGAGATGGACTACTTCCATAAAAAAGAATTTTTGTCTAACCTGAACTAACCCTTCAGCTCTAAATTTAAATTAATTTTCCGTCAATAAGGAATACTTATCCAATTTTCTAATAATGGGACAATTTTTTTAAGTATCTCGTCGGATTGGCGATTTTCCTGCTTACTATAATAAAAAATAAATTACACTTTCCTCAACAATTTTCCGCAAGGAAGCCAAATTTAATGTCAAAAAATATATTGGTCCACAAATTTGACAGTTACGACGCCATTTTGATTTTTTTTTTAAATGGCAACCCTTATCAATAATCACACGAGTGAATTATACTTCGCGATCCGATTTCAGAAGCATGTAGTTGTTGACATTTATTTTCAACTGTTTCGGAAATATGGGGGTTCCTAAATTGCATTAATCGACTATGTCTTTTAAGTGTGTCACCCCTTTAATAAGCAATTTACGCTATAATCAAATACGACAGATGTCACAAAGTGACAGATACGACGCCATTTTGAATTATTTTAAATGGCAACCCTCATTAATAACCACCTCCAGTCTAATTTATATGTTGTTATAGTCAGCAGGAAAATTGCCAAACGGATGAGACACTTAAAATAATGTCCCTGTAGGTCCATTTATGGCACACGTACGAATAAAGAGTTTGAATTTTAATACGAAATAAGAAATTCAAACTTCAGTACAACAAGGTAGGTCCGCAAATGCTTCCAGACCCATTTTTTAAAACATAAACTGATCCATATTGCAACCTGTGACATGGTAACAAAAGGGTTGTGGGTTACTTAAAGTCATATTTTGTTGCGCAAAGTGTTTGTCGATTTTTGACACTTATCATAAAACTTCTAATAACAAACAAAAAATGATTTATACATTTAGGGACAGAGTTGTTTATTATTTTGTTATTGATTTATTAATAAAATTATTATTCAAAAAAAGTTTATAAGCATTATATTCCTGTTGTCTCGAAAACGGTCGACTATACGACCATATACCCTGACGACCTTTTTTACGTAAGACTCTTTAAGAAACTATAATGTATCTAAAAAATGACGAAAAACACCCGGAAAAATAAAAACTAGATCTTAAAAAGTTTAAAAAATAAAACTTTGGTGACACCATTATCAGTGCCCTTGTAGCTCCAGATGCAAGCATTTGCGGACCCATATTAACTAACTTAGACTTTGTTTCATATTTTTGTATGTAGAATTAGACCTATTTCTGGACACCCTGTATAACCATTAGACTATAAGAAAAGAGCATTCCTCAGATAGTGTTCAATGTGGTTGCTCAGAAAAGTGCATTGATCCACCAGCACTGGATCCAGTGCCAAACTGTTTAAACTTATGACATGAGAAATGCACTGCGTCAAGTAATTTTCGATGAAATAATTATTTCTGACGGTTCTAGGAAACCAAAAAGTTGTTTAAAAATTTTAAAAATAATGAGAAATAAAAAAAGTTACTAAGACAGAGCAACATTTTCGTTTAAGTATCTCAAAAACCAAGAGAACCTAGACCGATCCACAAGTCCCAAGAAACTACAAACCACAATTGTAAAAGTATCTAGTACGTAGCTAACAGCATCCCTTAATGTAGAGGCTCAGGATTCTTTCAACGTCGCTTGCCCTGTCTAAGGTTAACTGCAAACCCCGTGTTAAATAGGTGGCTTAAACACATTCGAGCTTACGATTGTGCCATGCTATCAGGAACTCGATTATATTTTTAATAGGTTATATTTTCGTCCCGTTAAATTTAACTGCTAACTGCACCGGTAAGCGTTGATAATTTCGGTGGCTTAAAAACTCTATTAATCAAATTTGAGTTTTGAGCAAGATCTTAATTGTTACCTAAGAACCAAACAAACGCACCTCCGGTCTTACTTCTTTCCGTCCTTCTCCAAATTACCTTTTAAACGATGTACAATAAGTTGACATTTACAGTCAAAATCAGCTAAAGTATAGCAGCTCAAATTTGAATAAAAAGAATATTTTGCTATGTACCTACAATTATTTTGTTGACACCGGGTACATGTTTGTATATTTACATGTGTATCCAAAATTCCTTACCTCTAAGCAAGATGAAGTTCGTTGCAATAGTATAAACTACAAAAACTTTGCACACCTCTTTTTGGAAACTGTTCGTTGATTCGTGCACTCACGTAGATCGATCGCATCACTTACCTGAAACAACAGAAAAATACGTAACATTATATACAGACCACATACAGTATAAAATAGTTTTGGCAAAGTATTTTTCAAAAGTAGATAAAAATATCATTTTTATAGCAGGAATGTACATTGACAATGGAACAATTGACGCTAGTACCAATTTGTGTGGCCAAGTTGCAGAGATTTTCTGAAAAATCTAATGCACGGAATTCAGAGAGCCCACAAATTATTTCTCTTTTTACCAATAGGGGAAAGTGGAGAAATGGCGCGTACCTAAGCGAGATGGGATCATCATTGAATACCATCAAAACTAATGTAGCTATGCAAAATGCAAATATACAAAAGGGCGTTTGCGCACAATTCCCCTTCCCATGGGTCAATGGTGCACATTGGGTGGAGAATATTTTTTTATTAAAACACACGATTTACAAAAGTCGCAAAATAAATGTGCTGCTTAGGTGAATCTCCACCGGTAAATGCCGCATGGTTCAATGATTTGAATATGATACATTTACTCCATTTCAGTTTTCTTTTGTTCTCCCCAAACTCCGCATAGAACATTTTCTGGGGTTTGTCATGGGATGGAACATAGCTAAGGTCGATTTCATCCAACTTATCATCGTCGCAGATGTCAGAAACATCTATGTCGTCAGATATATCAGATGAATCAGCCTATGGTTTCTTCTTTTTTCCCATCTTATGTCTGGTAATTGGGCTATACGCCTTCAGACTTGCTTTGGAGCGTTGACTTTTTAGGATTCTCGACATTTGTCCTGTTTATAGAACCTGGAAGATGAGATGGTAAAATAAGATTTTTCCAATTTATTAATATTGCAATTATTTTGTATTTTTATCTCAGGTGTTGTGTCATTTGGGACTTTAGATTTAGGATTTGTAATATTTTTCACATTCTTCTCCTTTCTACTGTGTGAACAGTTTTTTTTTTTCTTTGCTTTTCTTTGGCCTTCCTTCCGCTTCGTCTAATGTATTTTTCATGTGGGTGCTTGTAAGAATAATTATTAAATGTCGCTTAGAACGAGAAACTTTTTTTTTACTGATTCTTTAGATTTATTTTTAAAAATTGGATCAAATTTGAAAAATGAGTTGTTTAATTTAAACGTAAACGGCAAAGAATCCTGGACCAAGTTGGATTTAGCCGGTAAATTTTCTGCAATAATTGATTGCAGTTTTGAAGTTTAAGCTTCTTGTCCAATTTGACGGTCTAAATTTTCCTGAGGCTTAGGATTTCAGGATTTGTTGCATCAGAAAGACAGTTAGATTCTCGCAATTTAGTTCTTGTGTTTTTATTAATTTCTTGATGGGATTCAGATAAGGCGGAGTCATTTTCAGGTTCGTGGAAAGCCTCTACAATAAATAATCTTAGTTCTCGAGGAGGAGCAAAATCGTTTTCATTAAATTTGTCTCTATTAAAGGGGAATAATCCCGAGGCATAAAAATCGGATGCTGTTTTGTCCATGGTTGCCACTGTTATAAAAGCTTTATTTAAAAGCTGTGCAGTCGCCTTATAGAGTGTGTTCTCTAGGTGCTGTAGACGATGGGAAGTATGAGGCGGCATGAATATGATATGTTTAACAGAAATCGTATGCCTATATTAATATATGGCTAAAGTGGTAAATCAATACAAGTAAAACTAGGTCATCGGTGGTGGGTTATACGTGTTTTGCGAAGTGGTGTAACTAATCAAGATAAATTTCTCCGTTTATCCACCCATTCTTTGACTATTTATAAATGACGCCAATTGGACCATTCGTTTGTAATGTAGAGAAGTAGAGACCATCCATTTTTTGGAATAAATTAGCATAGGCGGATTATAGATTGCAGAAGACCCTTGTGATCATTCTATCCCGTTCGCCATGTAGCAAGCAGCTCCTACTCTTTTTATTCCCCTTTGACTGTAAACTTTAGCGCAATTTTTCTGGACGGTAGTTGCGCCTGTCTCGTCTATTAAGTCACATAGGGAATATAAAAAAATAAGGTTTCATAATTGAATTTTCAAGTAAAGTCATAAATTTAACATAAGGCTATAAGTCCCTTGCAATAAAGCACCGACAATAGTTCTATTAAACAAACTTGAAAATTGAACCTATCGATCATTATGTGCCGTAATAAGTGTAAAATTATTTAATAAATAAAACTGACGCCAATTTGTTTAAGTCGGAAGTAAGGAATAGAACTACTTGACTCGCTTAGATCGAAGTTTTCCGAAAAAATGTTGACTCGGTTACTAGGGGGATCGACGGCAAACAATCAATCTATAGACACGAATGCTAAAACCATCGAAGCTGTAAGTTCGGAAATCGGTGTGATGGGAGTGTGGTATAAGAGACACGGCCATGTTGGCGTGATAATGTAAGTATAGATTAAGCTTATTTGTCTTTCTTACAAAGTGTGCATCATTATTCTGAGAAGTTTTACTCTATGTCAGTACCGAATCCTGTGTTCTACGTTAACCTTTAACTGGTATGGCAGGGTCCATTTGGACCCCGATGACTGTTAATTTGGACGATGGGCGGAGCTGGTTGTCGCTCTGTATAATCTTCAAGCTTATCGCAAGGTATGTACCATTAGTCGGTAATTAGTTTAGGCCAGAACGCGCGAACGTACTGTGCGGTTAAGGTCCAATTTAAACCTGCCATACCAGTAGTGTAATTATTTTGAAATTTGTGTGTGTGCAAAAATAGAATCAACTAGCAAAGAGCTAGCTGTCGGCTGATCAGTTACAGCAAATGGTTAATGATGTTATGGAAAAGGGAATAAAAACTGACTTTTCTGACGCGGAGAGCGAGAATACTGATCACGAAAGTGAGGCTGAGCAAAAAAGTAGTGATGATGAACTAAAAAATTTGGTGCTACCAAGTGATGTGAGTCTGGTGATGAAACGGATGACGAAACGGAGTCAAATTATTCTTATGGAAAGAACCGACACAAATGGTCAAAAAATTTCCTAGGCCCTAATCGCACACGTGCTACAAATTTAATATCTAACAGATATTGGCGCAAATTATGATTTTTTAAGTCTCTCTTGCCAGTTTGCCAGTCACGTTGATCAAGTGGAGCTAGGTGCACTTCTTGGACTTTTGTATTTAGCTGGCGTCTTTAAATCCAACAACGAAGAGCTTTATCACTATTCGCAACAGATGGAACTGGTCGCGATATTTACATTTACTTCCTTCTCGAGGCCTTGCGTTTCGATGACAGATCCACTAGAGAACAAAGAATCAATAATGGTGACCCTTTAGAGCATAATTCTGAAATTTCTGGAATATTTATTCATAATTGTAAATCAAACTACAATTGTGGGAACACGTGACGGATTATGAAATGCTCGTTGCATATCGCGGATGGGGTAAGTTTCGGATGTACCTTAAAAATATACCAAATAAGTATGGACTAAAGATGCAGTGCCTCTGTGACGCAAAAACGCATTATTTGTTATGTTGTTATGTCATTACAGAGGATTATTGGTTCACTTCGTATGAACTTATAACTGAACTTAGAAGCCAAAGATAAACGTACGTTGATACCATAAAAAAAATAAGAGCGAGTTGCCCCTTGCATTTCTTCCCCATAAAGACAGACCCGTTAATTTATATCTATTTAGATAATGAAATACGTGTTTCGTATGTATCTCATAAAAATAGAGCATTTTTACTGATATCTTCATGCATCACACCAACACTATATTAGATATAATATATAAGTCAGATATCATACGCTTTTATAATGATACCAAGGGCGGTGTTGGCTCTGGATCAAAAATGCACATGATATAAAGTAGGGAGAAGAACAAGAAGATGGCCGCAAGTAATATGGTTTAGAGTAGTTTAGACTCATGGATGGAGCTGCTGTAAATTCCAATGTTATTTTCGACCGTGTCGCAGGAAACCAAACGATGGATAGAAAAAACTTTTTAACAACGTTAGAAAGGCAACTAGTTCAGGAACACTTGGAACGCCGTGTCCAAGAGAAAATCTTACCAAGGGAACTGCGTTCTCTCATATTCAAAATGGAGAATATTGATGAAAGAGAACCAATAGAAGCTCAACAACCTATTTACTCCTCTTCATTATCGAGCTTCTTTTTCAGAAAATCGCTTGATTGTTGTTGCTTTTTAGTTGATTTTGTTGTTTAAATTTATATCTGCAGCCTGTCGTTTCTGTAGGGTGGGAGCTAGTCTCGTGGTAGCCTGTATGTTGCTCTTTGTGATGCGTGTATATGTAATTCTGTGATTAGTAAATTGTCGGAAAAGTCCGTCCGCGTAGGATTTTGTTATTATTGTGATAAAGTATTCGTCTAGTGTTTCCAAATGCATGTCGTTGTGAAGAACTCGTGTCGGTGTGTGTCTAGGTGTCTTTGTAATGATACGTAATATTCGATTTTGAAAAATTTGTAACTTTTTATACTTAGTCTTATTTATGGTATAGGTCGGTATACCATATGACAGTACCGGTCTTAGTAAAATTATGTACATGTTTGTCTTCGTAATTGCGTCTATTGACCTCTGCTGGTTTATAATGGGGTAAAGTGCACGAAGTTGTTTATCGACCATCACTGAAGTACTGTTCGCATATTTGGGGCTCTGCTCCTAAACATACCTTGAGATTGCTAGATTCCATTGAAAGAAGGGCCATACGCTTGATCGGTGACCATGATCTGACAAAGAATCTGGGAAGCCTTGAATATCGAAGGCAGGCTGGCGACTTGAGTCTATTTTACAAATGTTTTCATGGCAAGCCCTCAACTGAGGTTGCCCGCTTGATCCCACCCAGAGCGGTGCATGGTAGAAATACACGACGAGAAACTGCAGCCCACCCGGTTCAGCTTAGTGTCTCTCTAACGAGACTATTTAAAAACTGTTTCATCTGGAGAACGTCATCACTCTGGAACCACCTCCCTGAGGCCGTGTTGCTCAACGAGTGTACCCTCCAAAGATTCAAGACCAACGTGAATCGTTACCTACGCACACACACCGCTCACAGAGTGCCAAAAGGGGTTAATTCTGCACTGCTGTGCATTATTCTAAAATAAAAATATTGGCACACACTAAACGGTGGTCTGCGTCAGCGTTCCAAGCAATATTCTTATCGGAAACGAGCCTAATGACCTTCACTGGAATTTCTGGGAGTCTCACTCGTAATTTCGAGAAAAAGATGACCTGTGTTTTCGCCTCGTTTAGGCAAATTTCCCAGTCGTTTAACTATTTTTGGAGTAGATTTATGTGGCGTTGCAAACGTGAGATTACCAACCACGATTGTCTCGAGGTGGCAGCTTTAAACCCGAACTGCTCTGGTGGTAATAGGTCGCTGTCAATCATAAAATCGTTAATCCCATAAAGTATAAGTTTTTTAAGAACCTTCTACTTATAGAACAGAAAACTGATAGGTCTATAGTTAGCTGCTAATGTTAATAAGTAAAGTATCTACTACCGAATATGTAGGTACAGGGACATTATTTTAAGTGTCTCACCCGATTGACGATTGTCCTGCTGGCTATAGTAAAAAACAAATTACATGCTTCTCAATGATTTTCGACAAGGAAACCAAATTTAAGGTCAAAAAATATATACCGGGTGTTGCATCGTCGAGCGGGACATAGGAAATCCCATGTAATTTTAAATGGGGTCAATTATTGGCTTCCCTAATTATTTTAGAGAAAAATTCTATTTAGGTTTATTAAAGAGCACTAAAACCCACATTCAAAAGAATAACTTTAGATATTTTTGATGAGCCCGTTTACGGGTTATCGCCGATTTCTTTTTAACTATTTCTCCTTTTTATGGCCCCGTATTTGCGGGCACCAGTCAAGGTAAAAGATGACTGTCAAATAAAGTTGTCATTTTGAAATGTGTGCTTTATTGTTATAAAAACTCGTACATCGAAAATATTAGCCACGAATTACACTTCTGAAGAAAAAATATTGATGATTAAATGGTATTATCAAGGAAATAGTTATCAAAATGTGTCAGACATGTTTGCTGCTCTGTATCCGAATAGACCGATACCTGCAAAATCTACAGTCGAAAGGACTATCAAGAAATTTGAGACAAAAGGCACTGTAATAAATAACTGCAGATGTGAAGAAAGGCAGCAACAAAGAAGAGATGCAAGAAATGATAGGGACTTGCAAGTTTTATTGTGCATGGAAGAAAATGATGGGAAGATCAGCACAAGGAAACTTGAGGATGACATAGGATTAGATCACACCACAGCGTTACGAGCTTTGAAACGACATAAATATTATTCATACAAATATGAAAAGCACCAAGAGCTAAGAGATAGGGACGAAATACGACGACAGGAGTTTTGTTTTGGTATGATGGAAAGAGCAAACATGGATAGGGAATTTTTAAAAAACATTTGTTTCACTGACGAATGCACATTTACCTTAAACAATGAACCCAATGTTCAAAATTATCGATATTGGAGCAAAGAAAACCAACACAGGTTTGTGGAAACAAGGACGCAATATCCACAAAAAGTTAATGTATGGGCTGGGATTTTCGGAGAAAATATTATCGGGCCATTATTTCTTACACGAAATTTAAATGCAGAATATTTTTTGGAACTACTTGAAGATCATAATATTTTACCTACTTTACATGATGCCGCCAGGGAAAATCAGGAAGTTTGGTACCAAATGGATGGCTGCCCGGCACATAGTACCCTGGCTGTCCGGTAATATTTTAACCGTGCTTTTAATGGAAATGTTATTGGCTTAAATCATACAGTAAATTGGCCAGCCAGGTCCCCTGATTTATCGCCAAATGATTTCTTTCTCTGGGGCCATTTAAATAACAGGATATACAAAGATAAAAAATACCCAAATCTAGACGAGTTAAAAAATGCTATTTCTGCCGAATGCAATAGAATTTCAGTTTACCAACTAGCGAATGTAAGAAGAGAATTTTATGATCGCCTCGGTTATTGTCTAGCAGTCAATGGAGGAATATTTGAACATCTTCTTAAATCCTAAATTTCTAACAATTTAATAGTACCTACCTATTAATTAGTAAAATATTGAAACATGTAAAATGTCATAATAATTATTAACCTTGTTATTGGATACTTTATTTTAGTTTTATTCAGATTAATTTGTACTCATAAATACACTTTTAATATTTTCGATGTACGAGTTTTTATAACAATAAAGCACACATTTCAAAATGCCAACTTTATTTGACAGTCATCTTTTACCTTGACTGGTGCCCGCAAATACGGGGCCATAAAAAGGAGAAATAGTTAAAAAGAAATCGGCGATAACCCGTAAACGGGCTCATCAAAAATATCTAAAGTTATTCTTTTGAATGTGGGTTTTAGTGCTCTTTAATAAACCTAAATAGAATTTTTCTCTAAAATAATTAGGGAAGCCAATAATTGACCCCATTTAAAATTACATGGGATTTCCTATGTCCCGCTCGACGATGCAACACCCGGTATGTTGATAAATTTGACAGTTACGACGCCATTTTGAATTTTTTTAAATGGCAACCCTCATAAATAACCACACGAGTAAATTGCACTCGGCGATTTGATTTCAAAAACCTATAGCTGTTAATATTTATTTTCAGCCGTTTCGGAAATACGGTTGTTCCTAAATTGCCTTCATCGATTTTGCCTTTTAAGTGTCTCACCCCTTTAATAAATAGACTTTTTAAGCCGAATACCCCAATTTCTTTCACAGTAGCATAATTTCCCGTGACCAAACTGTCTACGCTATTATTAAATCCGTCAGATGTCAAAAAGTGACAGATACGTCGCCATTTTGAATATTTTAACTGGCAACCTTTTTAAATAACCATACGAGTAAATTGAATTTGGCGATCCGGTTTCCAAAACCTATAGGTAGTTGTTGATATTTATTTACCGCCGTTTCGGAAATACGAGAGTTCCTAAATTGCCTTCACCGATTTTGTCTTTTAAGTGTATTATTCTCTCTACTTTTTCGTGAAACAAAAGATGCCGCAAACAGAATAATTGTCATAGCTTTCTTGGTTTTTAAGCTACAGGGTATTTTCGAAAATGTTGCTTTTTGATCACTTATTAAAAAATTAAAAACTGTTTCTAAGAGAGTTTTTTAAGTAGAATTCAGTGGCGTGCTTACTTTTTTCCTGGGAGTCTTATTTTTCGAGATTTGAAGCAAACATTTGATTTTTAATGGAACACCCTGTATGTTTTTTTCTTATTTGATTGGGCTATTGTTAGGCTTTTAAGAAATATATAATAGTTGATAGTTACTATTAACAATAAATTGTCATTACTGCTAAGAGTAAGTCGTCGGACAGCATTCCCAGTACGAAAGGGTACACACACAGTCTTTACTTCTTAGGGTTTCAAATGGTATTTATTTAATAATTTTTTAGACAAGATTTTATTACCCCGAGATCGTTTTCTATGACTTTGCACAAACTTCTAGTGCCTCTACAAAAGCCATAACGGTTATGTCATCCCTTTCGCGATTCCCTTTATTATATTATATGATTTAGGTACATTGCTTTATAAATGATCGATTCTTAATTAAATTAACTCTTAAACTTGAAAATGTTATTTGATTAAGCTGCCTTTCTTCTGGATATCTATGAAAGTAAGAATTCCATAGGTTGAATATTTAAATTACAAGATCGTAAACTTACCAATTTTATGGCACTCTATAAAGCAAACTAATATGTCGTAATTTTCAAAATTTTCATTCTACTACATTTTTGTCATTTTTTTAAACTTTAGCGAAATGATGATATATTTTAACGAAACGATATTCCTGCCTATACATTTCGACAAATAGACATGACAGATAGATATTCTTTTTTTTCATGGTCAATACTACCCTAATTTTCTAAATTTTTAGATTTGTGCGTTTATTGTTAATAGTAACTATCAGCTATATACATTTTTGAAAAGCTTAAAGATAGCCCAATCAAATAAAAGAAAAATATACAGGGTATTCCATTTAAAAAATCATATGTTTGCTATAATTCTCAAAAAGTCAGACTCAGAAAAGAAGTAAGCACACCACTGAATAATACTTAAAAACTCTGTTAGAAACAGTTTGCGACTTTTTAATAAGTTAAAGGATAACCGAAATACAGGGGGTGGTCAAAAAGCCAACATTTTCGAAAACACCCTATAGAAAGCTATGACAATTCTGTTTATGGCGTCTTTTGTTTCACGAAAAAGTAACTAAATGTAATGTAAAAACCGCAAGTCTCTCAATTGACTCAATAAAAAATAAATGCCTAAGACTGAGCGTAGGCTACCTGAAAAGTACCCCAACTAATGTAACAGAAATGGAAACGTCGGAACCCCCACTAATTCTAAGAAGGAGGTTACTTAGCGATACATTTTTGCTAAAACAGATAGCAAAATACAGCACCTTAATTAAAAAAGTCAATGATCTTACAACTCTAGTCTATCCAAACAGATATTGGAACAAGAAAAAGTCACCACTCCTAGTAGAAAGTTATAGCTGGATCACACAAATAAAAGACAATGTACACCAGACAGACATCATTCCCTACTTTATACCAGAATACGAAGCTTACAACAGCCCTCCAAAAATAGACTTTACAATGGAAAATTCATTAGATCTAGCATCAGCATACAAAAAAAATTTCAATCAACAGTTAAGTACAAAATGGATTGGTTTCGAGCACATCTTCACCGATGGATCTTTTATGAATGGAAAGGCTGGGTGTGCTATATACCATGCCAATACAAAAACTTCAATACAAATTAAGTTGCCAATTAAAACTTCAATATATACGGCAGAATTAGTGGCACTAAGAACAGCAATGGAATATTGTCTGAACTACCAAGGAAAAGAAAAATTTGTTGTATTTTCAGACTGTAAAAGCGCCTTGCAAAAAATTCAAAACTGCACGACTACAGGCACATTAAATTACCTAGTTTATGATATCATGCAAGTAAATAAAACTATTTTAGACAATCATAAAGTTATTTACTTAGTGTGGATTAAAGGACATGCTGGAATCGCTGCAAATGAAATAGTCGATCAGTTGGCCAAACAAGCAACAGAAGATGCAGATGCGCCTGCGTTGTTTAAAATACCATTTTCCGATCTATTTGTGGATGCAAAAAATAAACTATTAGAATCATGGTTAGCACAATACCAACAAGCGACCACAGGAATACATTTTAAATCGTTAGACATTAAATACAAAAAACAACCTTGGTTTCACTTAGAGAGAAATAGGGACTTTATAAAAACTATTTGTAGACTTAGGAGTTTCATGCTATGTGCCCGGCTCACATGAACAGGATAGGACTTAAAACCAATAGTAACTGCGAATGCGGGGAAATAGGAGAGATACAACATTGTGTCTTAGAATGCCCGTTAAAACAAAATGAAATTAATGTATTTTTTGGCAATATAAAAACTCAGGTTTCATGGCCTGTGAATCTAAAATACTTACTAGCCATTGAAAATTTGCATATATACAGATTAATATACGGTCACATCAAAAGACTCAATTTACAACTTTAGTATATTGGTAGAGGTAAAAAACCTAGTATATACTTAGTTTAGTTATTATATTAGGTGTTTAGGAAAAAAAAAATAAGAAAAAATAAAAAATTAATAATCTTAAAAAAAAGGGGAAAAAAAAGGAAAAAAAGCAAAAAAAAAAGAAAAAAAAAAGAAAAGAAACAAAAAGAAAAGAAACAAAAAGAAAAAAAAAGAGAAGAAGGAAAAAAAAAGAAGCAAAAAAGAATGCTCATAAAATATATTTTAAGAAAAGTATTACATTTAGCGAAGTTACACATAGCCTGACATAGAGTTGTAAAAAATGGGTGAATAGGTTAAAATTATCCTTACAAGAAATTAATTCCTAAGTAGAGTACGTAATTGACTCTCTGACGTGACTGCTTTTAACATATTTGTAACAGTGTATTAGCAAAGACTAAACAAGACAAAGCTGGCCAGTTGGTTTAAACCAGTGCCAAAAAACTCAAATACACACACCCGCAAGTCTCTATGTTCACTAGTTACCGAGATATCCTGCAATTACATCGAAAAATGGAGACCCTGTACATTCATTCGTGGCAAATTAATAACAAATAATATAATGGCATAGTACAGTCGCTATGGACCAGATATTATTCATACTCTATTTTAGATTTATTTAAACCTGAAATTGTGAATTAATTAAACTATTTATGATTTATGCGACAAAAATACCTAGTTAACGGGAAAATTTATTATTTAATTATATTTCCGCTTAATATGCTCAATGCTATATTTTATATAACCTTTATCCAATAATAAATAAATAAAATATTCAAAATTCGACTCAATACAATCTATAGGTATTCACAAAAAATATTAAACAATTGCAAAGTACAAGCTTTGTTTAAACCACCAATATTGTTAATTCTTTATTTACAATTCGTGTAGTTTTTACAAAAGTATTGTTAAGTAACAAGAATAACAATATGATATAGAACTTGTGTTTATAAAATATATACATCAATGAAAATTTATTAACCTGAACTTTTCGGTAGCTTCTGGCAATCTGAGCTTACATCTTGTTGTCTAACAGTGCTAGTCGAGATACACAAATTTTGCTTTGTAATTCAGCGCTTGTTCGGGTATATTGCGCAGAGAATAGCAGCTTTGGTATTATTTGTTTGCGACCTTATATCATAAGGTGTTATCAAGTCGGTTATAATACAGTGTTTCTCACACATGTTTATCATATTTATGTATTATAAAAATAGCTATATTTGTTATTAGTCGTTATGCTTAATGTACATTTTTTATATTTTAAAAATAGAATTCCACTTTAAAACATGAAACTTTTAACTTTCATTTCATTTATCAGTGGTCATTGCCAGCAGTGGCGGCTCTTATATAGGAGCACTTGAGCACGTGCCTCCCTAAGATTCAGCTCCACATCGAACGACAAATTATATTCACTATAAATTACATATTTAGTTTACAATACAATGTCTGTTAGAAAGCAATTCTAACATTATTTTATAAGCTCCCTATCCAATTATCGTTTGGCTAACTAAATATTTTGTAGCAGGTCTCTAATCCCGAATGCTTATCGAAGGAAAAATGTGCTCCGTGACTATCGCTACTTGATGGACGGTTCGCTTCTCGTAATAAATGCACCTTGTCGTCCCCATCTCTTTTTAGCGCATTGCAATAAATGGGCTTTCATTCCTCTCAAATGAGCACGATTTGCTGTGCTGCATGCTGCCGCCTTGTTTCGGATGGTTTTTGAGAGATCGTTTTATATGTTTTGCTGATCCGTGTAGCGCGGTAAAACTCTCCATAAGCGCGGCATACCCTGTGTATGTCATGCAGTGTTACCAGACCTTCTGTTTCAACAGAAGATCTCCTGCTCTTGCCCTCAGTCCTGTTATTCTTTTAAAAAATATTGCAAGATATTCCTAACTTTAATGACTTAGTTACTGAGAAATTTGCTAAACTTAAGGACAGAAGAATGCATTTTTTGTTTACACACTGTGTTTAATCAGTTCTGTTTTTTAAAAATATTTTTAGTTTTTTATGTTGTCGTTGTTGACTTTTCTAGTTACTGCTTCCCAAGTATGCTGTATATTGGTAAGTTTCAATTTAAATTTATATTTTGTTTTATTAACATATCTACGTACAAAAAGAACATAAAAATTAGGAAAGCTTTTTACTCGTAAATTTGACACTTAACTACACAATATCTTGTGGTTGGAACGGAGGGGTGAAATAAAAGAAAGGGGCAGTGGTCGGCGGAGATATGCGCAAAAGTTCGTTCTTTTTTTTTGCCATGCTTGATGCTTGTGAACCTCCACAAACTTCTGTCACGAGCCGCCACTGATTGCCAGCGGTCGTAGTTTGGAGTGAAATTTTAATGGCGACAAACATTTTCAACAAAAATGATAAACCATGAAGAAGAAGGTATACCGAGTGATGCATCGCTTAGTTGAACATAGGAAATCCCACGTAAATGTTTAGGTGGCTAAATATTGACTCCCCTGTACATTTTAGAGAAAAATTGTATTATAATTTTTCGAAGAGGCCGATATAATAAACCCATGCGCCAAGCTTGAATAAATTTTAATAGGTCAATCCTAACTTATTCAATTAAATGTGATGGCAAATTTATGAAATTTTCATAGTTTAGGTAATACAGCGCACACCAGCAAATATATCAAAAATACATTTTCGTTTCACCAATCCGGCAATCACATATTCAAAATAAAAGACACTATATTGTGTTTTCCTTACTACGCCGTTAGTTTAACATAACATACCTAAGACTACAGATTGTCAAAAAACATTAATTAATTAAATGTTTAAACAACCCCTCCATTAGCAGCTAAACAATATCCTAACCGATCATAAAAGTAATTTCTAACATTACTGAGTTGATACTGAGATATTGTGTCACGTTCTAACGAAATCCAGTTTTTTAGCTGGTGTAGATTTTAAAATTTTTCATCTTTATAAATAAATTTTTTTTAGTGACCACACAGAAAGAAGTCGTTTGGCGAAAGGTCAGGAGACCTGGCTGGCTAAAAGATTAGATGCCGTGGGCCAATAATATTTCCGTTAAAAATATTTTGCAAGTATTCCCTAACCATGAGAGCATTATGGGCAGAACAACCATCCATTCTTCTTGTGCGGGTTCAATTCAATTTTGTAGTAAGTCCAAAAAATAGGTTACTGCTGTAAGGTTTGCCTTCCAAAAAAAATTGTTCAATAATGTGATGTCATACAATACCCGCCCAAACATTTATTTTTTGTGGATATTGCGTCCGAGTATGAACAAGACGATGTTCATTTTCTTGGCTCCAATACCGGCAATTTTGAACATTTGGTGCGTTGTTCAGCGTGAATGTACATTCATCATTACAACAAATTTTCTCAAAAAATCCCTATTATTATTTTCTCCATCCATTACTCAAAATGCCATTCTACGTCCTTCATCGCCTTGCCGTAGCTCTTGATGTTTTTCATACTTGTAAGGAAAAAAATTGTGTTGTTTTGTTAAATGCGCAACACTGTAGCTTGATGTTTTCCTACGGCTTGCCCAAGAATCCTCGTGCTAATCATTTTATTTTCCTATACGTGCAGTAAAATATCAAGATCTCTATTATCCCTTACTTCAGCTCTATTGACATTCTGAGTTCAGCATTTACAGTTATTACAATACCTTTGAACTTAAATTTACTAATGATAAGTTTAATTAATCAAATGGAAGGAATAGCCTTATCAGGGAATTAAACTGAAAACATTTCAGACACTGCTCCTAAACTGTTTCCTTATAATACCACTTAATCATAGTTACTTTTTCCTTAATGGAGTAGCTCATATTTAGCTATAACTAAAGCACCTACAATGAAAATGTTGTCACGGAGGCTACTTTTCGTTTTGCCAATGCCAAATAATAACTTGAAGGTGTTTGGTGTATTACCTAAATTAAGAAATTTTCGTAATTTTGACATCACATTTAATTGAATAAGTTAGGATTGGCTCACTAAAATTTATTTAAACTTGGCACATGGGCTTATTGTAAAAAATTATAATGATTTTTTTCTAAAATGTACAGTACAGGGGAGCTAAAATTTAGCCAGGTCAAAATTTAAATGGGATTTCCTATGTTCAACTAAGCCATGCATCGCCCGGTAGAGGCGGCTGCGTAGATTGCCTGTGATTTAGTTATCCAGAAATATCAAAAGCAAGGTAGCAGGGCCGGCGGAAGCCCTATTGGGGGTATAGCAAACTTCACACCTGGAAAATATCTGTGTGTGGAATTCCACGACTGAAAATTGATATCGTTTTTACGTCTGAAAAGTATTTGTGATCGACAATGGTCCAAAAACACTTCAACCATATTGCAATTTTACATATTTATGCAAATGATGGTTGATAACATCGATTTATTGATGAACGAATTCATTGTAAAATTTCAAAAAGGACTGCAACTTTCGCTTTAGAAAAAAAATTAATGTATAATAAATTTCAATTTCGTGTACACAATGTGACTTTGTTTTAATTTTCCATCTCCCTTTTCTTTATTCGCACCGCTTAACTCCATACATGAATTCAACCTCTTTCGCCTGTCTTGCAAGATAGGTACATGTGTGTGCTGCTAAGGTTCATATTTATTTATTTATGATCAGGCACAGCACTGTAGGCAGGACATCGGTACGTGTGCGCAAAAAGCGAGGATGACCTTCTTCAGATGAAGGAATTTTTGAACAACTCGAGAAACACAAAGCTAAACAACGAACGGGTGGGCTGCAGTCGTTCAACGTATATTTCTACCATGTACAGCCCTATGTAGAATCACGCAGAAACCTCGGTTCGATGCAATAAAATTATTTATAGAAGAGGTTCACGTTACCAACTTATCTTCCATGTTCTAGGCTTTTAAGATTGCCAATGAAGCGAGTGACCCTTCTTTGAGTGGAATCCAGTAGTCTCAGGGTATGTTTAGGAGCAGAGCCCCAAGCAGTATTTCAGCAATGGTCGAATTTGGGATTTGGCGTCAAAAGCTGTTGGGGTGTATAGAGGTTCTTAGTTCGGAAAATGATCTCAAGCTTCTGCGAGTCTACGTTAGATATGGCCGCAACGTGACTATGCCATGACATAATATAACGATCTAAATTGACGTCAAATAAATTAATTGATGAAGTCGAGTGTCCCGCCATGACTATAGTTGGGTCTTTAATATTAGATCTTTTAGAAAAATCCGCCCCCTGGGTTTTTTAGCGTTAAATTCTACGTGATTACTGTCACCTTAAGACAGGCCATGCTATCAATAGTTCTTTAAAAAATATGTACGCCACTGATATTTTATATTTAGTGAGAATTGTTTGTAATCCTCATATAAGATGTCTATTATTGTCTATATTTTTTAAGTTGCAGCTTATTTTCTGAGAAAAATGATATTATATTAAAAATATATTAAAAATAATTAGATAACGTATGATTAACCACTAAGTCTTAGTAAGCTTTGAAAATTATTTTTGTTATCAAAATTACGAAATGAACTACTCACACGTCTTAATCGAGAAGGCTACTTAGCCCGACGATACGCAGACGATGTGGTAACATCTTTGGAGAACAGATTAAAACAGCAAGTGACCATTAGGACATCACTGCTGATTTATTTGAAGATTGGTTTAAAAACAAGCTGATTCCAAATATACCTCCGAATAGCGTAATTGTAGTGGACAATGCAAGCTACCATAGTAGGCAGTTGACCAAGACTCCCTCCTCAAATGACACAAAAGCAACAATCCAAAACTACATGTATGATAATGACATTTATTTTATTTTCAGGAAGATTACACCAAAGGGCCATTAATTAAGGTTTTACAAAGTTTAAAACTACAAAAAGAATACTTTCGTGATATTTATGCAAAAAATCTAGGGCATACAGTTTTAATGCTTCCACCATACCATTGTATATTTAATCCCATCGAACATGTTTGGCACTAACTGAAATCTGCTATTCGTCGTAACAATATTTGCCCTACTATTAACTTCAGTGTACTTGAGCTTATAGAAACTGAAGTTTTGCACATCCCTTCACAAAGTTGGGCAAGTTCTGTTACACATGTTGAAAAAGTGAAAAAATCCTATATCTATATAAACAATATAGCACAAATAATAATTAGAACAGATGATGATAGCGATAGTGATATTGATATATTAACTGAATTATTATTATAAGTACCGAATAATTTGTATATTTTTGTAATCATAAATATAATTTTTAATAATAAAATAACTTGTAATTTCACATTTAAACAAAAATAAAATATTGTTTATTGTCTTACTTATTTTTTTTACAAACCATGATTAAATTCTAAGCAAAATACGGACCTGTTCAGACCTGACCTGACCTGAACAGACTTTACCTACTGTATTTAAAATTAACTTCATAATTATAAAAGTTTTAAAAACGCTGAATACTTTATTGTGACCATGATTACTCTAATTAAGTTTTTGACGTAACAATAATCGAATTGATTTCGGCTATTTGTATTCAGCCATGGATCAAATTTTTGAACGAATCATTGATTAAACTCGGTTGGCACATGGACATCATAGTATAAGAAACTCTTCACATAACATATTAAATTTGTATAAAATTGTATATTACGAACATTCTTCAAGCTCGTTAAAAAGATAAGCGAAATACTATGAGCAGTAATTCTTTCTCAAAAAAATCCAACATAAGAAGCTCCCAAACGCAATGTAACAAAATATGTAACGAAAACATGGATATAAATTAATCAACATCCCGTACTCTAAAAATCCTAGAAAATACTTCATTCTGTAGCCATCCCACATTAAATAGTTCTAAACATTTCATTTTGGCATATTTTCAGATGGGCCGCGGCCACCGGCTGTTATGAAAATTAATTACATTCCATTCTGACTTTAATTTTTAAAATGTCTGGAGTTTTCAGATTTCCATATAATTTAATCAAATAAATATGTCGACAAATATTTTTGTGGTGTCATAATAAAAACTAATAATAAAATATAGACTGTTGCCTCGGTAATTTTTAATAGTCCAGCGACATTTTTATTTAAATAAATGCTCTTCCGAGCAGGTACAGGTAGGTACGGGGTTTCTAGTATTTGTGCTCGATTCAATGGTAATATTATAGATGTGGCTTATATAATATAAGTTTATAGTTTTCCCTTTGTTACTCTTAGTATTCAGGGTCCTGCAATAGTGGACCAGGCATCCATAGCTTTTATACCAATTAAGTTAGTAATTTAATTCGAACGCAGAGTTGCACTGTACTATTTTGGATGTACAGGGTGAGTCAACCATAGAGTAAAGTTCATTATCTCATTTGTTGCGAGAATTACCAAAAAACGCAAAAGTTTTAGAGAATGTTAAGGTACACAGTCTAAAATTATTTCTGAGTATACAGGGTGGTTCAAAAAAGCGTGGCGAATATAACATTCAAATACAATACCCTATTTTTTTATTTATTTTTAGATTCTGCATGAAATTCTATAACTTTTTTGTAGTGTTGTATATAGTGTTTTTGTAGTGTTATATACCTAAACCTAGTAATTGTTCTAATATTATATATTTCTAGAAAAATATTAGTTTTTACTGTTATAAAAAATTGACAGTTCCGTCATTGTTTCTGAAGGTAAAATACTCATATTTGGTTCAAACGTTCTACTGGGATGATAAAAAAAATATGTAACGAAATTCGAGTTAGATGCTAGAGGGCGATCAAAATATACTTATACATTTCGACTAATTTAAATTAAAAAATGTCAACGTTTTTAAATGTATATTATTATTTTTTCTGATCAATGCTTAATGCAACGGTTTGATGGTAATGATAGCATTGAATAAAAGTAACGAAAAGTGGTAAACCGGAATGCTACCAATGAGGAAAAAGAAATTGAGATCAGGTCAGTAGCCGCCACTTAGCAAACTTATATGACACAACCCAATCTACCGCTAATAGCACCACGAGAAAATTTAAATATAATCCCTTCCATACGGAACTACACCAGGAACTTGTATACCGTGATTTTGAACCAGTAAACCATCATAAATAAAGCTTATAGAGGCCGATTCGAATTTTTTGTCCAAATGTTTTCTGATGAAGCTACCTTTCGCAGTAATGGAGCAGTTAAACACCATAATATGCGTTATTATTCGACAGGTTATCCATTCTGGGTCTGGGAAATCCAAGATCAAAACCATTGGTCGCTAAATGTATGATGTGGAATCAAAAATCTTCGAGTTATTAGTCCATAGTTTTTACGCGAACCACCTAACGGACACAGATATTTAAACTTTTTGCAAAATGAATTACCACAGCTCCTTAAAGATGATGATGACATTGACAGGGAACCATTGTGGATTTTATAAGATGGAGCTTCTGCTCATTACCATTGGGAAGTTCGAGAATTTTAAAACAATTATTATCCACAAGAATGGATCGGTAGGGATGGATTCATTGATTGACTCCCTCGATCATGTGACTTAACACCTTTAGATTTCTTTATGTGGGGCTATACAGAGTGGCAATAAGTTGCGCATAATGCCTGTAACTTTTGAATTACATGGCATACGAAAAAGTGACCTTTATGAAAGCTGTTCAGTAAATCATTCCTCACATTTCTACCTGCATTAATTTTTTCTGTCATTTCTGGTTATGTTGCCATAGAGACTAACTTACTTTTTTTAAAAAACTCTGAATTTCATGTATTTCAAATTTTTATTTATTTAAAATTATAACAAACTTTATAATAACAAAATGAATACCTAGAAAATTGAACAACTTAACATTGGAATAATAAACAAGTGAAATCTTCTCAGTGGACCAGGTGTTCAAAATGACCACCATTTTTTGCTAAGCAGAGCTAAGCAATAATTCTGACTTTTAAAGATTCTAAGTCATTTGGACGGTTAACGTAGACTTTGTTCTTTAAGTGTCCCCATAAAAAAAGTCGAACGAGGTTAAGTCCGGGGATCGCGCTGGCCAGTCAATAGCAATCCAAAGTCCTGGAAATTGTTCGCTTATGTATTGTGTAACATTTGCCGCATGATGCGCAGGTGCTCCATCTTGCTGGAACCATACCTGTTCGTTTATGCCATTATTTACACCCGACAAAACCAACTATGCCCGCCCAAACCATAACTTTTTCGGGCCTCTGAGTATGACCTTCCCGGAACCAGTGAGTATTCTCAGCAAACCAATAACGATAAGTGTGTCTATTTACAATGCCATTTAAATGGAAAGTAGCTTCATCCGAGAAAATGATATTTGTTGCTAAGTTATTATCGTTATTGCATCTTTCTATCTTCAAGTCACAAAATTCAGCTCTTCTATCAAAATCGTGCTCGTTTAACTCGTGCACGAAATTTATCTTGTAAGGATGCAACTTTTCCTGCTTAAACAAACCCTTCACTGACTGATGAGACACATTATAATCCATTGCCATTTTCCTGGATGATTGTGTTGAATTTTCATGTATTGAAAGCATGATATCCAAAGCTTTGTCTCCCCCGGTTGCTGTTATAGGTCGACCTGATCTAGCGGCTTCCCTAACACTGCCTCTTTCTCGAAATTTCTTCACCACTCGACACACCGTTGACTGACTTATTGGAGGCCTATTTGGTTATAATTCATTGAAAAGTTGACAAACCTGATCTTGCGATCTCTTCATATGTCCGTAACCGCTCATTATTAAAATTTCAACTCGTTGTTTCTCATTTAGATGAACCATATTGTAAACAAATTAGAAATCAGACAACAGAAAATTAAACAGGAACTCGAAATTGACACCTCTTAGGTCGCTGTTCACATGAAAACACCTTGAGGCATTAAAACGGTACACACGCGACCGGCCGCATAGCCGCATCAGCCGCAAGGGTCGCATTGGTCGCGACCATCGAAAGTCTACTTTTACTCTTAAGAGGTGTAACCTAGGTAAAAGATAAAGGTGATTCTAAAATAGAACCGTCAAGTTTTAAGAACATTATGCCTGGTAATTATGGCAGAACAAAAATACTTAATGATCTAAAGATTCTTTGGAAAAGATAGAAGGGTTAATGGCCAGTGGGGTTATTTAACATGGAACGCCACTGCCACTAAGGACTTTCAAACGGAGTTTCCACACAAATTTATGGATTTCTACAGTTTCGTCAAGTTTCGACTAGATCTGTGGCTTTGCTTAAAGAAATAGAAAATGCGAACAGACAGAAAGGTAGAGAGAGACCCAAAGTTCGCACTGCTTTAAAAGTGTAAGGCAAATTGTTAATAAGTACCCACAAAAATCAATCCAGCGTTAAATCCACCAAGTAACTGTATCCTACGGAACCTGCGATATGATTATGGAATATGACCTAATACACGCCTATCGTCTAATCTCAGGCCAAGAATTGCTATCAATCTACAATCCGTAGCATATGCAATTTGTAAATTGGTTTATGGGTAACTTGCATAATAATAAAAACGCATTTGAAAAAAACCTTTTTACTGGTAAGACAACGTTTTACTTCCATGTTTCTCAATGGCTTTGGCTGTTTAGCCACTTGTTACTTTATTCAGTTTATTAGAAGGCCTGTTTCAACCATTAGTCTGTGACAGTTTTAAACTGTCAAATACAATCAACCAATTGTAGGACTTAACAAGACATTTTGGGGTCTACATGCAATATTCATTCCGATTAAAAAGTAGTCCCAGACTGCTGGCTGGAACAAGCCTTATATTACACAATATCACATTTTAACAATCACTTAAAAACGGCACTGGCCAAGCCGGAATTCGAGCCCGAGACCTCTCGATTTCCGGGCGAAATCGCTCCCACCCGACCACCGAGATACGGATATTTAAATTCTCAACATATGAAAATGTGGAGTTCTGAATCTCTGATCCACGTTTATTTATAGAGAGCCCTCTACATTGTCAGAGAGTTTGTGTATAGGGTTCACATCGGATGGAGATGCGACAAGGCTAAATCCAGCAGGACGGCGCACTAAGTCACTTAACTCTTGATAATTTAAATTTATTGGAAGAACGAATCATTAGTCGAAATATGCCAGTGAGGTGGCCACCACTGTTCTGCGATCTTATGCCGTGGGACTTCTTTTTATGGCCACACATTAAAAACTCTAAAACTCTTGCGAAACTTTAGAAGACCTACTGGTGAATAGCAGATACATTATTTGAGGAGGCTAACAACTTCCATTAAGTATTCTGTAAAAAGAAGAACGAGTACATATTTGGAAGTAGAAGGTGGACACGTGTTTTATAATGTTTAGGTTCCTTGTTGTATATGTTCTTTCCTAATTTCTGTATTATGCAATGATAATGAGAACAATGTAATTTTCTTAAAAATAAAACCTCAGAACTTGACAGTTCTATTTTTCATTCACCTTTACCTTTTACCTAGGTCTAACCTTTAGATTTCTGATTGTTGGTACTCGGTCCGTATACCTAATTGGCTTTTAATGCTGCGCTCCTGGTGGCGACTCCTGTAAGAATGACCGGCTCGTCTGGTCTTTGCAGGAGTTTGCTTCTCCGTTTCTGACTGATTTTTGTTAGACGGGTCAGGTGATGCATTTGATTGCCACGAGATGTCGCTTGAAAGCTACATGTGCCGTTATTCATCCATTTTTCAGGGTGAAGTAAACTCTACGGTGTTGCTTTCTTTCGTTGGATTCTAAAGCCTCACTGACGAGCTGTTATACAGTGAAACGCGTCTGGGGATGAATCCGGCGAAAGGAGGCAACTAACCTTTAGATTTCTAACAATTAGTTCAATTTAGTATTGTTGATGGGTTTAAAAATATCTTCTTTTCGCAGGTCAGATTTGAATCCCCGAAATGTTTTCATTGCGGTCATCTTCGAACAGAAGTGTATAAACTAAAACCTTAAAACCTATGATGGGTGATTGCTGCTTGAAAATAGGATCATTAATGATCTAAAACTCTCTTACTGCACGAATTTGAGCGCCCCAAATGACCAAGCTTTTCTATCTTAAATTTATACAGTTGACGCTAATGATCCCAATGAAAAAAAATAAGAGGATTCAAAGCCGGCGAGCAAGGAGGCCATAATGATATTTTTCAAGCTGTCAACAACAAAAAACACAATTGTTTTTAAAGGACAAGCAATGCTAACCATATTAGGATATAAATATTTGGCCGTCCTGTTTGTCAAGAATGTCGAAGAGCCTGAGTTACAATGTCAATATTAATTCTGGCTCCACCTTTAATAATATCGTTTAAAATTTATAAATTCCCCGAAAGTAAATTATTTTGGTTACAGTCAGCTAATATAAATCAAAGCCATACGCGTGTGTTGTTGATACTTAAGTTTCAGTTAAATATATGGTTTTTCTATTAGCAAGGTTTCCTGTTAGTCTAAAATATCGCTCGACTTGGTAGCGTCATGTATTTGTATTTAGTCAGTTTAGAAATAACAAATGATTGATATATATCCCTCAAGCGTATAATAGTAGGGCACATTATAAAACATAAAACCGTAGGTGAGAAGACCATATTTTGTTACTAGTAACAATATTTTTTTCTACTGCAACCAAGAATTGTTTAAACACCTGGAAGGCTTCAACATTATCAGTGACCTCCAGTATGGATTTCGTAAGTCTAAGTCAACAGGAGACCTTCCTGCTTATGTTACTCATGTTTGAAACAACGCAATAGAAAATCATGGGGTGTCCTATGGCATAAGATGAGTTTTTAAGTTGCCGCTTCTTTTAGCAGAAAAATTATTTTTATTGAAAATGACTTACGAGTTCTTCTAATAAATTAATAACATGGTACAACCCTAATGAACAGTTTTATTAATAAAATGCTAATAGTAAGTAAATTGCTAAAAGTAGCCGCCATTGGCTATGATGCAACCTTCTACTCGCCGCCCCATTGATCTTCTAACTCGCCTTAACACTCGTAAGGTATTACGAATAATGCTACAAGACTGTATTATTCGATCCTGCAGTTCTTATGTTGTTGCAATTGGAGTAGTGAATACTAGCTGCTTCAAACATTCCCAGAAATAAAAATCCAAAGGATTTAAGTCTGGGGACCGAGGTTACAGCAATATAAGGACGTGCCTCTTCATGCATAAACAATAAGGAACGTCTCAATGACATAGGTAAATCTTCTACAAGTTCAGGTAACACATTAATTTGTAATAGTGAAGAGAATCACCGTTTAACCGAGTTGGAAAAAATCATGGGCGAATCAAATGGTTCCCAAAAAGCAGCCCACATATTAACAAACCATTTTACCTGGTGCCTTGCTTGCAATATGGGGTGCGAATTTTCCTGCGCCTAAATATGGTTGTTATGGAAGTTTGTAATCCAATCTCTTGGAACTTGGAACATTTAAATGTCTTTCCTCAAGCCACCCCCACTAATTTAGGCAAAGTGCAAGATCACGTAGCAAAAGAGCTTGAACGCGCTGTAAGGGTATAGCTGGTTTTCCCTTAAAATGATCCATACTGTTTTAGCGCTGACATGAACATTGCCAGCCATTTTTCTTGTACTGGTACTTCTATTACATGAGGAATATGCTCCTCTTGTTCGGGGGTTCTTACGGATAAGGACCTACTAGCAATATTTTTGCTTTTTGATAACAAAACATTCTCTTATAATGGACAATCGCGAAGGTAACATTCCGCAAGTGACATCTGAGGAAGTTTGGTCTGCTTCACATTATATTAAAGCAAAAAAGGCTTCCGGTTTCGATGGTATTAGAAACGCAGCTTTGAAGATTTTGCCAGAAAATACAGTTTTGGATGTAGTAAACATAGCAGGGTATACTCAAAAGAGGTTGCTTCCCCGATACTTGGAAGAAGGCCAAAATGGTACTAATTCGAAACACAGGTAAAGACTTAACGTTAGCAGTCGGCTACATACGATAAGTTTATTATGGTGTCTTGGCAAGATTGTTAAACAATTAATACTGAATCGGAAAACGGATTGTGTATTAGACAACAATATTTTACCACCGGAGCAGTTTAGATTTCCAGCTGCTCATTGCACGGTGCGCCAAACAACGCGACTGGCGACTAGTATACTGAGAGGATTTAACGACCGCAAATCATCGGGAGCAGGCTTTTCTGACGTTTCTAAAGCGTTCGATAAAGTTTGGCATAATGGTCTCATATTAAAGTTCATAAGGTCGGGTATGCCCAATTATTTGATAAAGGTTTTGATTTCATACCTCATTCTCAGGACAGGACATTCGCGGTACCATCAAAAAATGTAATTTCAAGCGTTAGAAACGTTAAGGCAGGAGTGCCCCAGGGGTCGCCACTGGCCTCTCTACTATACAATATTTAAAAGAAAGAAGTTTGCCCTTTTTCTTTTCGTCAGACCCAATTCTTGGCCGTGTTTCGCCGTATTACCGCTTATGAGCAAGGCTATAGAGTCTGACGAAAAGAGAAGGACCTCACAGTGCATTTTAACACATAATGAACGATACATATGCGAGATGTTGCACGTAGCGACATCTTATGGCAATCGAGTTATTCACCCAACCAGACCAGCGAGGATTTAGAGAAGATCAAACGCAAATACCTGTTTATGCGGGTTCCATTCCAGAGTTTGGTCTTCTCTAAGTCCTCGCTGGTCTGGTTGGATGGATAACTCGATTGCCACGAGATGTCGCCACGTTATCTCGCATATGAATCGTATACAATACTTATACTAGGGATATCTCGCGGGATCCGCGCATCCAGCTGTATTTGTTCGCTGATGCTACTGCAATTACTGCAACCTCGAAGTTGCCCTGGCCTGTAATCCATTTTCTGCAACGCCATATCAATCTCCTTCAGAGATGCTTGGATTCTTGGAAATATTTTCTTAATGATGGTAAGACCCAAGCAATTTACTTTTAAAAAGCTATCACAAACTACCCCAAACAGGAGTAAGAGTTGGCAATGCACAAATTAATTGGAAGAACAAGATTAGATCTCTTGGCCTCACGTTTCACAAGAAATTATTGTGGGACAACAACGTGACAGAGATACTTACAAAGGCACAAGGCCAATTAAGTGCAGTCTATTCATTATTGAACAAAAGAAGCAAAACAAGCGTCAAGACGAAAACGATGATCTACAACAAGACAATAATAAGACCTGTACTTACATACGGTGTACCGACGTAAACAAGACGAGACTGAAAAAATTACAAGTATTACAAAATAGAGTTTTACGCATAATAACGGAGGCTCAAAGACATGTACCGACACGAACAGAGACTAACGAATGGATAAATTAATACTTTTTATGACAAAATTATTAAAAAATACCATAAGCGAGCAAGTTTCACGAGTCGGCTCATTTTAGACACACACACATACACTCATTGAGTAGATACTTAATAGAAAACAAAATTCTAAAAAAATCGACAAAAAAATCTGCATTTTATGCCGTATTAATACGCCATTTTGCAACATCTTAATTCGCCGAATAGAATTAATTTAACAGGATTGAAAAACTCCAAATTTCTTGCATGGTAAGTAATTTATGGTTATCAAAAAAGAAATATATTTAAAAAAAAATCAGATTTTTAATCTAAAAAAAATTCGGTGATAAATCACAAATCCTATTTTTATTTGATTAGTAGTTATGTTATCTAAATAAATAAAACCGAACCAGGCGCGGATCTAGGGTGGGGGGGGGGGGGTTAGGCATTTTTTATTTCAACTTGAAGAAGTAGTCCATTACAGTGGAGTTGATATGATCAAATAAAACAACGGCAGTCTACCTCCACAATATGTATTTAAATGTTTATGTTTATATCCTACATGTTTCGGACATAAAAATGTCCATCATCAGGGATACTAAAAGAAATTTACAGCGTGAGTTAAAAGTTTTAAGTAAATTGAGAGGACTTACCAGTAGTCGATTACGATAGCTCTATCTTGCATAAGCGACGATCAAAAGTTATGTTAAAATTGAAATTGTAGGTTCTAATGAATGTTCATGACACATCTCATTCAGTCTTGAACATTCATTAGAACCTACAATTTCAATTTTAACATAACTTTTGATTGTCGGTTATGCAAGATAGAGCTATCGTAATCGACTACTGCTAAGTCCTCTCAATTTACTTAAAACTTTTAACTCACGCTGTAAATTTCTTTTAGTATCCCTGATGATGGACATTTCTATGTCCGAAACATGTAGGATATAAACATAAACATTTAAATACATATTGTGGAGGTAGACTGCCGTTGTTTTATTTGATTTTTTATTTCCTCAAACCTACCCTTTTACATAGAAATAAAAAAATTAACGGAAAATTAAATAATTTATCATACATCTGTTCAAGGCAGTATCGTACATAAAATAAAATTGCACGTAGTCTACAGCGCTATTTTTGCAACTTCGTCGCTTCTGCCGACCCTGGCTGCCAACCCCTAAGCCGCCACTGTAAAAAAACTAAAATAGGAAGCAACTATAGCGCAGTACCACAACCGCAGCCGGGAACACACTTTATACCATCTGTGATTCAATTTGAAAGTAATAGAAATTGCTATATCATAATTATTATGTGATAAAAATGATTTTTTCATTTTTCCCAGAAATAATTTTGTTAAGTTGTTAAATTTTTTTCCTAACTTTTCCTTGAACAATTTCGAAATATCCTATTGAGTTGTGGTGTATTCATTATGTAAATAACATATTTCTGCTAATAGGGCTTAAAAGATAAACAAATTAAGTAGAGGTACAACATACTTAAATTTATTACCAAAATACCGAATAATCAGACATGTGTCGATTTTCTCCAATAACAGTGTATTCGAGTAAGCAATAAATAAATATTTGTTTAGATAATAATATGTGTATCTTTATTGCAATGAAGTGGAATTGTTTTAAAGATCAGTATATAAATGAGAAATAAAAAAACTATTGGTGTCTTTTTCTTAGAGTCAATGTGGACGTCCTACGGCAGGATACCTTGATGTGACCTAATTATTCTTGGTATACAGGGATATGATAAAATAAAACAAATACATTTTTTTTTTGGGAACAAAAATAGTATACAGGGTGGACCATAAAAGTGCATCAACTTTTTTTAAATGAAACATATTATTGTATATTTTTACATTTTTACATTCTACAATCAATTGTAGACATTTTTCATAAATTACGCCCTATACCTAGCTTTTGTTTACGAAATATTAACTTTTAAAATAAAATAGACAAACAACAAAGTATGAAAATAAATTATTTTATAAGATGTTAAAAATGTCCACCACCTACTGTTCTGCAGTTCGATCTAGAAATTCCTGTTGTACAGTGTCTTCCAACGAGGACTGAACAGGGGCTCATTTTTGAGCTTCCTTGTATTTAAAGAAAAATCCAAAATAGCCAATCGATGTACTTTTTCCTGCAGAATTCAAAAATGAAACCAAAAATTTATTTGAACCAGAAACAAAAGAGTTACGCTATGGATAAGGTGTTTTATAAATGGAACATAGCTTTTTTTATACGATTTTTGGAACGAGTGATTTTTTTTTTGTCCGTTCTGATTAAAATATTTAATATTGTGACAGCCATAATTTTTATTAAATTTTAATGTTTTATCCAGTATAATTTAACTTTAACCTGTTTGAAACATACACTAGGTAATAAAGGTATAATCATCTTTGAATCCTTCAAAGTCAAAAAATTTGACAAATTTACTATAATATTGCCGAAATGAAATATTCATTAGATGAGAGATTGCAGATTGTTATCTTGTTCTACAAATGCCAAGAAAATGCAAGAGAAGCAAGGAGAAGATTTATTGCAAATTTTCACAGAAATATATCCGTCAATACTATTCTAAGGATAAAGAACCTATTTGAGAAAAATAAAACATTACATGACAGAAAAAGAAATCCAACTCTATACAAATTTAAAAAAAAAACATTAATAATTTAATTGTTCAATGTGACCTCCGTTGTTCTCGAAACATGTGCGATAACCTCTTTGTAGCCTTTCCAAACTTGCTGTTATACTGTGATTTTCCTGGTTAAGGCGATTTATTTCATTCACAATTTTCTGCATGATCTCTTCAATATCGTGGTTTCGCTGCTTGTATACCACGTTCTTTAAATGGCCCCAAAGAAATGTGTCTAATATTGACAAATCGGGACTATTGGGTGGCCAAGCATAGGTTCCATTTCTACCAATCCATTCTTCATGGCGTCCGTTTAAATATTGAGTAACCTCACGCACGGCATGCGGAGGGGCCCCATTATGTTGCCAAATTAAATTTTGATATTCTTCCAATGGTAAATCTTCCAAAAAGTTCTCAATTTAGTTTTCTAAGAACTCGTAGTATCTCTGTCCATTTAAAGTCCCGTTAAAAAATATTGGTCCCAAAATTCTATTATTTTTTATGCCACACCAAACATGTATTGAAGTCCTTCCTTGAAATTTAATTGTCTGAAATTTTCTTGGATTTCGAACGGCCCAGTGATGATTATTATGTCTATTGAAAACCCCCGATGTTGTGAATGTGGCTTCGTCAGTCCATAAGATATTTCTGAATAAATTAGGGTCTTCGTTTTCTTTCCGAATCACAATTTGGGAAACAAATTGGAAGCGAAGTTCTTTTTGTGCCGGTGTTAGATGTTGAAGTGAAAGGATATGATAAGACTTAAATTTATGATTTCTTAAAGTCCTGTGAACAGTTCCTTGGGTAACTCTTCTGCGTCTTACACCGCCGCCGTATTGAACGTCCCGAACTGCGTCCGAAATTGATTTGGTTTGATTCAGTCGAAAATAATTCACAATGGCATGGTCTCGATTTCTATTCCTTTCTGGATTTCTTTTTCTGTCATGTAATGTTTTATTTTCCTCAAATAGGTTCTTTATCCTTAGAATAGTATTGACGGATATATTTCTATGAAAATTTGCAATAAATCTTCTCCTTGCTTCTCTTGCATTTTCTTGGCATTTGTAGAACAAGATAACAATCTGCAATCTCTCATCTAATGAATATTTCATTTCGGCAATATTATAGTAAATTTGTCATATTTTTTAACTTTGAAGGATTCAAAGGTGATTATACCTTTATTACCTAGTGTATGTTTCAAACAGGTTAAAGTTAAATTATACTGGATAAAACATTAAAATTTAATAAAAATAGCTGTCACAATATTAAATATTTTAATCAGAACGGACAAAAAAAAATCACTCGTTCCAAAAATCGTATAAAAAAAGCTATGTTCCATTTAAAAAACACCTTATCCATAGCGTAACTCTTTTGTTCCTGGTTAAAATAAATTTTTGGTTTCATTTTTGAATTCTGCAGGAAAAAGTACATCGATTGGCTATTTTGGATTTTTCTTTAAATACAAGGAAGCTCAAAAATGAGGCCCTGTTCAGTCCTCGTTGGAAGACCCTGTACATGTTGTACCACTTGTGGAGAAATTTCTCGTATTACTTGTCGAATAGACTCCTTAAGCGTATCTACCGGTTCCCCTAGATATACAAACTAAATTTTTGGCGTAGCCCCATAAAAAAAAGTTAAGTAGGTTAAGATCGGACAATGTGGGTGGCCGCTCTAATGACTCCCGTCTATCAAATCCACCGCCCCGGAAAAATTGTATTTAGGTACTCCCTTACAAGAGCAGCATAATGCGGGGGAGCACTATCCTGTTGAAATCATAAAGTTAAACTTGGTAAATCATTATCGTCTGGAAATAGAGTGGCGAGAGCTTGAACTAGATCATTTCAAGGAAATTTAGATATCTTGTTGCTATTTTCAACAATGACAAGCATTAACCTTCTCATTATACTGGGTGTGATTTTCTATGAACCAGTGAGGATTTTCCAGTGCCCAGTATCTGTATAGTTTTGTCTGCTAACCTGATCATTTAAAGAAAACGAAGCTTCATCTGAAAACAAATTCTTCAGATTATTTTATTCTTGCGTGATTTTCCATTAGCTCAATCATTATTTCACAAAATTACTCTTTCCTACCAGAATCATCGTCTAATAACGTTAGCACAACTACTGGTTTATTGGGATGAAGCTTGCCCCATAAACAGTAGTCTAGTGCTGTAACGTCTGGAGATCTTGGAGGCTCATTAATAGGACTACCGCGACCAATCCAATGCTCTGGAACTCTTTCGTCCAAATGTTGCTCGACCTGATGAGCAATATGTGCAGGAGTTCCATCGTGCTGACAATACATGTGCATTCTGATGTTTACGGGAACATCCTCTAGTAGTCCTTGTAATTCGTTTTGTAAAAAATTGAACCAAAATGATAGCGCCAATTAAATAGCTATCGAGCATACTACGCCACACGTTCACCGAAAACTTATGTTTAAAATTACTTATGTTTAGATGTTATGTTAGCACTGGGAAGCTTACCGGTCTAGCACAATCTGTTGAAAATTCTGGTAGGTACATACGTTTCTATTAGGATGTCTCTGATATGGAAACCATTGATAATATTGCTCAACAGCAGCTCTAGCACTTCCACTGCCGAAACCATAAACAAACACCATATTTGCCTATTCTAAATTTGAATAGGTGTTTGGCATTTTGTAACAATTTAATCACTCAAACTAAAAAATAAACGTTCAGTTACTGTCACTGTACACTGACACATTATCAAAACAACAAAGTTTTCAAATGTTTTTGTGTCTCGAACATGGCATACTCTGATTATACAAAAACTTAGAAAAGTGAATTGCTAAATTTTTTTTTTTATATGATAAGGCACAGCACTGCAGGATAAATCCTTTATGGTGCTCTGGGGGCGGTGCGTGTGCGCAGGAAACGATTCACGTTGGTCTTGAATCTTTGAAGATAATAGTCGTTGGGGAACACGATCTCAGGGAGGTCGTTCCAGAGTGATGACGTTCTCCAGATGAAAGAATTTTGAAACAGTGTCGTTCGAGGGACACTAAGCTAAACCACGTACTGGTGGGCTGCAGTTGATCGTCGGGTATTTCTACCATGCACCGCTCTGGGTGGTATCAAGCGGGCAACCTCAGTTGAACACTTGCCATGAAAATATTTGTAAAATAGACTCAAGTCGCCAACCTGCCTTCGATGTTCAAGGCTTTCCAGGTTGTTTGTCAGACTGTGGTCACCGATCAAGCGAATGGCTCTTCTTTGAATGGAATTTAGCAATCTCAGGTTATGTTTAGGAGCAGAGCCCCAAATATGCGAACAGTACTCCAGCGATGGTCGAATTTGGGCTTTATAGAGCATCAAAAGTTGTTGAAGTGTATAGAGGTTCTTTGTTCGGAAAAGTACTCCAAGCTTCTGCGAGGCTGCCTTAGCAATGGCCGCAACGTGGCTATGCCAAGACATATGACTATCTAAATTAACGCCCAATAAATGAATTGATGAAGCCAAGGGAATCGAGTGTACCGCCATCACTATATCCGGTTCTTTAACATTAACTTTTTTAGAAAACACTGCTGCCTGGGTCTTTTTAGCGTTAAATTCTACTTGGTTACTGTTACCCCAAGACAGAATTTCTTCCAGGTCTTAGTTGCGATGTGAGACCTCTTGCTGCCTATAGAGATGTACATTAGCGGCCGATGTCCGAGCATCCAAAGTAAAAGATGAAACAAGTGTGCTGTCATCAGCGAAGCTGGTTATAGGATTTTTAGTTTTTCCCAAAAGATCGTTAATGTAGAGTAAGAAAAGGGTGGGCGACAATATAGAACCTTGAGGGACTCCGGCGTTGATGTTAAATGTGTCTGAAAGAAATTCGTCCATCGCCACTCGCAGAGAACGGTCTTTAAGAAAGCTCGACAGCCATGAACAAAATTGAACCGGCATTCCGTATGCTCTCACTTTAGTTAGGAGCCCCTCATGCCATACTCGGTCAAAAGCCTTGGAAATGTCCAGTGCTACCGCCCGGGACTCTCCATGATGTTCTATTGCGTTGTTCCAAACATGAGTAACATAAGCGAGAAGGTCTCCTGTTGATCTAGACTTACGGAATCCATACTGGCGGTCACTAATAATGTTGAAGCCTTCCAGGTATTTTAATAATTTTTCGTTGATAGCCTTCTCCATAACTTTGGATATAACCGAAGGCAATGCGACTGGATGATAGTTGTTTGGCAAGGTCTTCTTGCCTTTTTTGGGTATGGGCTGGACTCGCGCAGTTTTCCAGCAGGAAGGAAATATTCCTTTTTTGTAGGATAAGCTAAAAAGTCTACAAAATACCGGTGTCAGTTCGTCAGCGCATGTCTTAATTACAATGACTGGAATATCGTCAGGACCAGAAGCCTTTTTAGTGTCAAGACTCCTCAAGATTCGTTTAACATGGCGGTGGCAAAAAATAATCTCAGGCATTCTTGATTCTACAGGGGAAATGTTCGGTGGAGTACTTCCCTGAAAATTTACCGTTCAATATGAAGAAAATAGTTTCGCCAGTAGGTTTGCTTTTTCCTGTGCTTTGGTCGCAATGGTGCCATCAGAACGTGTTAGAGGTGGAATGGTTAACTTGGTAAAGTTCTGACTAACGGCCTTAGCTACCGACCAAAATGATCTTGAGCCGTTAGGACATTCAAGAAGTCTGTCTTTGATCCTCTGGTTGTGTGCTTCCTTGCTTTGGTTTATCGTTTGCTTGCATTGGTTTCGAGCGTTAACAAAGATGGTACGATTTTCGGCGGTAGGATTTTTACGCCATTGTCGGTAGAAATAATTTTTTGATTTAACAGCTCGTTCGCAATTTTTGGTAAACCAAGGCTTGCCGTTAGAAGGGCACTTTTTTGAGAAAGGGATGAAGGCTTCCATGCCAGTAGGGATAACCTTCGATATTTCTGTTGTACAGATGGATGGATCATCAGAGGTAAAACAAACGTCCCGCCAAGGAAACGTTCGAAAATGGTCCCTTAGGTCATCCCACTTAGCTGATGTATAATGCCATACCTTGCGTGGTTTAGGAGGCTCATCGGCACTAATTGGTAGTGTGTTCAGTGCCGAAATAAGGTTGTGGTCAGACGTTCCTAGCGGCGGCTTCACGGTGATAGTGTACAAGTCGGGGTTTGAAGTTAAGAAAAGATCCAACAAACTAGCAAAATCACCGTCTCTGTCTGGAATCCGAGTTGGTTCACCCACCAGCTGGGTGAGGCCAGAGTTGATGGCAAAGAATTCGGCTTCACGACCTTATTCGTCGGTCATGTTTGAGTATTTGAGCCAGTTGACATTATGAACGTTGAAGTCGCCAAGAATGACAACTTCGGAATTGGGATGGTGGGTTTGCAAAAAGTCGATAGTATTAGCAAGAGAGGAGAACAAGTCTCTATGATGGGTATCACTTGGCGGCCGGTAAAGGCAGCAGATGAATTTAGTAATTCTCTGCGTTGATATTTTAAACCACATTACATCAAAGTCGTTAGGCTCGAGTGGCTCCTCTCGTTGACAAGAAATATCACTTCAGACAAAGAGACAAAGGCCAAAATTCCGCTTAAATCGGTGATGGAAGTCGTACCCAGGATATAAATAGCTGACCGTACTAATCGATGATCTGACTTTGGTTTCGGTTAGTGCAAGTACATGAGGCTTGGTAGATTGTAGATGTTGATGGACTGCATTGATGTTCGAGTTCAGTCCTCTTATATTGCAGAAGTCAATTTGGAAGTTGCTAATCTCGGGTCTTTTAACAACTCCAGTTCTCACACCATTTCCATTTAGAATATATAGCGAGGACTCCTGTAATTGTGACGTTCTGTCTTTGCAGGTTTTCCTCTGATATTTGTGGCTTGATAAGTCCATGTCAGAGGGCGCAGGTATGCTTAGAAATTGGTGTTATTTACCAGCACCACGAGATGGAGCCATCTGGCTTCATTCTCTGTATCAATTTAGAATATTGTTCGAAGGACCCGCATGGCTACTAGACATGGTGGATGATTGGATAATTTCGCTTGATAAGGCGCCAGGACCCGCCCCCACCCGGAGATCCGATCGGGGGGCGTTTTTAACTCCGGAATATATTGATCATGGAAACATCATCATAGCATTTTTTGTATATTTTCCACCCTGGAAACCGGAGACATCGGCACAGTGACGAAACGTTAGCTCAAAGAGCAACTTCACGCTACCTAAGCCGATGCGATGGTATTTCACCGGGCGATGTCGGGTGAGCCAACATCTACCATCTATGCATCTATCTATACCATAATATGACATATAAATATGTATACATGTGAGAACTTTGTTCTCTAGCCACTTGCTGAGACCTTATACAATAAGAATTAACCAAATTATGCTAAAACAGCTATTCTCTGGGCTACATGCCCCAACGAGCGCTGAATTAAATAGCACAATTTGGCGTATTTTGACTAACACTGTTAGTACTAAAATACAGACTCAGATTGCAGAAACTACCGGGAAATGTAGCCCAGAGAATAGCTGTTTTAGCATAATTTGGTTAATCCTTATTGTAGGTCTCAGCAAGTGGCTAGAGAACAAAGTTCTCACATGTACACATATTTATATGTCATATTATGATTACCACTTGCCAAGTAGTATTCTCTTAGTATTTATTATCTATACCATTTTTTTATTATGCTATAACTTGAAAACCAATGAAAATCGGATAAGAACATATGGTTTTTTTCTCATTGCTTTCACGTGTATAATGCACTCCTTGAGTTTGGTTCATTCCTCCCCACTCACCGTGTATACCATACTTACCAATGTCTCAAACTTAAAAAGCAAATTGTCATTTTCGATGCCATAAAGATTGTGGCTTAAGTTCAAAACGTTGCTACCTCGAGAAACATATCAACGGTGCATAGCAGTATTCAAGTGTTAATATTTCGTAAACCATTGAAGATAGGTATAGGTATAATGTAGAAATGTAAAAATATACAATATGTTCTGCTCTTTAAAAAACGGGTAAAACAGTTCAACTTCTTCTCCTCTTTGATTGACCGGATTCATCTTAAGAACACCCGCTGCTCTGATTCTGCGAACTGGCAATTCGCATTTTAGGGATTTTAAATGGCCCCATAAAAAATAATCTAACGAATTTACCATATAGGTGTAGTTAGTGAGGAAGCAAACTCAGGCTTTTAGTTCGAACTATTTAATTTGGCCTAATTTCTAAAGGTCAACCAATTTGAATTTTTCTTTATTTTAAAATCCATTGAAATTCGTAAAATAAGAAATACAAGTCTTTAAACCTTATTGTTTTTACTGTAACAAGTTGCCATATATCGTCATAAATGACTAAATTACAGCTCTTGTAATAATATGATAATAAACAGACAGACAGACGTCGTTATTCGCTATCTCGGAAGCGTAACGAAGCAAGTAAACAATGGAGACTTCTCGTGTTTATTTTTCACACTTCATGTTACGATAAAAGTACGTTGCTAATTTTAAGAGGGTAGTTCCTTAGGTCATTCCAAGAAAAAATGTTTTATAAACACATATCCTAAAATGATTATTTATTTCGTTTTAATTACCTGCCTATATTAAATTAGTACAATTGTTATTATTTTTCCTTGAATACTGTAAAACATGTTGAAACGAATGAAAAATAAATCATCTAGTAACATTTGACACTACCATAATTAGTATTACTGGTGGTTTCATTGTGGTATGTATCAGAGCCGTATTTATTTTTAATTAAGAATCTTACTGCTGACCGTATACTGTATTAGGAGTTTTTGCTATTTTAGCATTAATAACTGGGTATTTTAAAATTTTTAAAGTTTTTTTTTGTTTTAACCTTAACTAACCAGTTGGCAACCGAGTTGGCCACTGAGCCGTTCTTCACACCCAGGACCGTAACTAGGTGATATTCTACTATAGGCAAGGTTTCTATTTTGCGCCCCCTAGAGAAATGCGCTGCAGTAGGGAGGGAGGATACTTTAACATTTTTTTAAAGAACACACAAAATTTATATGTATAGCTTTTTTATTTACTTTTTATTAAATAAGTTATAAGTTTATTAATATTCTTTTCAGTTAATTATTACGCCTACTTAATAATAAGAGAAAATTATATATGTATTGGAAAACTAAAAAAAAAATAAAATAAATAATGCAAATATTGGAAATGTTTAGGTATAAATAAAATACCTACAAATATACTCTACGCTCTACTTAAATATTTGATTAGGAAGATAATTTTACAGACAATATTTTCTGGCTTTTTGTGTTGCGAAATCTGATATATATTTATTACAAGAAATGGATTTTGCAATAAGCCTTTCTATGGATAATATGGCAGTATTAGATAATCTTTCTTGGGACATGGTCGGTCTTAAATAATTTTTTATACGTTTCAATTATGAAAAAGATCTTTCACGAGCACCGGTAACTGGAATTGTAAGAAAAATTTGTAATGCTGTAGCAATATTGGGATACTCTGCCAGTAGCTCAAACTTATATAGGTTTTGGTACATTTTCAATGCAGATTGACAGTGGAAATCAAAAATTTCTTGCGCTTGAAATTTAAAACTTTAAAAATTTGTTACAATTGAAGTCGTTTGGATATTTAGCTCACAAATCTTTAATGAATTTTTCGGTATCAAAAAAACCCAATTTGAAAAGAATGGCTCCATTAAGAAGCTTCCAGATGGATCTATTCTAATAAACATTTTTATATTTATGATTATTCGGAATAATTTTATTTATGATTTTTGCGCCCCTTGTGGCTTGCGCCCATAGGCATGGGCCTACTCTGCCTATGCCTAGTTACGACCCTGTTCACACCGCGGTCGATTTTATTATAGAAAACAAGTTCCAAAGCGAAAACTAAAACAAATCTTTAACAAAACGGCCTATTTAGTATCAGTCTTTGATTTACCGCTTTTAAAGGCCGATTTTGTCATTAACGGCGTAAACATTGACTAATTAATCAGAGATTTAGTTTAAATCAATGATTATTTGTACATGACTTGCACCACCAAATAGAAGAGTCCGTTTAGTTAACCGGACAAAATACTTGGCAACAGTTCGGGTTAGTTCAGGTTATTTGCTAACTTCATATCGGTAAATTTATTTGAATTTATAGGTTACAAAAATTTTTTAACTTCCACTTTGAGTTTCAGTACCTTGAGATTTTGATTTGGTTTTGGTTTAAATTGATACAAAAAATAGTTTCTATTTCCATTCTTTCGTCAGTGTTGCGATGAATTCCGACAAAATGAAGAGAGAACGCAATATTTACTGCTTATAGCAAATATTTATGCTCGTTATAAAAATGTATTAGAAAATAAAAAATAGCAATGGGTACTCCTTATTGTTCCTGAAAATAAGCGCTGAGAAAAATCACTTTACTAAATTAAATATCCTACAAATCATTATCAAATTCCAAGTCTTCTTCTGAGATTAAGTAAATGGAAAACAGTGCTTATAGTGAGGCGGAAACGTCTAAAGAACAACCGTTTAATTATCCAATTCGTCAAAATTATGTTTTCTATTATAAATCTTGCGCGGAAATCCGAAATCAAGAATATCTAGAATTTTCAGATTACCATTTATAAACATATTTTCACAAAATCCATTTTATAGACCCAGAAAAAATAATTAATGCTGGAGCTAAAAACACACATTAAACTTTGAGGTTAATCACTTTTATTTTACTAATCGATGATCTAAACGTCCCAGAAACTATGTTTAGTTTAATTCATGATTAGCTGCCTTTAATCGTTGTTTAACAGACGGCACAACAGATATTTCTAGGTAATCACTGATTAGCGTTTTCATCAATGTTTAGGCAAACGGTACAAACGGGCCTAAATGACTTATCTAATCGGTCGTTAGATTTACCACAATAATTTTTAGAAGAGTGTTTATTGTGCATGTTATTAAAATGGTTTACAGATGTATACACTAAAATGTCTGCTTATGATGTACACTAAAATGTGGGTTTCTTCTTGGGAATCAAAATAAAAAAGAATACCATTATGCTACAGTAAATAACCTATTTTTTTCGTTAAATATTTTAACCACGAAATATCCTCGACCATTTTATATTGACTTGACTGAAGTATATTTTTTTCACGTGTAACTACCTCGTTTTACCTAAATTTCAACATTCAGATCCAACGTTAATCGCTTGCTGCCCAAACGTTAACCAAGAATTGGTGTTGGAAATGAGTTTCGGTTACGGCATAGGGATTTTCTTCCGTCCACAAATGATTATTGTGGAAATTCTGAATGGAATTTCTTGTATTTAGTATTTAGTATAAGGCTGAAAGAAATAAGAGCCGCTTCTTCTAGGCCCCATTCTTTTTCTGTTACATATCAGTGACTTAACAGTATCGAAAGAAACTACTGTAGTCACATTCGCTGATGACACTGCTATTCTCGCAGTAGATCAAGATCATGAGATCTCTACTAGAAAACTACAAAAAGCAAGCAATAATGTTTCTGGACAAGACTGGCAACGAACTTAAATTAATCCATATATATTTTACAAACAAAAAGCTAGCACAGCCACTTCTCCTAGATGTTAATGGTACAATTATTGTGCGCCAAGGGATGAATGCTAAATATCTACGCATGACTTATAATGCTAAACTTCGGTGGAAAGAGCTGAGCTACATTTAAAAAATTAAAACAACATTATTGGCTTCTGGGAAAAAATGCAAAATTTTCAATCTTCAATAACATGCTTATTTACAACCAGGTTTTTAAAGGTGAAATTTCGCGGTGTTCAGCTTTGGTATGATCCAAACTCTGGTCTTCATCGTGACCTTGGAGTTTCAACAGCAAGAGAAAAGATCAAAAGATGTGCGAACAAGCCTAAAGCCCGACTTCACCTTCATATCAACGCAGAAGCTCTAGAGCTGCTGGAAAATCAACATCAAGTCTGAAGACTGAAGAGAACCAAATATTTTGATCTTGTGTAGGATGTAATGTGTTAAGAGCAGAGCACAAAACGCGAGTGAAAGTATCCTCTAGCTTGAACAATCTGAAGACCATCAATGAATATACTTTAAATGATCTATAATTTAGTTTTTTTAAGATTTATTAGGAAAAAATTAAGGGTTAGTTTTATAAACTAGTTTTAATACGTAAAGCACTAGCAGATCTAGATTATATTATTCTCAAAACCCAAAAAAAGAAGAATGAATCAACAAACGCCAGTGAACTACTAACATAATTATTAAACTAAAATTTTCCCCATTCCCCGCCTTTCTATCTCTTATAGGTTCCGTGTGTCATCACCAACGTCGGAGGCATGTATAAAAAGCCTTTATCCGTAAATTCCTCTAAATTTTTACCGAACCAAATTCGTAAAATTCCACACCGGCACTGGTTCGACCTGAAAACAATGGAACGCGTTGAAACCGAGACTCGCCTTGGGCCCCCAACCTTATTCGGATTTCATTTCAAATTTGATTATTTGATGTTAATAATGATAGCCTGTAAAAGTGGCAAACGAAATAATAAAAAAAAAGAATTCTTTAAAATTCTAACCCCGTGTTTGTTAATTTTGCCGAATTTTTCTCGTTCACGTTGGATGCCTGCTGATGTTTGTTTGGAATTTTTAATTTCGATTTATTTGCAAAACACAAAGAAGAATTGAAATTGTTCAGGTTTGCATAGTTCAGCGATTTGGAATAAAGTCAACATAGTTGTAAAAAATCTGATTAAACTGTCTCTAATATTAAAATCGGTAATTTGGCGAAATATTCGTATTTTTGGACCTTGCCGTAGCATTGTGCAGTGTGTCTAAGAACTAACCCTAAAAGATACCGATCAGATCATCCCTTTTGTATCGGTCCAGCATGTCTTGGTATAATTTAAATGTGAAAATAAATAACTCATTCTTGCTGCTGCCCGTGCAGCAAGGCATTCTTTTGTTATAGGATTTCTCGGAAAAATAACCTAAAAATCAATTTTTTCGATATAGAAAATTGTACTTTTTCTGCACGTAGGTGACAATCACAATATTCAGTAATATTGTTATATTTTTTGGCCACAACCTAAAGTTCTTATTATTGAGACTAATAGTTGAATAAATCATTCTACATGGTAAATAATACTCAACTTAAAATTTAATCAGTTCAGAAAAGTGTATTTTTCAGAATATAGACGTTTTTGCTCATAGTGAGAACACGTAAATGACAGACAAAACACGAAAATGATAAAAATATGATGTATTCTTCTTTACTATATTTATTCGAAACAAAACCATGGGGTATAATCTAAGCTTGACAAGGAAGCATTTAAAGAAAAATACACAATGGATGTCGAGAACTATCGATAGTCATCACCATCGATAGTTATCGATAGTCGGATCAATGACTATCGATTATTATCGATAGTATTCGATAGTCAGTGTCTAACCAGACACTGACCCCTTTTAGCCTCTTTAGAAAGGGAACCATCGATAATAAGTAAGTAAAAATTATTCATAGAATAAACAAGTTCCAGAGGAATTTAGCAGGGTATGTATCGCAAATATACTATTATTTATAAACAAGAGCCTTCATTTTCATATTTATGTTGATTGGGATTAGAAAAATCATTCATATTGTCAACAAAATGGCGGCATGCGCACTTTAATTATATTTCTTACACTTCTCGACCACTGTGTGGGTTGAGGTCTCGGACTATTGACCCAATGTTAAGTTTATTCAAGCAATAATCAATGCGAGCATTGGGTGGACAGGGTACCTTCATCTTTTCGACTTGGTCACCTCTCTTAATATCAGGAGCGCTTCTACGTCTTTCCTAGTTTCCTCCAGGAGCGCTTTCACTGATCCATCAAGGCGTAATTCAAGTAAAGCTCTTCAGGTCGCAATCCCATAAGGCCCCTCAGGCTAGTACTTAGTGCCTTTTAGTAGGGATGGGCAAGAAACATCAATGTTTACAAAACATGGATGTTTCATTTCCAACATCGATGTTTCTGACATCGATGTTTATTTTAAACATCGCAACATCGAAATAAAATCTCAACTCAACTTCCGAACGGTGTAGTACCAAGTCTCAAGGCAATTCTAAAGATGGCGATACTTCTTAACTCAACCTCCGAACGATGTAGTATCAACTAATATAAAATATACATACAAATTAAAAAATAGTCACATAATATACAGGGTTGTCCTTATATAGTGACTGGCAAAGTTGGACGCATATGGAAAAAAAAAATTATTGATGGAATATTGAAAAACCTTTTTATGCCGATTTACTTTAACATTTGTCACGTGACTACTCGTTGGCGGAAAAATTGAAAAAAATATATTTTTTCACGAAAGTGGTAGATATTATATTATGACGAGATATCGAAAAAAATTATTTGAAAAAAGTGTTTAGATTTTAATTTTATGTCCGTCCGCAAAGTTTGTAGCAACAATTCAAAAAGTATATTTTTTAAATTTTTTGAAAAAAAATATATTCAATATTACTTTCATATTTTCATATATTTTTTTTATTAAAGTGTGTTAAGTGATCGAAAGCCAATGTAGTAATCTCTTGAATGTACATAATTAGTTGTCAGAGGGGCTAAACACACTCAAGTACATGCATGGTAAAAAGTTAAATTTTAAGATTAAACAAATTAAAACTTTATGAAACAATAAAAATATTTAACCAATAGATTTGTACCTTGGTTTTCGATCATTTAACACATTTTCATTAAATTCATGGCAATGTGAAAATAATATTGGATATGTTTTCAAAAAATGTAAAACAAAATATGTCTTGAAGTTTTGCGAGCAAACATACAATTAAAATCTAAACACTTTTCTCAAATAACTTTTTTCAATATCTCGTCATCTAATACCACTTCTCATGAAAAACATTTTTTTTTTAATTTTACCACCAAACGAGTAGTCAAGTGACAAATGTCAAAATAAGTTTTTAGGTTATCCATTATGCAGAGGTAATAGGCATAAAATTTTTTTTCAATATTCCATCAATAATTTTTTTTTCCATATGTGTCCCAATTTTATGCCAGTCACTATATAAGGACAACCCTGTATAGTATGTGACTATTTTTTTATTTGAGAAGGAAAATTAAAATATATTTTTTTTTTTAATAAATGTGACTAAAATCTTAATTAAGAAAAAAACATCGATGTTCTCGAACATCGATATTTTTTATTCGATGCTTTTTCAACATCGATGACTAGTTTCGATGTTAGCATCGATGTTGAGCATCGATGTTTTTTTTCGATATGACCATCCCTACCTTTTAGTCCAACGACCACCCGACGAGACATGCTGGGTTTCCTCCAGGTTACCTGGTAACAAATTATAAGTATATCTGAATATGTCTCTATCAATCTATGTTTTTTTAGTAAGTTTTTCATTCACGCCCCGTTAGGGAAACAACCCCCAGATGTGACAATATTCTTGTGGAGAAATGTGATCTTGTCCACATTTTCTGGCTTCAGGCGAGATCTAATTTACGAGTTCTATGGGCGAGATCACCGATTAGTTATTATTTGTTGACATCGACCGACTGGGCTGCGTTTACGTACTACAAATTAATTATTGTATTTATCCCAAAAATTTACAAAATTGTGACTACAGCTTTAAATGACTGACAGGACAAAGGAAGCGCTATCTATTATAGTTTATAGATCTGTGATCATGCCATAAAACAAATAAGAGGTTTTTTGTGTAGTGATCATAGGTGTATACTCTCATAATGCCTTCTATCTCTCTCCCGCCGCGGACATAAGGTCAATCATGTGGTGACAGGTTAACATTGATATATCACTATAGAAACCATCGATAGCTTAAGAAAACTATCGATGATCTTCGATAGTCAAAACTATCGATAGTTCTCGGCCTCTACCTACTACTACCTAGAAACAAGTTACAAAATATAACACAGGAACGGAAAAATGTACAAGCATAAGATATTTACATATTGCAATCACGCAAGAGGCAGTCTTCTTTTTTATTATTACAAGAAATATCTTTAATAACATCCTCAGGTTTTTCCAATAAGAACAATATCTGCATTTAGGTTGTGCACCAGAAGTTTCATATTCGCGTGGACAACACACTTACAAGTTTCTCTGTCACCAACTTGCATTTGTTTTGTCCAGAATAGTCGGGCTCAACAAAAATACAAGTAGCTAACTCATTTTTATATTGTAGATTTGTACGAAGAAATTCTTTGTACATATTTTTTATAGTATTTGTAGGAAATCGTGTTTATTTAGTTATTTTATTTTTTGTACAGCACACAACAAAGTCCTTTTTGCCGGGTCATACTCTACTGTTGACTTCTACTTCTAGAAATAACCTAGTTTTTTTCTATATTGTCTAGTCTTTCCTTTCTTTCCTTTGGTTTCCTTTTCGATCAAAGTGTAGAATATCATCAGTGATAAATGATGAAGTTTTTCTGTTTCTCATTGTAGCAGAAAGTCTTGTTTGGACACAATATTTTTTACAATTAATTTTACCATTTATTATTTTTTTAAATATTTGTTTACTTTTTTCAGTCTTAGATGTTTTGTAAGAGTGAACAAGCTGTTTTTTTAAAACTTAGATGCTTTTTAACTTGCTTGATTTTTTGAGGTTAAGTTGATTAATATATTAATCTTTGTCTCTGGTGAATAATCTGAACGATTGCTATTGATGTTTCTCTTTAATTTATGTTTTTAAAAGTCGGTTATATTTTTCTTTGTATCGCTTAGCCTTAGCCGCCAGTTCTTTCTGTTTATTCTATGCATTTCTTCTCTCTCTGAATCTTTTAACTTTATTTCTATTTCAGTAATTGCTTTGCCAGTTTTTTTCTATGCTGTTCGCCTAATCTTATTTTCCAAACGTTGAATTTTCCTTTGTGCTTCTCATTCTCTTCTTCAGGCGATAATAATAATCGTTTTTCTGTTTTTTTTTTCTTTGAAGCGGTACTTCTTTAAATTTTTTTTCCACTTTTTCTTGTCTGGCGTAAATCCCTTGGCGTAATATCTTTAATGTTTTTCTTAATTTTACTTTTTTTTGTCTCAAATATTTTTGTCGTTCTTTCTCTATTTGTTCTTCCCATTTGATTTGATCTTCTCGTATTAGGGGGCTTAACTAGCGCTAATAAGATTAAATTTATTAAGTCCAGTGGCGTCTCGGGGAGCACCTTAACGAATATTATTGAGAAAAAAATGTAGGCCACACCTTTTCTAATTTTCATATTTTTTTTTCGGATTTACCAACTAATAATACAACTTTCGTGTTCCTAGAATTGTTTTCGTATCTTGCTTCGTTTTCGAGAGAAAAGTAAAAACCACTTAATACAAAAAAAAATACCCATGTATTTCACAGTTACTTAAAATATTTAAATTAAAAATAAAATTATTTTTTTAAATAATGATACAAAAAAGATGCAACAGTTATTCAAAGCAAATGTTGAAAATGGCCACCTTCCGATAAAACGCACGATTGCAACCAATTTTTTTTAAAAACCTTTAACAACCTGCATATCAAAAACGGGACAAGTTCGGACACATGTTCATAAGAACTTTCTCTCTTAAAATATCATAAGGAATCACCTTTTTTCTCAAAATCGCGAGTCAGATTACCAGAGAGCAGAGTCAAAGTAAACAACAAGGAAATACCATGCAAAAGCAATGTCAAATATCTAGGACTCGTGTTTGACAAAAAGATGGCCTGGAACGACAATGTTGACCACCGGCTAGCTTGCGCACAAACTCAATTGTGTGCAATGTATCCTTTAATAAACAAGAACAGTAGAATAGATAACAGGACGAAGACAAACATTTACAAGATAATAATTAGACCAGTACTGACATACGGTATACCGAGTCCGACTTGGTGTACCGTAAACAAGACAGAATTTAAAAAGTTGCAAATTTTTCAAAACAGAATTTTACGAATAATAACAGACGCACCAAGATACATACCTACAAGAGTACTGCACAATGACATGCACATGGACACAATACACCAGTTTTTCGATAAAATACTCACAAAATATTACGCACGGACAGACGTATTGGACTATATTCTAATAACACACTCACACACACACGCCCCACCAGGCAACATACAGACTCCCCCGTGACTGGCTTCCACCCTGAAGATAGTAACCAAGACACCCAGAACCTTTTAAACATTTAACATTGAAAACCACTCTACAAGCGAAAGCACACCATAAATTAGCAAAGCTGAATAACAACTGTTTCTTAAGATATTCCAAAAAAAAAAACGACAAAGAAAAGGAGTAAAGAACATTGTTCAACTTAAAGATTAAATATGTCAGTAATAATAAGGAATCACCCCCTTAAGTTACGTACCGTACTTTTGAAACACCCTGCGTATTTATACTAACCTCAGCTTAAGCTGATAAAGCTTATATAGCAAATCAAAGAACTTAAAAACTTTAACAAAATATCAGAAATAATTTCGTGGATCAAATAACAAACAATACAATCGGTTCCAAAATGGTAGGTTAATATTTTAAGACATTTGGCATTTTCACGGACGAACGATTTACTTCAACTATGAAATATACGACTAAGTACATAAAAACTCCGTAACCGTGTAAATTTGTACGTTTTCGTCTACGTTAACGCTTACGTATGATGATCACTTCAAAAAATAATATGGTTTTCTATCAAATTATTCTTCAATTTTGATCTGTTTTTATTGAATGGTCAGTATTTCATTTTGTGATAAATGTAATTTTTAAAATGGTTAAATAGCCGATAATAAAAAATAGATAACTAAACATCAGTCTAAACTACATTGTCCGATTAACCGTTTATTTTACGTGGCATACGTAGGTATGTGAGTTTAGCCAAAGCGCCTAAACAAATGTCCTTACCTGAGTTATCCTTTCCAAACAGGAATTCGCACTTTATTTCGGAAAAACAACTCCGGAGGTGTTCGGTAAAGGATAGTATTATATACGGGTTGCCCCGAATCGGCAAAGTAAACATTCGTTACCCTCATATTTCATGCTCGAATCAAAATAAACTCTTATACTTATCCCCCTTTGTTTACCTTTTGAAAAATGAGATACTCATGACCCAAAAATTTGTTTCTTTTAAAAAACCGCTTGTTAAAAACAGACTCTGCTAAAGAAATACCCTAAATATTCTGGCAATTCAATTTTGTCACTAATTAGTTATTAAAACTGGCCTGATTATATCACATATCTGATTTGAATTTGAACTTTTAAACCGGTGAAAAGTTCAATGTTTTGTTCTCTGTATAAAACTAGATACCGACTTTATTTTTGTTTCATACTCGAAGTTGGTGCAAGCGGGATTACATTTTGCCCATATCTTTAATCCCCTTATTTTCCTGGCATCATATCCTATCATTTCATATAAAACAGTATTATTGTGAAAATTTCTTTTGTTTTGGTGTTTCATTTTTACCTGTCAGCTTGGTTCCAAAACTTTCTAGGTTAACTTCTGATTTTTTGAAATGTTAATGGCCTTTATATTCAGCAAACGGGACCGTTTATCGAATGTCGAAGTTATTGCTTGTACATCTGTTTTATTTCACTTAGTGCAAATACCTGCAACTGGGTAGTCACGACCAACTAGACGGATTTCAATATCACCCGCTAGTATGTGAACCGGCCTATTTTTGGTTCGAGCAGTACTATTCTGGAGTCGTTCGCTGAAATTTGCTTTATCTCCTTGACGTCACCACCTCTCTGTGGCGTTGTCGACGGGGTGACACTTTAACCTTATTGTTCGGTGGGTCACTTGTCTTCCAGCAGCGAAACAGGCAACCGGCTTCAAATCCAGGATTTTCTGAATCATCCTTGCGGAATATTGGATTTGAAGACCTAATGTTCCGTCGCCTCTACGGTGATTCACCAGGACGTGGAATATTTTTGGAGTAGGATTACCGTGGGCGAAGAACCACCTACGTGGGATTTAGGTCGTGTTTTTGCTGTTGAACGTGAGTTTTTGCATACTATGCTGTTTTCTATATCATCCCGTCAACTTTGTCCTAAAGTGCCTTCTGGGGCTTTATTTTAGTCAAGTCCGGTCACCAGGACCTAAAGGGGCCCAATAATTCAGGAGCACCCAACATCTGTGTTGAACCCCCTAAAACAATATTTAGGACCCTAGAAGCTCCTACTAGGTAAGTGTAATGCATTTTTATCTTCTCATTTTCCCTGTAAATTGGTGCAAAATCCCGTAATCAAACAACCCATGCTTTTCCCAGCTAAATGTGTTTTCTTTTAATGCATGGCCGAGGGCATATAAGCCTCATTAGCTAAAGTATTTAATATACGTTATAACCTTTTGATTACTATGTGAAACAACTGGCCACCTATGTTAGTTGAACCCCATTTTATTCATTTAATATTGTTAGTTTATCAATTCTGCAGCCAGGAGGCTGTCTTACAGTACTTCGAGACATTTAAAAGCACTTTTAACTGAATAATTTTCTATTTTCCTTTTAGCTGTTTGTTTACTGTCAATTTATTGTTATATATTATATCTTTGAAATCTCGTAATTAACTTTTTGTAAAGAAAATGGCTCTCGTTTTGGAAAAATTCAAGCGAATTTTTCAATCCGAAAGCCATCTTTCTATTAGTTTAATACGGCGCTGCAATCTCGAGATTATCAACCACGACTGTTTTGATTTTGCATTAATTGCAGTGGCATCGGCAAATAAATAGAGCACATTTTGTCTATCTTTTGATATGTCAGGAGTATAAATATTGTACAGCACCGGAGCGGTGAGCCTTGCCGCTTTCAGAAATCGCGTTCTCCGTCGACACTGCAAATAGTTTATTTTCCAGATATGATGTATATATCCTTATAGTTCGCTGTGCCCACTCTTAATAACTTGAGTATCAAGCCGCAGTGCCAGACCTTATCGAAGGCTTTACTTACGCCAAAGAAGACCGTCCCCGAATGAAATCTGACTGTGCAGTGTTTTGTCCTGAAGCCAAACAGCTTAAATATTGCAGTCAAGGATGAAGCCATTCAGTCTATTTAATATTAAAAGAGGCTTTAAGAAGTTTGTCCTCTTGCCTGGGTAAATAGCTCGATTGCCCCGAGATGTCGCCACGTGCAACATCTTGCATATACACATTTAATATTAGTTCTTCAATCACATTTCCAATACCTGATTACAAGCTAATTGGCCTGTAACTGGCAACCAAATGGCTGACCGACCTTCGTTGAATTTATACAGGGTGTTTCAGAAGTACGGTACGTAGTTTAAGGGGGCGATTCCTTAAAATATTCTAAGAAAGAAAGTTCATATGAACATATGTTCGGAGTTACCCCGTTTTGATATACAGGGTGTTAAAGTCCCTACAAAAAATCGGTTTCTGATAATTCTTTTAAATATTCTTTTCGAGATTTTATTGAAATTTAGTACCGTTATTCATAATGATAAGGGGCTTGATTAGCCCTAACTGGATTAAACTTATTAAGTCCAGTGGCATCCCGGGGAGCACCTACCTTAATGAATAATATTGACAAGAAAATGTACGCCGCTAACTTTTTTCTAATTTTGATATTTTATATCTGATCTACGATACTAATAATACAACTTTTTTGTTCTTTCAGTTATTTTCGTATCTTGCTTCGTTTTTAAGAGAGAAGATAAAAACCACTTTATTGCATATAAAAAAAAATACCCATGTTTCAATGTTCATTAAAATATCAGGTAAATGTTAGTTTTGATGTCTAATTTACCTTTTTTGTCAATAACAAGTCAGAAATGAATAACTTTACTAGGCCTAAATGGCTTAAATGCATTTCAATTATGCCTAGCGAATGGAAATGCTGAAGAAGCTAGGCGAATTTATCAGGAACGTTATCCAAACAGAGTACTGCCATGTGCCAAGATATTTAGACAGCTCCATGCAAGATTGAGTGAGACTGGGAGTTTTAGATGTAGTACGGAACTTCCTGTTGGCATACCTGCAACAGTAACCACGCCTGAGTTAGAAGAGGCTATACTTCGAGAGATAGAAGGTGATCCTCCAACTAATGCCAGGAAGGTAGTAGTGCAACTTCAAACATGTGCATCAACTGCTTGGAGGGTTTTGCATCTTTATCAACTACACCCACACCATACTCAACGTGTGCAAGCTCTGCTTCCTCGTGATTTTCAGCCAAGGTTTGATTTTAGTGGGTGCTTGCTACACACAGTAGCACATAACAACAATTTTTTACCGAACATTTTATTTACTGATGAGGCCTCTTTTTTAAGAGAAGCCATTATACATTTTCATAACGAACATTTTTGTGAGGACGATAATCCTCATAAAATTAGAGATGGTCGTTTTCAGCAACAATTTTCGGTGAATGTATGGGCAAAAATCATTGGTGACATCTTATTGGATCATACTTTTTACCACCTCGATTGAATGGAAACTCCTATAGGCAGTTTGTCTCTAAAAAACTCGACGTTCGGTACGAAGACATACCTCTACAAATAAGAACTAATCTGTGGTTCATGCACGAAGGCGTCCCAGCTCATTTTAGCCTAGTTCCTCGTCTATTCCTCGACAAGATTTTTCTAATTACTGGATTGGACGCGCAGATCCCCAAGGTTAACCAGCCCGTAGTCCCGACTTGGATCCTCTAGACTATTATTTATGAAGTTACCTAAAGTCTCTTGTATTCAAGACGCGTGTACCAGATAGAAACGACATAAGAATTTGAATTATTGAAAGTTGCATTGCGATACGAAATAATGCAGGCATTGTTGAACGTGCAAGAGAATCAATGGTGATTAACTCTTGCATTTTTTTTGTATTATTATTTAAAAAAATATATTTTATTTTTTATTTAAATGTTTTAATTAACTTTGAAATGCATAGCTATTTTATTTTCGTACGTGCAATAAAGTGCTTTTTATTTTTTCTTTCGAAAACGAAGCAAGATACGAAAACAATTCAGGGACCAAAAAAGTTGTATAATTAGTTGGTAAATCCGAAATAAAATATCAAAATTAGAAAAAAGTCAGCGGCGTCCATTTTCCTGTTAATAATATTCGTTAGGGTGCTCCCCAGGAAGCCCCTGGACTTAATAAATTTAATCTAGTTAGGGCTAATTAAGCCCCTCATCATAAAAGGATATTTAAATAAATTATAAAAAATGTAATTGTAATATGTAAAAAACTTTAACATTCTGTATATCAAAAACGGGGCAACTTCGGACACATGCTCATATGAACTTTTCTTTTAGAATATACTAAGAAATCACCCTCTTAAGTAACGCACCGTACTTCTGAAACACCCTGTACAATCTTTGCCTTTTTCAAGGCTTGTGCAAAGCGGCATTTTTTGATTATCGCCTGTAAAAGGCTTACTATATCCAGAATAGTGTCCCTTCGTGGATCGGTAGAACGATTTTCAGCACAGTCTTTCTGCGAAAAGTTCAACTTTTTTCTTGGGTCTGATAATATGCCCCCTGTGACATGATGTTCGATGAAGGACATCCGTATTCTGGTCTCCTTCGTTAAAGTTCTTGTCATTCTGAATAAGCTGTTGTGTTCAACATTTAAATTTTGAATTTTTTTTGGTGGTGTCATATGACGTTTCAAACTGAGATTGGCTGAAGGTGTAGTGGAGGGGAATGGTAAAATCCTATCAAAAATGCATGGGGTTATGATGATAATATGTTAGAGGGATGATTATATATTAGACGGAGTGCGTGGAACTACAAAATTGACTTTTCTGCCAAACTCTGAGTTCCACTTTATACTTTCAGTTCGTTTGGTCCCATATTCATCTATTAGGTTTTTCTTTACACCTTTTTAATATAATCAGGCATAAAACAACAAACACAGATATGACGTCGCAAAGCCTCACGCCGCTCACGAGAAAAGCCGAGAATCCTTCGCTAATTAGCATTACTCGATTAATTTTATTTATCAACCATGCCTTCTGTTCGACATTTCGTTTACCCAACGCGGCTCATTATAACCATAACAGTTTACTTTAGTCTAATTTATTAATTTTTAGCGGAATCGCGAAGGTTATTAGCAGCAAAAATGCTAACCCAAATATTTAGTTTGTCGAAAATATTTTAATGAAAATATAGTTGTTTTTTTATTATGAAATGAATGTCCACGGTATCATTTCTGATGTTTTCTTTCTGAAATTCGATTTCCTTGCACTATTATTTTTATTTAGCGAAACTTCTTATTTTCAAGATGTGTATACTTCATTCTACAAATTTAACAAGATTATGTTAACTTTTCAGAACCGGGCTCATGCCATATCAAGCGTAATTTTCTGATGATGTTAACAACAAATTTCTAAAGTTGGATAAAATATGCCATGTCCTCGTTTTTGCCGCTGATATCATAATTATCTCTAGGTACAAAATGCTCACCTAACCTAACATTTGTTATTCTGTGCGCTCACAACAATTAAAGGATACCTGGCATGAACTCAAAACCCAAGAATGTCGTTAGTGACGTCATCGGCTCGTTAAATTGCAGGTAAAGACAAAATGAGCATAGCGAAGTTAACCAGCTTCAAGAATTTATTGTTTAACCATTCTAGACAACAAAATCCAGCGTTGTGTTTATGGCAATTATTTCTAATAGAAAGGGTTATATATATTATTTTATTTTTATACCATTTTTTATTTCATAGCCTTACTGAGAACAAATAATCTTTTTGGGCATTCTCCACGGATGAATTCCATTGCAATAATAGGATGTTTTTAAGAAATAATGTAAAATACTATATGCATACTTTTCTCCAGCAATAATCTCTTGCAGGCTTAAAGTCGTTTTTCAACAAACACTAATTAAAAATGTCGACTAGCTTTATTTTGACGGAATAAATAGTATGACCAATTTTCATATTTTTAAATACCGTGCCAGCAAAAATTATTTTTATCCCAGAGGATTTAGATCCACCATTTCCAACAGCCAGGCGGTTGTTCCAAAAACATTTAAAATGGAAATGATGTGACAACTGAAGGTGTTAAAGACCCAAACTTAGTAGCTTCCAAATTGGCTTCTGCAACATAAGAAGACTGAACTCGAACATCAATGCCGTCCATCGGCATCTACAATCTACCAAACCTCATGTACAGGGTGTCCCATTTTCGACACTTTTATAGGGTATCTCTGTAATTGTTAGTGCTATCAAAAAAGTAATATAGGTGTCATGTGCTCTTTTTGGGTCAAACTTAAAATGGTAAAATTAAAATTCGGAAATTTTCGCTCGCTTAAGAGATACGGGGGAAAGTAAAAAAATTGACAATTTCAAAATTATCCTATATTCTCTTAGTGAAAAGAGATAACGAAAAATGTTTTATACAAAAGTTTATTTATAATGACTGTTGAATAATCTGTTTCAGAATAAGTATACGGGGTCAGATAAAAAAGTTATCGGACCTAACTTCATTTCTTTAAATGGAACACTCTGTATATTTTTATCTAAAAAGATAGCATTTTAAATTCTCTTTCCAAATATATTACACCATGGATGATATTGGTTTCCTAGGCGATTTATTTAAACTTTATTGCTTTAAACCACAGTAGGCCATGAAATAAAAGCTAATATCCGAAAAACAACTATGTTGACATTCTAGTTCTAATTAACATTTAACGTCAATTTTATTTTTACATATTCGTTTGTGAAAATGACTTATCAACATTTTAAAAAATTTGATATGATATCACTTTATATTGAACATAATTTAAAAACGTACGGCTCTTTTACAATGCTAAGATCAAAAGCTTATAATAAAGAAAATAAGGAAAATGAAGAAAGAGGCGTGTTGGGATTTGTCGAGGCCAATAATCAGGTAATATATCCTGTAATAGCTTTGAATAGTAGTAGCTCAACTTTTATTAAAGTGAAAACTTCTTTAGGCGCGTTTAGCACCTTTAGAGGATATTGAATGAGACTAAGCCGTCAGATTCGGCTATGCAACGTTCATGATGCAGTCGGGGAAAAAAGCATGATACTAAAATATGACCAAATTTATAGTGTATTTGCTTTTTATGGATCACTTCCTTTATCGTCTTGAATTTGAGATTTGCGGATGTTAGATTGTAGAAGGTTAATAGAGAATCTCGTGTTGGTGAGGTTTTCACTTCTGTCTTGTGGTCTTAAGCACACATCCTAATTTTATTCTCTTAAATCACTTTGTAATTTTAGGAGCATAAATCTACGTCTGTCAGAAGCGTAGAAACTGAAACTGTAATTACAAAATCTAAGACGTAAAGAATTTTGACGTCCAATAAATATTTTCCCTATGTTGTTAAAATAACCCAATATTTGCATCCTGGTGATGATGTGAGACGATTGGAATTTTGTCACCGGTTTTTAAATAAATCTAACGAGGATCGTTCTTTACACGAAAAAATAATTTGGTCAGATGAATGTCGAATTACAAGTTGCGGTATTCATAACCGATATAATGAAAGACATTGGAACTCCACAAATCACCACATAGTACGACCTGTTCGCCAACAAGGTCGATTTGGGGTAAATATAAGTTGTTTTTTATTTCAAAACAAACTGGTGTATCGCTTTTTTGAAGAAAATTTAAATGCAGATAGATATCTGGACATATTTCAATCAAACCTTCTCGATATCCTTCATGATGTTGCTTTAAATGAAGTGATAGAGATTTACCTTCAACAAAATGGAGCCCCTACCCACGCTCTTCGAATAAGAGAGTATTTAAATACTCACTTTAGAAACCGTTGGATAGGAACACATTGACCTATAAGGTGGCCACTACGATTTCCGGATCTAACACCTTCAGATCTTTATCTTTGGGGAGTGTTGGAAAATAAAATTAATAAAGAAGTAATTTTAACCCTATAACAACTTGATCAAAGAATTCATGAGGCCTTTGCAGAAATAAAACTATTACACGTCATGAATGCCTTAAAATCCGTTTGAAAAAGATGTCAAGAGTGCATTGAAAACAACGAAGGAGCTTTCGAACATTGGCGATAATTCCCGTTATTTTTTACCTTAATCTGAATCTTTTTTTTTGATTCAAAGTAATAAGGTTTAATTAAATCGCCTAGGAAACCAATATCATGCATGGTATGTTATATATTTGAAAGGAAAATTTAAAATGCTATCTTTTTAGATTAAAATATACAGGGTGTTCTGTTTAAAAAAATGAGGTTAGGTCCGATAACTCTTTTACCTGACCCCGCATACTTATTTTGAAAAGGGCAAAAAAAGGGCAAAAAAAGGGGAAAAAATTTTTTTTGTGTCTCTTTTAAATAAGAGAATATAGGGTAATTTTGAAATTGTCAAGTTTATGATTTTTCCCCGTATCTCTTAAGCGAGCGAAAATTTTCAAACTTTGACTTTACCATTTTAAGTTTGACCCAAAAAGAACACATGACACCTATATTAGTTTTTTGATAGCACTAAGAATTACGGAGATACCCTATAAAAGTGTCGAAATTGGGACACCCTGTACTCGCACTAACTGAAACAAAGGTCAGATCATCGATTAGTACGGTCAGCTATTTATATCCCGGGTACGACCTCCATCACCGATTTAGGCGAAATTTTGGCCTCTTTGTCTCTTTGTCCGCAGTGGCATTTCTTGTTAACGAGAGGAGATACTCGAGCCTAATGACTTTGATGTAATGTGGTTTAAAATATCAACGCAGCGAAATACTAAATTCATCTACTGCTTTTACCGACCGCCAAGCGATACCCGTTATAGAGACGACTTGTTCTTCTCACTTGCTAATACTATCGACTTTTTGCCAACCCATCATCCCAATTCCGAAGTTGTCATCCTTGGCGATTTCAACGTTCATAATGTCAACTAGCTCAGATACTCAAATACAACCGACGAGCAAGATCCCAAAGCCGAATCCATTGTCATCAGCTCTGGCCTCTCCTAACTCGTGGGCGAACCAGCTCGGATTCTGGACCGAGATGGTGATTTTGGGCGCTACCGAGTTGGGCACAGCCGAGGGAAATTCGAAAAGCCTACCTAACAGTTGGGCACGAAACGAAATTTGAAGGGATTAGTGTAATCTCATTAGAGGGTGAACCTGACAGGTAGGTAATTTCTTAGAATATTTACTAATGGGCATGATTATAAAAGGTATATGGATACGAGGTTGCACAATAATTTGCTTAAGTTGTTTAGTTCACCGGTTCGAAGATGGACGTTAAAACTATGCTTAGTCAAAAAAGGAAGAAACCTGTTGATTATAGATCAATTTAAATTTTATGTTGCTAAAGAACTAAAAAATAATAGCATTCATTGGAGGTGCGTAAACAAAAAATCAAAGTGCTTAGCTAAGTTGTATACTCCCATTGCAGACTTTAACACCATACTAAAGGCCGATTTGGCTCATAATCATGAGCCAGAAGAAAACATTTGCAGACAAAAATTAGGTAACTCTATCAATAGAATCTCCTGCAACTTTGCAACCCAAAACTCTCAAGGACGAGGCATTCTTATCGGTAAATAATGCAGAACTTGAAATTATAATTTTCGCTTGTATACAAATCTACATTTTCTCTCTTCTGTGGAAACTGTATTTATGGACGGTACTTTTAAGTTTTGTGCCAAGTTTTTTTGCAAATTTTTACTGTATTTGGATTTAAGGGTGGTTATTTTGTACCCCTTGTATTCTGCCTATTGCCTAGCAAAAAGCAACATGTGTATCAATCTCCATTCAGAATTAGAATTGATAAGTGTTAATAATATCTGGTCTGAAATTAATATTATAGGATGTAGGTTTCACCTGTCACAAGCTTGGTTCAGAAAAATTCAATTCTGAATACAAAGAAAATATAGAAATTGGAAAGATTTCAAGACACTTCTTTGGCCTTCAGTTTTTAGATCCTGGAGAGGTGGGTGAATGTTTTACATTTGATTTAGTTTCTGACTTGCCTGTAAATGTTAAACTTTAAGAACTTTGCGATTATTTAATAGATAACTACATTAGTGAGGATTCATTATTTCCGCCGAGCATTTGGGCTTGCTCTACATCATCATTGTGTAGAACGACTAATGCGTGCGAATCGTTTCATTCAAAATTTAATTCTAGCTTTTATCACCCACATCCTAATATCTATCACTTTGTCGATGTGCTTCAAAATATTCAAAGTGAGGTGTACATTAAAATAAATTCGGCTTATAAGTTTCAGAAAGTATTGAGGCCCGGTCTCAGAAAAAACGAGATTTTGTAGAGAAAAAAATTGTAGAATATACTGGCAATATCATTAATAGAATACCTAAGTTTTGTTAGAAGTGTTTTCTATAATTATGCGCCTAGTCTCTAAAAAAATATATTATTAGGTACATTATTATTTAGAATTATATATTATTACATTATTATTTAGATTTTTTTAGATTTTTATTACCTTTTTTAAATAAATTAGTAAAATTATTAAATCAGCAATATAATGAATTTTTCTTGCCAGCAATTATTGGATGACCCGGTATATTACAAATACGTACCTTTTAAAAAAATATTTCTAATAAACTTATTATTATAATGCATCATCGAGAACAGGTAGCTCCGTGCCCAACTAGTATGTAGGATTATGGGAACCCTCACTTGAGACACATATTATACAGATAAACGTGCCCAACTGTTGAACACCGGTGATTTTGCTAGTTTGTTGGATCTTTTCTTAACTTTAAACCCCGACTTATGCACTGTCACCGTGAAGCCTCCGTTAGGAACGTCTAACCACAACCTTATTTCAGCCCTGAACAAATTACCATAAAAAAATGGATTTGTTCCGAACTGTCTGCTGGTTTCAGCTAAAAACATAGCAGATTCTTCTCTAGATTACCATGAAGACACTGACGCACAACTTTTTGAAGATTGATTAAACATGAACTTCTTAAAAATATACCCCAAAAATAGTCTTGTTGTAATGGACAATCCTAGTTATCATAGTCGTCATGTAAAAATGTCTCCTAGTTCTAACAGTACAAAAGTAGAAATTCAAGATTTGATGATAACTAGTAATATAATATTGTGAAGATACACTTGCAACAAAAAATGGGCATGCGGTGTTGCGTCTTTCCCCCTACTATTGTATATTTAATCCAACCGAACTAACATGGCACCAAGTAAAATCAAATATTAGAAGGAATAATACTTCCCCCACATTAAATACATCTGTAGTAGAATTAATATAAAACATAGTAAGTAACATTTCTGCAGACAGTTGGAAGAAACTGCATACAACATTATCTCTACACATCTTCATATAGAACCAGAAACCCTGTTCTTTTTTATTTAGAACCAGCTTCTACAAATAATTTTTTGAATGCGCCACTCAATGTAATGTGTAGATTATTTAATGAAATTAGAAATGATTGTGATATATTTCATATAAGTCTAAGAGAATTTAAAATGATTTTGTATAACTTATTGTAAGCATTGGAAGGTAAATTGTAAATAGTAACTAGGTATAAATATAGAAACTAGGCTTCCTACTCTGTAAAAGGGTATCTCGATACCTGTTGAGTTTGTAAATAAATAAATAAACATGTAATTAATGTAGAAAAATTTTATATGTGCATGAGTACTAATGTCTAACCGTTAATAACTAGTTTAGATAAAGATAGTGATAGAAACACAAAACTTAATTTAGAGTAAAGTGGAATAAAGTTGCCAAAATTGATTATTGCAAAACTTTTCTACATTGTAATGTATTTAAATCTTAAACTTAATTTTAATTTTGAATTAACCTATTCTTAATATTGTAATCATAATAACTTGTAAAAATCTTTGATCTTTGTCATATACAATTTTGTTGACGATTGTAAAAACTTAACTTTTATTGAAACAAATAAATCTCTATTTCAGTATTTTATTAATTTTGATAGTACTTATTAAGCGGTGTCGAGCGGGGCTAGTACTTGGATGGGTGACCGCTTGGGAAACACTGCGTGCTCTTGTCTTAGGGAAGAGTGTAAAATGAATCGACATCAAAACCATCCTATTCACGCCGGACAGGCCGGATGAGATCGGATATCTCGTAGGATGAAGGTGCCGTTTCACACTCCCCAGTCGGTAGACCGCACGTTTAAAAACCGTACGGTCGATGACCGGTTCAAGATGGCCTCTGATACGCCGACGACCGTAAAAAATAGTAAATATAGTACTTATTAGGTCTCAAACTATTATTATTATAGTAATTGATCTTGACTTTAATTTGGTTTAAAATGTCTCTTTCATTCAAAATATAAATAAATCAATATGTAGATAGCTATATTTTAAAGCCGAAGCTGAAGGATAGGGTTTAATCAGGTAGTTGAGTTATTGCAGTAAAGGTCAACTATATAATGTAAACTTTACTATACATCTGGCATTTATCATCCTTAGGCCCCAGGTATAATAATATAGTGTGATACCCCGGCTTGAGAATTTGTGGATGAGTACATATTTAATTTTGTCGCCCGTTACCACTAGTATCATATTTCATACACTACTTCGTAACCCTATAAACCAAAGTTGTGTGAAACTATTAATTTTAAGCTAAGTTGTTTAACTTGATTGTTTATGATGTTTTAGGACAACAATAGACCCTTAAAGCCAACACACAACAAAAACGTATCTCAACCACGTTTACCTTAACAAATCGGGCTTACGTCTAGAAAAGTTGTTCCGTAAAAAAGTCTTAAAGCACTGCTTCTTTTACAAACGTAAACGCAACGTCAATTTTGCAGTGGTTTCTCATCTTCTTCTATTTTTTCTGCAAATTTTGTTAGTAGCTTTTGGACCCTGTCGTTTATGCATGTTTCTGTAATAACTTTTTCAGTAACCCGTGTTATATTTTCTTGTATGAGCCCCCCTCTTGAGGGCTTCTCATAGGGGTTTTGTCCCGCAACATCTCTTAATAAATATAAATCGTCATCATTACTAAAATCTATACATTTTCTGATCGATACTTTTTATTTTAGGTTATGTCTCTCCATGTTTATATCTATTTTTGAAGTGAGATACACGTTGCGTTAACGAGAAAGGTTAACGCAGGATCCCGTAGCGATACGTTTGACGTATCACGTATACCTATCCGTATCCTCTGTGCGAAGTCGCAGATCGATACGTATATAATAGGTAGAGTATAGTATACGTGTTGATAACTGGCCGTGCTTTAAGTGTCTAATGTGCATTCTGCAAAACAAAATACGCAAATCCAATAACTTAATATATTTTTATATGATCTTTTATTTACTAAGTGAAGGAATTAAACGAGCTTTTCACTGTGGTAATTTGGCGTTTATTTCTCTAAATCATACAAAACTTCTTTAGTACATGATGTTACAATAACGTACTATAACAAAACTATTCATTACTGATTTTTTTAGAATCAAACTAATCACTACATTTGTTTAATACATTTGCTGGGTGCCTTTTTTTAGGCAATGCTATTTTAGTTAGAGCCGCGGTGACAAAAATGCCTTGGAACTCCCAAACGGATGAGAAGCACGTTTTTGTATATAGTTCGAGTGTTGTTCTCGAAATCCTTGTTGTCGAGTAGGGGTCTGGCGCTCGGCGGTGAGCGGCTATAATATTTTTTCCAAATTTTGACCAGGGGTTTAAAAAATCATTTCCCAAACGGATGAAAATTACTGAAGGGCATCTAGGCAACCCCCCAATTACCGGAAAAATATTAATAACTATTATTAACTATTAGTTTCACACCGACGGAGAGAAACCACGTGCGTTTGTTGACATGCCACCTTGCTTTATCAAAGCCCAAAGTGTAGTGTGTTTGAAGAAGGAAAACTATATCATCTGACAGCAAGGTTACGCCCCCGCTGTCACGACGACTAACCAACAATGCATTCTGATAGGCCACACAATCGCCATGTTTTCTCCCAACCAATCGGACGGCAATAAACAAACTGTACCATGCCGTGGCACCCTCCTAGAGCGTCAAAACGCCGTGAAAGGGCCCTCGAGTATACAAGATTTTAAAAATATACTTTTAACATCTAAACGTGGAACATTGCTTTTTCCTGGAATAACGGTCGACTAGCCGTTTATTATTTAGGACATATTATATGTATTTTAAAAGATGATATTTGCAAGTTTTATGCCTATCCCGGCGATAACACTATATTCGTTCAGCAAACATTGATACATTTTGCTCCTTTATTAAAATAATATCGAAATCAGATATTTAACAGTAGTATTGATTCTAAAAACATTTGTTGCATTTAATTTTATTAATTTATTTAATACATTTGGATGATCGTTTCCCCAACAACAGATTTAATATAATATATTAGATACAGCACAAGCAAAAATCTATTAAAATAAGCTACCTACTACTAAAATTATTAACTAACTCATAAATTGTAACTATTATAAGCAACGGCAAACAAATATAGACAGTTCTAAAATAATCAGCGCGGTAACAGCCCAGATATAAGAAAAGTGAGACACTAAAAGTTTTTATTAGTAGAACTGATACCAACTTAAACTGTTCTAAATTGGGATTTCCGTTTATCAGATAAATTTAACTGAATTACTTAAAATGTGTCCATTAATAGTTTACTATAAATTCCAAACAGTGAAGATTGCCCAAAGATTTACTTTGTTTTTATTAAGTGATCGCGACCGCGTTATACCAACCACAACATAAAACCATATTCTAGTCATCGAAAGGGAATTCTGGATAATTTCAAATATACGTTGGGATACAAAAGGGACTACTTATTTCTCTGTAATAACGTGGTCTTAAAAGGGAACAATAAACTATTATTCCCTGTTGCAATCCATCTCATTTATTACTATGGAAATAAAAAAAAATGTGGTGGTTACTATCCAATGAATAATAATATACAGAATTAATAGCTCAAATCTCGTAATTTTATTCACAAAAAAAAAGTATATTGGGTATCTAGTAGGAAAAATAACATATTCTCTGACAATTATGCAAAGAAGGAAGAAAGAGGCCAAGGACGAGAATATGATTTTCCTACGAGGTGCACAACTAACTGTTCTCATGTTACTCTTTTGCCTCATAAAGTGACTTATCTCCAAATCTGGTATCTAGAACTGCACCAGTCTTTATGGTCACTTATGGTATATGCAAAGACCCAACAAAATATTCACATGCACAATTCAATTTATTGCCGCATATGAGTCTCTTTGCGAGTTAAGGCCCTCCAACGATATCATGATAGTAATGACACGAACGGACCAATCCTCAGACCTATTTAGTGGCGTAGTCACAGGGAGGCGATCACCCCCCGCCCCCCTTCGCCTGGCGCCCTTTTACTACTTAAAAATAATTCTTGAAAAACAAGATCGGTCTAATTTTATTTTTAGTAAAGAAGAGCGATGGGAATAAACTTAAAAAACCTGTTTTAAGAGCGTCCCATCACAATGAATTTATGTTCTTTTATATAACAGATTTTAACTTTATTTGGTGCTAGACCCCTCTGTTTCCTAGGGAGCATAAAGAAGGTGAATTCCTACGAAATTTGGGCGTGGTCCCAAAAATTTTTTCCCTGCGGCGCTTTAACTCGGCAGCCTGCCCCCCCCCCCCCCCCCCCAAAATGCTGGCTATGCCACTTGATCACTTGACTTGTGGATGCGACGAGAGAATTGGTTTTGATATTTTTGTCATATTACTTTTTGGTAGTTTTATGGGCCATTTATCGGTTTATTCAAAATTCAAGCAACAAGCGAAGCCAAAGAATGATATTAGATGTTACAAGGTATAACCAGAAATCCATATTTATCGATACTAATAAAAATATTGTAAAATATGTCTCTCTTTACCTGTAAGAACTAGTAACATTTTTTGATCTTAAAAGATGCAATCATATACAAAATTTCGCTTGTTGGTTGGACCTTCTGCAGGGTGTCCCAGACCTCTGAATTTGATTGATTATATATATATATGGGTTTATTTAAAGATATAACGAAAAATTGACACCGGTGTATGATTACAATGGTAAATGTCGACATTTTAAAAAATATCTTTTATTATACAGGGTCTGCAAAAAAGGCAGGGTATATCTACAATATTTTTGGATCATATATAAAATTAAAATTATTTATTAATAAGTGCATTATCGATCTAAACTTAATAGTTTCCGAGATATGGACTTTTGAAAAATTACATTTTCTCTCTGACGGTACATCTAAAAGCAAATCTGCTTCCATGTCTCTTATCTAACTTTTTTCATTCTCTTCCAGAAACAAACCGGAAGTAATATTTCCGGCTTTCGAGTTCCATCCGGTTTCGAAAGTTCACATTTTTGGGAAGATATAAAAAAGTCAGAGATACACTTTTTTTTTTTTTTTTTTTTTTTTTTTTTTATGATAAGGCACAGCACTACAGGATAAACCCTTTATGGCGCTCTAGGAGCGGTGCGTGTGCGTAGGAAACGATTCACGTTGGTCTTGAATCTTTGGAGACTATACTCGTTGGGGAAGACGATCTCAGGGAGGTCGTTCCAGAGTGATGACGTTCTCCAGATGAAAGAATTTTGAAACAGTGTCGTTCGAGGGACACTAAGCTGAACCACGTACTGGTGGGCTGCAGTGGCTCGTCGTGTATTTCTACCATGCACCGCTCTGGGTGGTATTAAGCGGGCAACCTCAGTTGAACACTTGCCATGAAAATATTTGTAAAATAGACTCAAGTCGCCAACCTGCCTTCGATGTTCAAGGCTTTCCAGGTTGTTTGTCAGACTATGGTCACCGATCAAGCGAATGGCTCTTCTTTGAATGGAATCTAGCAATCTCAGGGTATGTTTAGGAGCAGAGCCCCAAATATGCGAACAGTACTCCAGTGATGGTCGAATTTGGGCTTTATAGAGCATCAAAAGTTGTTGGGGTGTATAGAGGTTCTTTGTTCGGAAAAGTACTCCAAGCTTTTGCGAGGCTGCCTTAGCAATGGCCGCAACGTGGCCATGCCAAGACATATGACTATCCAGATTAACGCCCAATAAATGAATTGATGAAGCCAAGGGAATTGAGTGTCCCGCCATAACTATATCCGGTTCTTCAACATTAACTTTTTTAGAAAAAACTGCCGCCTGGGTCTTTTTAGCGTTAAATTCTACTTGGTTACTGTCACCCCAAGACAAAATTTCTTCCAGGTCTTTGTTGAGATGTGAGACCTCTTGCTGCCTATAGAGATGTGCATTAGCAGCCGATGTCCGAGCATCCAAAGTAAAAGTTGAAACAAGTGTGCTGTCATCAGCGAAGCTATATATAGGATTTTTAGTTTTTTCCAAAAGATCGTTAATGTATAGTAAGAAAAGGATGGGCGACAATATAGAATTGCTCTAAGACGTTAAAAAGCTAGAAGCTATCGAAGTTCAAAAATATAATTGTCCAAAAATCAATATCTCGGAAACTGTTTTTAGACTTATAATTAATAAAAATAATTGTAATTTATCGTAAAATCGAAAAATATAGTAGAATATAGAGGGATCCATTTAAAAAAAAAATGAACCTTGGTCTTACCTAAAAATTTCGCAGACCCTGTATAATGTAAGATATTTTTAAAATATAAACATTTACCATAGTAATCATATACCGGTGTCAAATTTTCATCATATCTTTAAATAAACCCATATCACAGAGGAAAATCGACTAATTAAACAGAGTTGTTAAAAATAGTCTTATACCAGTAGCCAAATTTTGTATAACTAAAATTAAACGATCTACAACTGTAGCGAAAAAGTTAACTAACGACCACCATACAGAGTTCCTACCTCGTGTTTTATACAAACAATAAAACAAAACAATAATAAGTGTAACCCAATTAATTATTTTAAGAATGCATTTCAGTAAAATATTGTTATTAGGAGTAAAAAATGGTATAATACAACCTTCAGGTTATACCAACGATAAGACGTTTCATTTGGGGTATTAATTAAATTATTGGTACATATTAAACATACCAAAAATGACCGATGGCAATCGTGTTTTAACGAGTCAGTTGTATTTCAGACTTTCTAGTGGCATGTACTGTGGGGATGATTTCACGGAAAAGTACTGGAAACTAAGTAATTATTAGAAAAATATTTTACGGATTGTAGCGTTATTACACCCTTTTAAGGTAAGTTCTTGCTATCCAATAGTTTTTGACGTTTTTGTAAAATAATTCATTATTTATACAAAGAAAATACGTTAACATTTTTTTGTCTTAGTATGACGCTTTGAATTGTGTTCCCTATTTATTGTACCTAATTTTAAAATACTCTATAATGTTGTATTTTACGTTATAGGAACAGGGATATAGGTAGTAGGTAGCATTATTAAACCCCAAGTAGAGGATTGCTAGACATATAACTAAATATATCTTAATATATATTGTTTCAGGACAGGAATCCGTAACGAAGCTTTTCGATTATCAGGCGATAAAACTACACCAAGCAGCAGAACTCTTTCCTACGTCCGATTCCAAGGACGTCTCAGTAGTTTTGATGCCTGTCCTACCACTCAACTTGGTGCAGATAGGAACTGAGGAGTACCCACCATCTAATGAAAAAATAAATAAACCTCGCTATTTTTTTTTATATCTATTTTGATATTAAGACCAGGTTAGTTTTGTGTTAGTAAATTGTTTTGTAAATAATAGTACATACAATATGATATTAGGAGAATAAGAGATACTTTATGTGTAAAATAATGCTGAGCGTGGAAAATTTGTCTGACGAACGTAGTGAGTAAGACAATCCATGCGAAGCCATAAAGTATCTCATTCTCTGAATATCATATACTATTTTTTCTTTAAACGTGCACCATATTATTAGAGATAAAACAATAAAAGAAAACGAATTTTTTAATAAAGATAACTAGATTGAACTTTTAACTTATTTCACTGTATATTCCCTTTTTGGTATCGTTATCATGGATACGTACTTGTTTGGCATCTATCAAAACAAGTATTTCAAATTCGGTGTCGCGTCAGTTGAGACCGAATAAATCTACACAAAAATGAGTTTAGAAGTGCCTGATGATCCTTCCGAGGTAGTAGAGGCAGCTATAATAGCTATTCAAAACTTGCTGCCGACGAAATCTGGTGCAGTATATGAAGCTGCCTTTGTCAAGCTCAACAAATGGTGCACTGGAAAAAAAGTAATGCAATAGGTACTCTGAGAACGTTTTATTGGCATATTTTAACGAAATGGCACTGAAAATGAAGAGTTCTAGTTTGTGGGCTCATTATTCAATGATAAGGTCCGTGTTAAATTTGAAGCATAATGTGAACATTGAAAAATACAACAAACGAAAAAAAAAATTTATAGTACTATAATGTATTTATACGCCTAGGAGTATAAGTACTTATACTCCTAGTCATATAAATGACATTTAATGTCATTGAGAAACGTGACATAAGTTATCACTTATATGACGTTTGAAGAAAAACTATTTTAAATAAATTTGGTTTAAGTATTAAATAAACAAGTGTTTCATTTTTACAAAACTGATTTATATCCGTAACAGCTAATGATCATATCAAATATAAGAACGTTTTATAAAGACAATAAAACAAATTATATTCATTATAGTAAGTAGTATAAAACAGTTCCATATTCTGTATATAAGAAGGTTAATTATCGTTAATAGCTGTTTTAGCAGTCTCTGGCTATTACTGCACGTATTGCTGTCCCAAATAGTATTAAATATTTTTATTCATAAGAGGGTTATAATGCAAAAACTAAAGAAAAGTTTGATACTATATAGCAAAGTTTATTTCTAAAAACTAAGCAACATTTTTTATACTTTAAATACTGAGTTTTATACAATTCAAGCTCTATCAAAAAATTGAAAAGTACAAAATTTTTTAATCGTTAAAAGAATTATTTTTACTCATGGAAACTCAAAAAATAGTTTCTATCTGCAGAAAAACAGAAAAACCTCACACGTTTTGCACTTGAGAAAAGTTAACATTTTGCAACCAGGCTGTCGGCATTCAGACCTCGTTTTTCTGCACGCCAATCGCATGTAACTATCTGGACAAAAAAAACGGGCAAACAAGATTTTGTTCAAAGTCAATCTTAAATTATCTTCTTAATTTTTTCATCATTTTTTTTTTCAAGTTGTAATCGCTTTTATCTTAATCATTGTCTGAAATCGATTTTGCAAACATTTTTAATAGGTTTGGTGTTATACAGTTTAGAACGAAAAGTTGCATTGTGTATTATCAAGCATCACTCTACTGACATTTAGCATTTAAGATTTATTTTTTAATATGCGGTCAAAAGACGTTCAAAGTCAGGAAGACCACGAGCCACCATCCAGAGAGATTTTGTTACTCTAACTGCTTACTGGGACCGCCGAGTAACATCTACTACTGTTATTAGTTGTCGACTTCAAAATATACGTGGCACAAGAGTTTCTAAACGAACCGTCCTGCGTCCACCGCTTGTCAACTCTTTCTTGCAGACCAGGCCCGTCAATATAGAGACTGGAATGAGGATATGTGAGGATATGTGTTACTCACAGATGACTAACGTTTTTATTTGCGTTCACAGGATGGACGTGAGCGTCTATGGAGAAGACGAGGAGACCGACAATACCCTTTAGAGGCATGGTGTGGGTTGGAATTTGAATACACGCCTATACAGACCGCACTTTAATTGAACATGGCGCTTTAACTGACAGCCGTTATATTGAAGAATGTTTAACGAACCACCATCCTTTCAGTCCATTTGTTGGTCAAAATTCGCAAGAGTTGTCAGTAATTATTTGGAGAAAATAGACATTCAACCATTAGACTGGCCTTCATATATCCCTGATCTGAACCCGATTGAGCATGTTTTATGGAACATGTAATGTTGGAGGCTTATTCATAACCGACAAATTGAAACCCTATAGTGGAACTCCCTGTAGTAAAACATAATAAAAGGTAAGTTCCCGAAACTACCTTTATAGGCTGTGGTCCTGAGAAGGTTATGTAAATAATTTATAATTAAAATTCCTGCGGTTCCACTATAAAGATGATTATGCATGCTTAATACTTTCGCTCATTCATTCAAATCAAACAAAATATCCTTCCCCTACTAATATGACGCTGAACGACCACGTATCATACTGGAATTATTCGCACGATTTCCACGCTCATAAATTTTCTTGAAAAATGTTTTACATATTTTCGCCGAGCCTCGGAAAATCTGTTATGTCCCTTATTTTTAACCAAAGTAATCCCATAAAAGATCGAGTTTAGAGAAAAAAAAATGATGACACTTCCTATCCCTATTATGGTAATGAAGTGTTAAGGGCTAACCTAATTTTTAAATACGCATCTCTATATACCTCAATGATAACCCTTTTTAAATTGGGTTTGATGAACTGCCCTGTGTTGGCGTTATCTGGAAAAAATTTAAGATTCGAGACTTTGATTGGCAAATAAAAAAGGGCTGAAATAAATTATATGCAGAGCAATTTTGGGTTATCGAACAATACTAATAAAACTAAGTATGCGAACGACATGAAGCAAAACATATTATAAAGGGTGTTAATGAACGTCACGTAAATATTTAAGGAAGTGATAGTCCTTGTCAAAATAGAAAAAAAATACCCATAAACATGTGGTCAAGGAGGCTTAATTTTTGATATACAGGGTAACGTATTTTTCGAAATTTTCGTCCATATTTTCCGATATAATTATTTCAAATTTCGTGTACTCGTATACGTATTAGTTTTTGGAATATCTACAATAAAATGTCTAAATTGTCAGATGCAACAATTACACTTTCCTAAACTTCTTTTTGGGGCACCCTGTATAAATACTAAAATCGTATTTTGACTCCTCGATCTTGTCTTATTCTTTTTGATCCCCTACATTTTTACCGTATCTTTCATCAATTTCTAATTATTGGCGGAATTTTATCCAAGTAACAAAATTAAAAAAAAAAAGTAGTTGGCTGGGACAGCTCATATTTTATTTTCCATTTGTTAACTTGTTTGATGTTTAGTGTCAATTAATTTTGTTAGTTGATGCTTCCAAAGTTAGTTAGAGCTATTTAATGTTGGCTGTGTTCGCAAACCAAGAAAGCAGCATTATCCAAATCGAAGACGAAGATTCACGAAATTTTGCACAGGCACACATTTGACTATGCAGCGGCCCATCGCACTCTAAGAACTGTCGAAATTGAGGAAGCAGTCCTGAATGCTGTAGAAAGCGAACCAGGTCCAAGTACAAGAAAAATTGCGGCAACTTTAAACATTTTATCTGTGCTAGTGTGGAAAATTTTGATGGATAATTAGATGTACCCTTACCATATATAGACCAGACAGTCCAAAATCTTCTCCCACGCGATTTTCCACACCGATTAAATTTTTGCCAGGGGTTCACACTTCATACAAATGTTGGCCCGAAATCCATTGTTGAGAAATAAAGTTTTATTGGACATTGTTATAACAATCATTTTTGGACAGAAGAAGATCCTCATGCACACACACCACATTTTAGTTTGGTGGTAAGGGAGTTTTTAAATCAACACTACAACCGTTGGATAGGTCGCGGTGGACCTCAGCATGGCCTAGGTCCCCCGATTTAAATTTTCTAGATTATTCTTTCTGGGAACATTTAAAATCGTTGGGGTATCAGACTCCTATCCAGACAGAGAAAGATTGAAGGAACAGAATTATGGCTTCATGTGAAATAGTTCGCAATACTCCTGGGATATTCGAAAGAGTTCGCCAGTCTATGAGACGAAACGTTGATTCCTGCATATTAGTAAGAGGAGGTAATATTCAGCAGTTCTAACAATTTGTTTAGTTTGCCCTGTAACGTCAGAATTAAGGCAGTATATTTCCCTATTTTTAAGGAAATTTTGATATGAAAACATCGAAAAATCTGTCCTTTTAAAAATTGAGATAAAAGAAACTATACATTAGTATTGAATAAAAGTGGAACACGTGTTAATTTTATTTACAGGTGTCCTCTGACAATTTAGACATTCTATTGTAGAAATTCCAAAAACTAATAAGTTTACCAAACTTGAAATAGTTATCTCGGAAAATATAAGGGAAAAACGAAAGAAACTAAAAAAAATAAACTTTAGACACGCTCGGCTGTCTATCAAAAATAAAGCCTGTTTGACCGCACGTTTATAAGTATTTTTTTCTATTTTGACGAGCACTATCACTCCCTTAAATATCTAAAACATTCAATAACACCCTGTATCGCTGCAACTGCTATTGTAACGTTACGTCACAAATCAATGACGTATTGAAGCTTCTCGTTTATTTACATTATAAATTCACGTAAAAGTCGAACATACATTGCGAGTCACTTTAATCTAAAATAAACAGATCGTTTATGCTTCCAAATATTTTACACAATTATGGAAATTATAACACTTGAACTAAAACGATTTTAAATAAATATTTAAGTTTTCGCTTTTACAACAGGAATAATTGATTTGTTTGCAGCGTCATAAATGTTGAAACGAGCGCTGCATTTCAACACCTTTTGACATTTATTTTAGAGACGAGCAGTAAAACTCTATAGAATTACATCCTCAGAATGTCATATTTACATGATAATTTAGGACACAGAAATTTTAATAGTTAGATTCAAGTTAGTGTCTATTTCCAGATATTTTGGTTAACCTCCTTCGTTTTTTGAGGTCAAATATTTGAGACACTTTTTATTTCGATTTTCTTTTAACCAATGAAATGCAGAGAGCTGGCTATTGTCTAACGCAGGAGGAGGGGGTGAATTTCAGATTAAGTTGATTTTGAATGTGTCGAAGGTTTTGTGTGACCTCTAGCTGGATGCAACGAATTGCTTGATTTTTCCAATGGCTCCCTAATATTTGTTTACGAATTCAAAGAGGGTTCGGGGAGTCGCAACTTTTAGTACAAAAATGTTTCTTGACGGTCCATCACCGTATAGAGTGAGAAAATCAAAATGGAGTTAGGTGGGAACGTGGAGTTTGTATAATATATACACAAGCGACATCCCGAAACTACCGCACACACACAACTTTATCTCTTCACTGATGATACTGCGATAACTACAACCTCAAGGGCGCCCTGGTTAGTAGTTTCACGCCTGCAACGTCGTATCATGCTCCTTCAGAGCTGGTTGGACAGCTGGAAACTTCGTTTGAATGCAGACAAAATCCAGGCCATCTCTTTTTCAAAGGCAAGAATCAATTTACCTGAAACCAGGGTAAAGGTTAACAATAAATCAACAGAATGGAGATAAAATATCTTGGATTGACTTTTGATAAAAAGATGGCATGGGGAGACAATGCAGATGAGCGAGTGGCAAAAGCCTAGAAACAGTTTCACGCTATATATCCCCTAATAAATCAAAATTGTAAATTAAATTTAAAAGTAAAAACAACGTTGTACAAAACACTAGTACGCCCGGTACTTACTTACGGTATACCGACGTGGTGTACCGTAAATAAGACCAAAATGTTAAAAGTACAAAGAGTACAAAATAAAATTCTAAAAGTAATGGTGAGGAACCAATGTACATTATGAACATTGCGTTGCATCTAGACCTAAAAATTGACACACTCAAACAATTTACAGACAAAATAATAACAAAATACTATAGCAGAACAGACAATTCACCAAACAGACTGATTACAGAATCTCACATACAGTCACACGAAAACAAAAAACATAAATACCCAAGAGATTGGCTTCCTCCTTAACAGATTTGAACACAACTCAATTTCTGAATTTATTCAAACAAAATCTTTTAAAAATTCATAAAAATACAAAAATCAAAAGTCTTGAAGACAGCAATAAAATAAACACAAACAAATAAAAGAGTTCAAACAAAAACTTCCAACCAAGTAATCGAAAAGAAATCCCTACAACTAAAAAAAAGTAAAGGAAAAGGATTCCAACTTAAGAAACTACCATTACTATATACATCTAGTTAACATGAAGCGGCTGATTAAGAATCCCCAAAAAAAAATTTCGGCTCGAAATGTCAAAAAATGACGATGCTTTATAGCAAAATACCGTTTTTTCACGACGATGAACACAAAGTAAGTGATGCGGATCAGGAATTTGTCTGTGATTTCGTGAAAACCGTCAAAAGACAAATTAGACAGTCGGTTGACAGCTGTAATAAAGTTTTTCGAGATGGAGGGGGTGACGGGGGGTGAAAAAATGTTGATTTTGAAGTTTTCAAATTTCTTTTTGTATATTTGCGCCAGTCAGTGGCCCATTCATGAAGTTTTCGAAAATTCTCCAGTTGGACTGTCCCATTGAAAAGTTTTTGTCAGTGCGCTAGAATTGTCTCAAATCTGGAAAGTTTGAAGGGGCATGTAGTATTTCAGAACTCTGAGAGGATTTTGATGTGGCATTCTACCAATTAATACTTGTGCGCGCGGGTTTTAATCGGCAGACATCAATCTTGCACTCCGGAGTTCTCGTGTGTAACTTGCTAATCTCTATATTGTATGGACTAGAGTACTAGAGGAAACTACCCTAAGATGGAAGACCTTTCTATATAATAAAGCAATATTTTCAATTATAACTGCTCAAAACATTATGAAGAAAGTGTTTAGCCTATTTATTTTCTGATCCATATACAGTGTGTCCCAAAAAGTACGCAACGTATAGGAACCTTTTTTATTACTGGTTTCTCAGAAACTTTTATCCTTGATAAAAGTTGGTTCTTGCCTTGAAACAATAAATAAGTATTTGATATTTCATGTATAGCTTTTAGTGCGGGAGCAAATGCAATACTCCTAAATCGCATCAGGAGTAAAGTATATTACCTTATAAAATACAGCAAAATCTCATAAGAAAAAGTTATTCCAAATTAAATAAATAATCTAAGGGGGAAATTGGTACTTTACTCTTGACGCGATTTCAGAAAATGACATTTGCTCTCGCACTAAAAGACATACATGAAATCTGAAATACTCATTTATTGTTTCAAGGCAAGCACCAACTTATACCAAGAATAAACTTTTCTGAGAAACCAATAATAAAGACGTTTTTCATATGATGCACACTTTTTTTAACACACTGTAGATGTGGGTATTAAAAATCGTCAGCTTTCGTTTAAGCTACGAAAAAGTAAAAGAAAAAAAAATTAATTTTTATAATTGGGGTCCTAACATAAGACATTGAGGGTTCTTAATATGAATTGGTCTTATGATATTATTTTTTATTATTATTTATTGCTGTATTTATGTTAAACACGATATTAAAGAAAGATCTAAGTAAGCAATCAAATAAGGTATTGTTTGGGAAATACGTTTTCTAATAAATCAAAGTAATAAACATAAATTAATCTGTTAACGTCGCAACGACGACTGCGAATCGGCAACACCGCAGTAAAGGAAAAACGCCGCCCGTGTTCATGAGTCCTTTAGTCTTCCAGCGTAGCAACAATTTTTTTTTTCTATTTTACTGGCAAAAACGCCTAATGTCTAGCCTATGGTTAAAAATCATTAGTGTTTTTTCCCGCAGTGTTCTAATTCTCGGAAAACATTTAGTATTCTGTTAACATAAAAACTTGATATATGTAAAACTAAATAATATTAAATATACTTCTATAAAAACCGTTAATCGGTAGTTTTTCAATAGATTTGCGGCTTCGAGAATATGTAAATTAGGTTCTGTTATGTTTTGACCGACAACAACGGATGCTTCAATCTCCCGATTGGCAGTAAGCAGGTATGGCTGCCAACCTGGCGGACGAGACATGCGTTGGTTGGTCAAGACAAATCATTGTGCTCTTAGACTTCAGAGTAAGTAGATGCTCCACTTGGCTGAAAACAATAATAGCACGTTTTTTGATCTAACATGTGTGTCAGGAAAGGTGATTTTCTAATGTTAAAGTAATTGATATTTTGTGAACGCATGCCCGGTAACACAGGTTACTATTCTTTTAAACGTACAGTAAAAGTACCATACATTTCGCAGTTAAATAGACTACATTCATTATATTTGGTTCAGACGTACACTAAGTTGCACCTCAGTGTTTTGCAGTTTGCGTAAATACGTGAAATATCTGTTCTATACAGAACATGTCTTTCTAACCCTCGTGATATTCAGACGGCAATGAGGCCGTAATTATTTCAAGTTCTGATTTAACCCCTACCGTGAAAACCAATGAAATCCTAACGGTATCTCGGTGCAGTGATTTAGTGTTGGTAAGTTGATGTATTCCTGTTTAACAACGTAAATTTTGAATTATTGTGAGGGTGGTCAAAAGTGGAAGAAAATAGATTGTGTCTAATTGGGCTTCTGTAAAGTATAAAGGTGCTTTTGTCAATGATTTTAATGGTTAAATAGTAAGTGGTAACTAAGCTTGATCTCGCCACTTTAATACGTTTATAATTATACAGCCTGGCCGCCGAGGTATGCGAGATACTTCGTATATGAATTCTGTGACTAATTTTAAGCAAAAATGTTGTATTTACTTTCCCGAGTTACTAACGGCTCTTGAAATATCGGGGTTTGAAGTTGAACTAAATTACTAGAGGGTTTAGGAAAAATGTGGTATATTTAAATAAAAGCGTAATGGCATTGCAATTATTAAAGCTGCTCAATGTGATCACCGCCTTGTGCAATTGTTACGATTTATTTTCAGTTAGGCAATTAATAATTAAATTAGATAGGTAACTATTTAAAGTTTAGTAATGGTTTGAAGGATAGAATAGCTACTTTTTATTTTACCAGGACGGTAATTGTTTTCAAGTGATAAGTAAAACCCTTATCATTTATTTTGGGTGAAATATTAATTTTAGTCAGCAGTACAAGAAAAAGGTAAAGGCTTGGGAATAAATCTTTGGATGCAGTACCTGCTGCAATGCCTATTATACAACGTGTTGCAGAAGTATGGAAGGCTTTAAATATCTTTAATACCGTTTGTTCGATTTAGCTAAAATTCCGTATACGTTTATAAGAGGTTATCGCGGAGCTGCTAGTGACATTTGCAATGTTGCCAAATTTACAGTTTTTTAGCAATTTAAAATAATTTTTTTTTAATATATGCATATATTATTCAAAAAAATAATTCCGCAACAAATTCTAAATAACTTTTATATAAATTACTTAATGTCTAAATCTAGCCATTTTTTTAATATTCCGGCTCAAAAATTGAGAATTTATTGAAACATTATTGTAAGGTAATTATTATTTAAACTTACTTATTACAGAATAAAGAAATTAAATTAGATGTTTAAAGTGCCTTCCATTTACTTCTTGACAATATGCTAAATATTGCGGAAAAGTATTTAAAACATTAGAAAGAATATCTGTTTCTTCGATTCGTCGGCACTCAACTTCAATTCTTTGTGGCTTTGTCTTGTAGACCACATTTTTTAAATGCCCCCACAAGAAATAATCCAGTGGAGTCAGATCTGGTGACCGAGCTGGCCACTCAATTGTACCCCGTCTCCCTATCCATCTTTCAAAAAATACTTCATTTAGATACTCCCTCACTTGTCTAGCATAATGTGGTGGTGCACCGTCTTGTTGCAGCCATACTTCGTTAATTAATCCCGCAACGTTGTCTAAAATTTTGTTTATTGATAATCAGTTTTAATTTACTTTAATGAAACTAACTTACGAGGATTTGGAAATAGGATCGCAAGAGCAGGAACAATTTCATTTCTTAAGAGCTGCAAATATCTATCGCCATTTAAATTATAATCCATAAACAATGGACCAAGTATCCTTTGTCCTATAATGCCTGCCCAAACATTAATTTTTTGCGGAAATTGGGTGAGCTGTTCTCAAATCCAATGATGATTTTCTTTGGACCAATAACGAATATTATGCCGGTTAACATTTCCATTAAGTCAGAACGTCGACTCATCGGAAAATACTATTTTATTAATAAAATTTGGATTAGCATTACACAAATCCATCATTTGCTCACTGAATTCTAAACGCCTGTCAAAGTCATCGTCAGAGAGTTCTTGAACTAGGTGAATTTTGTATGGGTGGAACTTCTCACACTTTAATACGCGACCTACCGACATGTGCGATGTGTTGTAATCGAGGCCAATAATTCGAGTAGATTCGCCTTCGATCCCCGTAACCCAATATCATTAATATTTCTATTCGCAGTGTTTCCGTTAGTAACCCCATTTTAAGAATTATTAAAACTGATAAATTATGAAGCACAAATACCTTCTGAAAAGTTTGTCAATGTCGCTGTCAGAATTTAATTGTGTCACAAATTTCCAAGTCCTACTTATATCTCTATCAATTTTCTTAAATAAAAAGTTCTTATGATATTTAAACCCCAACATCAAAAAAATGGCTAGATTTAGACATTAAGTAACTAATATAAAAGTTATTTAGAATTTGTTGCGGAATAATTGTTTTGAATAACATATAGGGTGTTCTATTAAAAAACTGTAAATTTGGCAACATTGCAAATATCACTAGCAGCTCCGCGATAACCTCTTATATACGGATACCGAATTTGAGCTAAATCGGACAAACGGTATTAAAGATATTTAAAGCGTTCCATACTTCTGTTACACGCTGTATAAAGATACCTGTGAAATATTTTTGGAAACCACAATTTTAGCAGTTAAGTGTGAAACGAATTTTTGTGGCACTGTACGCTGAGGACATCACCGTTAATAGTGGGTACTATATTGATTGAAGCGCAGGGTCGCTAATTAACTCATTAATTACGAATTAAAGCTAGTTGGTGCATCGGAGAAATTTAGAATTAATTCTATGTAAGGTGTATTCTGGCGCTGGCACTATGTTTTATGGTAACTTCCCTATAAATCTGGATGTTCCTGCCCGCGTCACATGGATGGTGGAACTTGCATGACGTGTGGGCCTGAACGGAATATTTTTGGGCTGACAGATCGCTATTACGGTAGCAGTCGAATTGTGAACCTGTTTATTTCCCTACTTTTTTGCATTAGTACTTCACCGATGTTAGTATAATATAATCCCTAACAATACAACATGGCAATAAAATCCTCCACCCTTCCACCAATAATTCAGAAATAATATGATTTTTACCTATTTGTGTAAATCTAAAAGTTGTTTAAAATTATTGTAAAATAAATTTTAAAATATCCATTTTCCTGTCATTTCTCTCAGTAAATATACCTGCCAGATACCATACTCCGTAGTAAATATTTTAGATATAGAGTGTAATATACTTATGTCGTAAAAATTCCACTCGACCAAATGTCTTTTAAGTAATATCCTTCCACCACCTGTGATTTAACTATATATTGTAAATTTACTTAGCCTTTTATGTCACTAATGTAGGATTGTCAAAAAAAAAACGAAGGACTTCTCTGTGGGAGAAAATAAAAGGGAAATAAAAGCTGACAAGAAAAAATGAACAAATCGTGTTTCACGGACATCTCTATTTTTTTATTCTTTTTTTCAGAAAAATTTCGGGTTTTAAAAAACGTAGCAAATAATGTGCAAAAAATTCGGTATTTCCCACTTTATATCTCTTTTAAATTTATTTTTCCACGAATGTCATAACATCTCTACACAATGATATATTCCTATAAGTATAACATTGTTGATGCTTCCTTGCCAATTCCGAGAAAAGCTTTATATTTTTCTTTATTCAAACAAAATCTTCGCAATTTTCTATTCCGAAAATAATATAAATTATGGATTTTTTTAAATTTATGCGTTGGAAAACAACTTAATTTAAGTTAAGAGTCTAAATTCGTCGCTGCATGAAGAAAAGCAGATTTTAAACAACGACTCGAAAGTTGTTTTGAAAGCGGGCAGGTGTAATGAATGGTTTTAAACACAAAACTTGAGAGACGTCACTAAATTATTCTTTATACAGTGTCATTTTTTAGGCGACTCGTACGGTTTCACTTTCGAGTTTTATGAAATAGCGTGACAACTAACTGATAATAACTATCTGAATCCCTAACACACCCTGTGTATTCTCGATAAGATAATACTGGGTTTATCACTATTAGGTAGTAATAGACTTATTATTAATAATTACATTTTTTTCATATACCTACTAAATGGATTTAAGTTGATTAAACATTCGTATCAGCTGATGAAGGTGATAAAATATGATTCGAGTCATGTTTAGTAAGTCACCGGCCCCGTGTTTTGAAAAAAATTATTATTGTATAAACTCAGTGGGTACCCATCCCATACTCAGTATATTTGTATTGAAATTGATATAAAGGGTGTTTCAATAAGAGCGCCATAATTCAAAGTTCAATAAAACATGGTTTTCTGTAGCAAAGTATTGAAATATTTATTGTGTTATAATGTAGACATTATGTAGGAACTATGTATGGAACAACACATCTAGTAAATGGCCGCCAGGCTTTGCTGGCACATGCGTACTCTTATGGCGAAAACTTCAATAACGTTGTTGCATACAGCGTAGCAGTATTTCGCGGTTACAGCGCCTCTTCAATGGTTCAAAGGTCGAGGGCTTATTGGCTTAAACATGTGACTTTAGATAACTCCACAGCCAAAAGTCCAAACGTGTTAAATCGCAAAAGCGTAGCAGCCAATTCAGGTCACCTACCCGGGAGATGACTCAATCAGGAAAATATTCGTGCAAGACCGTCACGGGCGGTATGGTAAGTGGCACCATCCTGCTATACCATACCTGCCTCCTCTTCGAAGAAAAACGGCCCAATGATTCCTCCAGATCACAATGCACACCAAACACGTTTCGAATGCATTGGTTTCTTATGAATCATTAGTGGATTATCTGAGCCCTAAATGCTGCAGTTTCGCCTACTAATTAAACCATCGAGGTGAAAATGGGTCTCATCACTGTAAATTATGTTATCCGGCTTTCACTTCTTGTTGTTCAAGGATCCAGTTGGTGAAATCTCTTCCCTGTGCATGGTCTGTTGGGTCGATTGGACTTTATAGGTATGAAGTTGCAAATTTTTTCTGAGAAAACGCTGAAAAGTGGCTCTTGTAATATAAAATTCTTGTACACGATGACGCATCGACTTCCTTGGACTCTCGGCCACACTCTCGCGAACTGCCGCGTTCTGAACGGACTCTACGAGCTCGTGTCGTGTGTTTCGAATCACTAGCCAAACAAGTGCTTTTCACAGTAGATGAATGAGGAATATTATTTTGACCTAAAATTGGACGCACTTTACGAATCGTGGCAATCAAGCTTTTACCATTTCGATAATAATGTTTTACAATCAGGGCGCGTTTTTCTATCGTGTTCTATCTGTCTTCTATCGACCTGGCATGTCATAATCATGTGACATCATGACCACCAATCTTGCGCTCTTATTAACACACCCTTAGTATAAATTGGGGCTGTATATGATTGACTAATCAGAAACAAATAGTGTTGCAGACACATGGGTGAAACTAATATGGGGAACTTCGCAACAAGAAAACCGTTACAACAGTTTGAATAGTTAGGGCCACCAGTCCACCAGAGGGCTCTTCGAACGGTCACCACCATGTGCTCTTTGCCAAATCAGACCTGCATATTAATCTGTCGACTATCTCTCTCTCTCTCATAATATTAACCTATAGAAAGAGATAGACCTTGTTAAAAACACAATACATATTAGGCCAACTCACTGGAGGGTTTTATTATCCGTTTTTTGGATAAAAGAAGAAGAAGAGAAGTTCTGTCAACTTTGTAAAATGTGAACCCCCGAACGAGTTGTTGGTAAGAACTTTTTTTTTTATTTTTATTTATTTATTTATTTATTTATTTATTTGAACTACAATTTACAGGTTGATACTTAAATATCATTAACCCACTTACAAATGTAGTGATTAAATTTGTGTCGCTCAAGAGCGACTTAATATCTAAAATCTCATTATAAAAAATCTTAAAATTAGCAAAATATTTTACTAATACTCAACTATATTCAAGATATTCAACATTCTTTTTTTAAGATTGTTTATAAATGGTCCTTTTTTCCCACTAAAAATATCACAGTATTTTTGATTGTTATTATAATTCACAACCATATAACTAACAGGAGATTTTTTTTGATAATTGGTTCTGACAAGTTTACTAGAAAAAGTTCTATAACCACGTGACCTGGTTCTGTTGGGTATACTTAAACTAACAATTTGTATCGTTGTGTTGTCTATAGCCAAGTTATTAAATATATTGTACAAGTAAATAATACTGCTGAAGATTCTCTTATTATGGAGGGTCATTAGGTTATAGCGTTTTAAATTAACAGGATAATTGTTATCATGATTTTTTTTCAGTATAAAATCGGATAAACGGATAAACTTTTTTTGTACTTTTTCAATCATTTGAATGTATTTGACATAGAAAGGACACCAAACAACACTAGCATATTCAAGTTTTGATCTAACTAGACTATTAAAAAGAACTTTAAGAATTTTCTCAGATTTAAAAGATTTTGAGTTACGCAAAATAAAACCGAGATTTTTATAAGATTGTTTTACAATTGATTCTATGTGAGCATTGAAGGATAATTTGTCATCAAATAAAACTCCTAAGTCCTTTTTTTGTGAAACTGTTTCTATAACATTACCGTTTATTAAGTAGGAAAAGTTTATCAGTTTTTTAGAATAGGAAAACCTCATGTGGTTACATTTGTCAATATTAAAAGGCAGATTATTTATTTTGGACCAAATATACAATGCGTCTAGATCTCTTTGTAAATTCTTGCAGTCGTTGATACTAATGATTTTTAAAAATAATTTTACGTCGTCTGCAAAAAAAAAATTTGAGAATGTTTGATAATATTAACCGCATCATCAATAAATAACAAAAATAATAAAGGTCCTAAGTTGGATCCTTGTGGAATTCCAGACGACGCAGTGAAATTGGACGAATTGCAACCCTTGATTGATACATAATTTAATCTGTCTGTTAGATAAGATTTTATAAATAGAGACCAGTTTAATGAGAGGGAAAATTTTTTAAATTTAGATATAATTAGATTATGGTTTACTTTATCGAATGCCTTTGCGAAGTCAATGTACACAGTGTCAATTTGGGTACCTTCCGCCAAGGCATCTGTAGTATACTCGACAAAATCAATAAGGTTTCCTACTGTAGATCGGCATGAACGGAAGCCATACTGGTATTTGGATAATTTTTCTTTGACATGAAAATTTATTCTTTTACTTATTATATTTTCAAAAATTATGGCAATGTTAGATAAAATTGAAATGGGACGGTAGTTGTTTACAATTGATCTATTGTTAGATTTATAAATCGGTGAGATACGAGCAATTTTTAGTTTATTTGGAAATAATTTAGTTTTTATTGACAGATTGAAAATATGTAACAACGGTTTAATTAACAAGTCTTTACAAGCTTTTAAAATAAATCTAGGTATGTTATCAGTACCTAAGGTTTTCTTATTTTTCAAAGTTGATATTGCTTTATCGAGCTCATTTTCGGAAATAGGCAATAAATTAAACACAGATTCCTGATCCTCATCGATTTGCATACCTTCCTGTATATTATTTCGATCATAAACTGATTGAAAATATAGAGCAAAAGCTTCGGCTACATTTTTTTCGCCCGAGTATTTTTGATCACCTAAAAACATATCTTTCGGGATACCGTGGTTAGTGTCTTTTTTAGATTTGACAAAGTTCCAAAATTGTTTAGAGTCTCCTTGTATAGAATTTTCACATCCAGCGAGGTATTCCTTGTAGGCTGTTTTTATATCTTTTTTAATTTTAGACCTAAGATGCTTATAGTCGGCCAAACATTGTGGCAATTGAGTTTTTTTAAATATTTTTAAATTGCGTTTTTTTGATTTTATATCAGTGATAATTTCTTTAGTAAACCAAGGTGGATATTTGCGTTTTTTGGTAATTTTTTTTGGAATAAACTGGTCGAAAATGTCATATAGAATATTATAAAAATGATCTAAGGCAATATTTACGTCTGTAGACCTTTTCACGGCATCCCAATTAATAGTTTTTAGTGCATTGTATAGGCCTAAGTAGTTAGCATTTGCAAAATCGTAGTAGGAAATATTACTTGGGTTACAAGGGCGGATACTTTCAGAAAAGATTACCGTAATATCTAGAGCGGGATGATGGAGGTCTTCGCTTACGATAGGATCAGAACATTTTTTTACAACACAGGTAAAATTACAGATAACTACGTCTAGCGTTCTATTATTTACATTTTTTACATTGTTAAATTGCGTTCCTTTTGTCAGATTGCAGAAACTTTGAAAACATAAGCCGGTATTAGAGTTAAAATGTGCTATATTTACATCGCCAACTATTAAGAAATTGTAATCATGATTAATTAACAGAAATTCCAAGTAGTTAAATAAATTTTCATAGACCTGCAATTTACTATTAGGTACTATATATACAACTAATATCACGAGAGGTTTTACAGATAAATCTACTTTTACTCCTACCATTTCCACTCCTTTTATTATGTTTAAGTTCAACTCTTGTGATATAAGATTTTTTTGCACAGCACAAAGCACTCCTCCCCCCCTTGTTTTCATTGTCTGTTGGCTGTTTCTGTCACACCTATACACTGCATAATCGTCGGCAAGAAGTTCATTGTTATAGATACCGTCATGCAACCATGTCTCGGTTAGTGTTATGATGTCATAGTTCAGATCGGCGGTGTTGGTCAGCACTTCTGTAGTTTTTGTTCTCAGCCCTCTAACATTCTGATAATATATTTGAAGAGATTTGCGTTTGGAATTATTATCCATCGTAATTAATATATTGTCTATACTGGTTAATTTTTTTCTGGTAAGCCGGGCAACATGTATCACGAGCAGAGTGTTTTCTATCCGGAAGTTTGAGTTTTTATATCATAATTACCGTTGTAATCCTTTACAGGCCGTTTTACGAGCTTTGAAGAATTTTAGGATTGTTACGCGACCTAATATCACAGGTATGTAACATAAATGTAAAATTTACGCTTTGAAGGTTAGGTTTGCTGAATTTTCAAATTAAAATTGGACATTTTCTAATATTTTTAGCATACTCCTCAAAAAGATCTACCAACCATAGTTTATAGAAGATGTACATATGCACAGCCCAAGAGCAAATGCAAATAGAACTGTATGATAAGTCATGAAGAATGAGTTTTAATGTTCAGCCTCGGACTGTTATGTTTTTTTATGTCAATTTTTTTAAATTTATTTTCTGTAATAAAGAGTTGTTTACTGGAAGAAGGAAAATATATTTAGTTCCAGTACTTTTGGCACTGATTAACTCATGTCACAATAATTTTTCATTCGTTTTTATTATTTTCCTTCTGCCAGAGGCTTTAACTGTTTACATCTTTACCATTTGACTGAGCTAAGTTCAAAAGAAAAGCAAGGGAGGAAGCAAGATTCCTATGTAAATGGGTCAAAACTGAATTAACTTACTGAATTTATTTGAACTAAGAAAGTGTGCAAAACATAAACAGCTAATTGCTATTTTGTATTAATAGTCAGTAGAGTAACTAGAAGACCTGGGTTTGATATGAAGCAAACATTTTTTTTGGGACAACGCCCAAATGTCAAGAATTCACCTATTTGCCTCGAGCAAACCCTGGTTCATTAAACACTTGGAACCATTTTAGTCACGTCGCTGTTATTAGTTACATTTTTGGTTTATTTTATAATTTTTAATATTTAATTTTTTATAATTTTTAATTTTTCTTCATAAGTTTTGTTTGTTATTTACATCGGCATTCATAAATAACAACAATATTTGGTTTTTAATGACATTTATTGACTATGGTATAATTTAATTTGATATAAAATACATACATTCATTAAATTCTGAAATTTAGTGAATACATGGTATTTTAGAGTGAATTACCTCAAAAAGCGATAAAATGTATTAAAAAATCTCAAATATTGTTTAAACAGTAATTTGAAAACGAGTTATTTGAACTACCCGCCATTCGCAATAAATTTCCTACCGTAGCGCTCGGGGTGGACTGGTGGCCAACTTGAATCTTTGTTTCTCTGGTTTTCTACGTAGTTCGCATTTCTAACCTCTAATCTGTTTTGTGGTTGCAGAATATAGTGTATTATTTTATTAGAAGGAAAGGTGATACTTACGAGCTTACGACGAGTATGTAGAACGAGAAACAAGAAGTTCCGCTTTACTCTGAATAATACATACTATTTTTTCCTTAAACTTGCCTGCCTATAAATATTTAGGTTAGTTGTAAAGTGTCATTGTTAATCCGCGAGGGATAAAAAATGGTTTAAATGCCTTTAAAATATATTGTCAACACCCCTAGATACAATCAAAATTAGGTATTTACTTACTGTTTTTTCCAATAAGTGTTTTTAGACTGAAGCATCCGTTTGACTATTGATTACTGGGACCCTAAGGTTGAGTTTCGCAGTTTTGTACTCGATTTCTTTTGGAATGGCACCGTTACAAAATTTTCATATTGTTTTTCATATTTTCCTTAATTTGGGCTGCAATAACCTAGACGTAAAAATTTCGACCTACTAAGCTCTTTGCTTTAAAATCTTGTTGCATTAATCGGAAAATTATCGAGCACCAAAACGCGCATTTGCATGTGGGTGGCAAATACGGATCTCTTGTATCTCATACGTTCGCGCTTGGAAACGCTGCTAATCTGGACAAGCCTTAGAATGGTCCCTTAATTCGGAATTGTTTGAAATATTACTTATATCCAACTGCACATCCTCATTGCTAAATAAGTTTTGTACATATTTTTTCTTTTGTTCCTCATTATTGCAATCCGAAGCCCGTTAGTCTAAACAGTATTGTACTCAATGATTCATTTAAAAATGTATTTTGCAGTTTACTAAGCATTGTAAGACGTAAACAATGATTAAAATAAACGGTCCTTTTTGGATGTTTAAAAGACTAATTAATTTAAAGACAGATGTGCTCCCTGCTTGCTAGTCTGATTTCATAGGTTCGAATCTGAGCTATCAGTTAAAATATCCAGTTTGATTATTTTGATGACGATTTCTATATAAACGATGACTTGGATATTTTAGACATAATAGATTTTTGCTTTCTTCGAAAGATTTATTAAAGGAAAGACGACTTTGCGGAATTGGATAAATTCATTTGTTCAGGCGTTCTCGTTTATTGAAAATACGGTGTTGTATTTGCTTGGAATTAACAGAAGGAGATTTGGAATATGACAATAACTTTTAGTAAGCTATTTAGGCGAACCCGGGGTATAACGGAGTACCGTTATTTTAGCGGAATTCCGCTCCACTAAATCCGCCAACGATCCCCACTACCAGTTCACTTAACCACAGTATAACGGAACTATACAGTAGCGACACGAGCTGTCGGTCCCTTTGATCTCCAGGGGTCAGTTTCAGTGGCAGAAGGATGACGCGGATGACGTTATTGTCCTCTATTACACTGAGAAAACATATGAAATTTTATGTTGAAACCGCTTTTACACTGAAAGAAAGTCAATTTAAAGCACATCTGCTCCTTATTTTTTCTTGGGAATCCATCGAAAGTCAGCAAAAGTTCGGCACAAACACTTCAAAGCACCTTCAAACACTTAAACGCACGATAAAAACCAATAAATTTACAAAAACTAAACAAACTACAATCCACACAAGCTTTGTTTACCTTTCTGACTGACTTATTTGTCACTAAAAAGATGGCCGCTACGCGCATTGCGCAGAGAAATTTGGGTCTGTCTAAATCGCCTCGTGTCGCTACTGTATAGTTCCGTTATACTGTGACTTAACTGCAATAGACGTGGGACCAATCAGCCCAGCGTTAGTATATATTTGTTCGGCAAAGAGTGATAAGCGCTGTGTGTTGTAAAAGTGGCTACCGCATTTGGCCAAGGTATGTACAGCTTTCGAAAGATTAGTTTTACTTTGTTTATATCAGATGATTAGTGGATGGTATACGGGTCAAAATGGGAAAAAGCCTACTTTTAACAAAAAAATTTAAAAAAATTGCGTTTGCATTTTAAATTGCTCCTGTATGTAGTCAAAGTGAAAAGATAACATATTTAGCTAACTAAATTTAAAATGACGAATTTAATTCAATTCATGTTCTAAAAAAATCAGGGTTATAAAATTAGGTACCCCATATTGCCCCGGGTTCCCCTACTTGTGTTTTGTATTACTAGGTTTTTAAAGTTGTTCTTTTTAATCTTAGACACAATATTGATCAATTATCTACTTTCAGATTTTATGCTAGGGCAGGGCATCTATCTACAATTTTGATTTTTCTGGTATGGATATATTCAGAGCCTCTTGACTAATCGCAATGGTAACACTTGCCATTGCAAGGTTATATCCTCAGTTCATAAAGGTGCCCACTGAAGAGATTAGAGCACAAAGTGATTTCTACAATGTTGCTTTCTTAGTAACAGGCTGGGTTAATAGAACACCTGTTAAAATACAATCGCCTGATAAGCACACGATATTTTTATTCAATTAATTTTAATTGTGTTTACAATTTATTGAAAGATGAGGGATTAAAAATGGTTAATTTCCTTTAAAATGTATTGTTAACACCTCTAGATATAATAAAAATTAAGTGTCTAATTATTGCTTGTTTCCATTGTTCTTTCTGAAAGTGATATTACTTTGTTAAATTTATCATGTTTTTAGACTGAAGCATCGCTATATAAATCATATGAAACTATAAAACCCGGTGGTTTTTGTCGTATTCCATATATGTAGTCCAATTATTATTATTATGCCTAGATTATTGTCAGGGGTCCCGAGATCGGGTAGGTAGAGGCACAGTAATAAAAATTATTATGAATAGAGTGCCTTGGAAAACAATTGTATGGCACAATTTAGTTTTCAATAAGAAACTACCGTCAATGTAAGAATCTATAGTATAGAGGAAAAAACATTCGCATATTTTTTAAAATGGGTTATTCCACTGAACAAAAATCAGATATGATAATAATGGACCAAAAACTGAACGCCAATACCGTATTACCTATCCAGGAAGACCCACGCCATGCGTTGATACAATAAGATATGTAGTGCGGCAATTTGAGTTGAGACACAGTCTCGAACGTAAGAAAAGGACATTTACAAGAAATTTTGAAGAAGATTTAGATGTCTTACTCTTTTTTGAAGGTAAATTTTAAATTCCTTTTTTATGGGTAAAATACCTTGGTTATTTTTTATAGAAATGCCTGAACGCCATTCCTGATGCTGCAATTTATTCTAATAAATCATGGGGGAAAATTCATGAGATTTTAAAAAAGAACAAATATCATCCTTTTAAGTCTTTGCCAGTCCAAGGGCTAACCGAAAATAATATCCAGCAGAGAATAGAATTTTGTGTCAATATTACTAGAAGACTAGATGAAATGTAGATTTTCTAAATAAAATAATTTCTACGGACGAAGCCACATTTACCACAAGTGGAATGTTTAATCGCAAAGATAAACACTTTGGTCAACAAATCCGCACAAAATCCAAGAAGTAAAAATTCAAGGTCGCAGTAGCGTAAATGTTTGGTGCGGTTTGTTTGCTGGCAGAATTATTGGTCCAATCATTTTCCGAGGTAGCTTAACAGGTGCACGGTCTCTTCATTTCCTGGAAAATGATATAGAACATCTTTTAGATTTTATGATTATAATTGTCTAATTTGGCAGCAAGATGGCGCACCGGCCCATAATGTCATACCTGTCACCAATTACCTTAATGACAGATATAATTTATGGATAGGAAGAAGGAGTCTTATTCCATGGCCAGCCAACAGCCCCGACCTTTCACCCCTGGACATATTTTTGTGGGGCTATTTAAAAAATCGCATTTATTATAATAGGACGCGAAATATTCAAATTCTCGAAGATAGAATTCGTGGTGAAATCCGAGTTTTAAATAGGGATCATCCGAATTTTATAGTAGATACAATTAATAGCAAATTAAGGACAAATATTCAGAAATGTATTAGAAATGGAGAAGGTTATATTGAGAACCAGTAAAATACACCCGTATATTACAGCTATTAGTTAATTTAGTTTATTTATTTATTTGTTTGTATTTTGTTTGAAAGACTACAATGGTTAATTTATATTTTTAATACAGATTGTTTGTAACCTCTTTAATCTTATTTTTAAATTGACTGTTTCCTATTAAAAACTAAACACTGTCGGGCAATAATTATTGTTTTCCAAGGCACTCTGCTAATAATTTTTATTACTGTATGGTGCCGCTTACAATAACGAATCGAAAATAATTTAATGACGGTTCATGCAAATATAGACAAACTATATATTTTTGGAATTAGAAATGAAAGATCTTTTAAAATAGAAAATATACAGGGTGTTTAATTAAAAACAACAATTTTTAAATTTTTCTTAGCTTGCAGAACGTCACTTCTCTATTTTTTTTTTAATTTTCTGGCGTTCAGATAAAACCCCACAACTTCTACATTTAAAGTTTTTTTGTATCTCTTATAGGGAACCTTGTAGATATGACCGAAAATATCTCTGAAAACCCTGTACATCGTAGATTTTTTTTATAAATATTAATATTTATTCCAATTTATCTATTTTTATATTATTCTTACTTCTATATAAGCTTTTATCTACTTAATATTAGAATAATTAATATCTCAATTATCTGCCTTCGCTATAATTATTATAATCAAGTATAATTATTAATATACTTATTATTCCACTAAACTACCTGTAGTAGCGCCGTTGTCACATTACTTTCATTCCCAAACTCGTCTTTCTATTGTATGCAAATTAGGGTGACCCTAATTTAGAACCGATTCGGGGTGTGTAGGTCTTCAATATCTGAAATACGGAATTTTTAAAAGCTATCATTTCAATTTAGCTAAAATTTACAATACAACCTTTAAGTTGTCCAACCTGCTTAATGGGTCCTGTCATTGCAAATTTACATTTTATTACTCTCTGGCATTAAGCAACAGAGTATATAAGCAACTGCTCTTCTGCAGAAAAACTTATGCTGCGCTGCCTTTTTTTTTCCTTTTAGAATCGATTTCTCACAGCTCAATAAAAAGAAAACACTGACGGAATAAAAAATTAAAGGCACAAAATCAAATAAACTTAAAAACTGACACAACGCAAAATCGTCAACATTTAAGGTTATGTCCGACAGGCAAACACATTTCTACTGCTCTGAACATAGCATAATCGTTTGCTAAAATAATATGTTGCCAAGTTTTTTTCTCCGATTAACTGAACACTGTAATTTCTAAAGATGCAACCCAAAAACATTGATTAAAAGGTAATCATTAAAAAGTAATCAATGTTTAAAATGCATGTTGTTTTTTTCCGCGATATAGTCAATAGTCATGTCGAATTTCGTTCGAGAGAAAATTGTGTCTGACCAAATGTTTCTCTTGTATTTATTGAATTTTGTTGCTATCCAACCATTTCGTTCATGACATTTTTGGCAAAACAATATCTTTCACGAAATTGCCTTTTATAACAATCGAAAATGTAATGCACTTCCAGGCTGGGCATAGAAAATCCCATGTAAACTTTGCTACCCTCAAATATTGGCTTACCTATTAATTTTACATCAAAATTACATTAGACTTTTTTGAAGGTTCCTGTATACTGGACTCGCAGACCTTTAATCAATTCAAAGTTAATTCGAAAAAATTCTTTGTAAAAAAAGTACTAAAAAAATGTTTATTTTAACATTGTGTAGCATAACAACCTGCTAACTTGTAACTTGATGAGTTTGTTGAAAAGGCCACATGCTGATAACATGCTCTAAATTATTTTTTTTGAACGTCAGAAATTCTCCTAAACTGAATTAAAAATAAAAACTAATGGTTGTTAATAAAATAGTATATAAACACTACTCGGTGAAATGCTTCAATCCTCATCGAAATAAAGTTTTCGTTCAGGATTTCTTGAAGCAAATGAAACCCTTTTTACTTCAGTTTATAATATAGCGTCAATGGGAACAACTAGTTGACAAAAATGTGAAATTGGTAACGTAATAACTGATTATAGTGAAATGTCAGGTTTTATGACCATTGAAAAAAAAAATGATTTCTGTTATTGTGTACTCTTATAATATGCCAAACATGCAACGGAAAAATCACGTTTTTACGTAAACGCACTTTTTCAACTCCCTGAGGTCGTTTTTCCAACGAGTATAATATCCAAATTTTTAAGACCAACCTAACGTACACGCAACCCACGCCGAGCGCCATAATATATTTGTCCTGGAGTGCTGTACCTGATCATAAAAAAAGTTGCACAAGTAATGAATAATTGAAATTATTGAAAATGTAAACAATTATTTAAACAAGTCTAAATAGCATTACCAAACTAACCCGAACTAACCTACATAGACCAAAGAGATTTAACTTCCTGTTTAGTATCGACCGTACACCATGTTCTAAACTCAAATTCAAATTTTAAAATCTATTTATTTCTTACCAGTTAACAATGTTTTGATTATATTTATAAATAACTAAATAAAATAAATATATTATTAAACTGCCTGAATGTACATAGCAAAAAATAAAGCGAAAGAAAGTACACAAAACAGATTTGCAAAACTTGACGTTTGACTGCAATTTGAATGTATCTTGTCAACTCATTATGACGGTGTTACGCTTTTCTACTATCAAGTCAGAAGAAAAAGATGAATTATTCACAATTTATACATTACACCTTCAAGATTCAATGGAGTATTTATATTAGAATATCCAAAACATATAACATCTGCCAGTATAATAATATTCCTTTAAATTCTATTCTATGAGGGAATCAATTAATGTGAGTATATCTCAAATGCCATGTATCCATCTATATTTACACTAGTTTATATAAAGCTCTCCAATAATAACAATTTCTGCCAAAAGTTCCGGGCAGAGATTGCAGCCCCGCAAATTATTGAACAAACTCCTATACGTCCAGAAAAGACAATGGATGGAAATGGAAAGTAAAAAACTTTTAGAGACATTATCGATTCAATATCAGCGAACGGTTAGAGTTAGCCAAATAAGAGAATTTGAGCTAAGTCAAATGAGTCAGAATCTGAATGAGACGAATTCAAAAGATTATGCCATTCACACTAGCTGAAATGGGGAAGACATCGAAACAAAAAATATACAGCGAGTATCATACATAGTAACCCCCTTAGAATGAGCTGGAGAAAAAGAAAATACCAAAAACAAAGAAATAAGAAAACGGAGAGAAAAAACAAGAGAAGTTTACAGATTTATATGTAAAAAAAATTAATGAGGGATAAATAAGAATGGGAAAATCCTACCACCTTAAATAAAGAAGGTGATAGGAGTTTCCCATTCTTATTTATCCCTCATTAAGTATGTCCCTTCTGAAGAGCAGTTTCGGCTTTATTATTAAAAAAAATTAAACTAACGAGCAGCCGAGTTACAAATGAACGATTTCCTCTTGTAAAAAAGATCGCAGAGGAAATTGCTTATACGCTGTCAAGAGCTTCAACATTATCAGTGATCGCCAGTGTGCATTTCGTCTATATCAACAGGACGCCTTCTCGCCTACGTTACTTACGTTTGGAACAACGCAATAGAACATCATGGGAATACTACTCACATATTTGTGGCTCTGCTTCTATATATACTCTGATCTTGCTGGGTTCCATTCAAAGAAGGGTCATTTGCTTGTTCTCTGACCATAAACAACCTAGAAAGCCTTGAACTTTAAAGGCAGGTTGGCTATTTGAGCCCCTTTTACAAATATTCTTATTGCAGGTGCTCAACTGAGGTTACCCGCTTGATTCCACCCAAAGCGGTGCATGGTAGAAATACAGAACAAACCACTATAGTCCACCCTTTGTGGTTCAGGTGAGTGTCCCATTAAGGACACTGTTTAAAAAGTCTCCTTCTCTGGAGAGCGTCACTACTTTGGAACGACCTCTTTAAGGCAGTGTTCTCCAAGGAGTATACTCCCTAAAGATTCAAGACCAACATGAATCGTTTCTCGCGCACACGCAGGATGATTCCTTCAGTGCTGTACCTGATCATCAAAAACAAAACAAGTGGTATATGAAGATTCCTACATGAAAAATAGATATCTTAGACGACTAGTAACGTAACATGACAATTATATACTAAATTTCTAATTTTTATTCAATAAGTAACGTTTGTTGAAGGCAGAGAAAGATATAATTCTCCTAAGGGTACTGGTTCTTAAGGTATTTTTAGTAGTGTATTCAGTAGTGTAAGTGATCAGAAATTAAAAGTGGTAATTTTACACTGGCAATTAATATTTTCCTATTTTCATACCTTTTTTTTATGATAAGGCACAGCACTGCAGGATTAACTCTTTATGGCGCTGGTACTATGCAAGCAGTGAGTGTGCTCAGGAAATGATTTACGTTGGTCTTGAATCTTTGGTAATTACACTCGTTGGGGAAGACGGCCTCAGGGAGGTCGTTCCAGAGTGATGACGTTCTCCAGATGAAAGATTTTTAAACGGTGTCGTTCGAGGGGCACTAAGCTGAACCACGTACAGGTGGGCTGCAGTGGCTCGTCGTGTATTTCTACCATGCACCGCTCTGGGTGAAATCAAGCGGGTAGCCTCAGTTGAACACTTGCCATGAAAATATTTGTAAAATAGACTCAAGTCGCCAACCTGCCTTCGACGTTTAAGGCTTTCCAGGTTGTTTGTTAGTTCACGGTCACCGATCAAGCGAATGGCTTTTATTTGAATGAAATCTAGCAATCTCAGGGTATGTTATTTAGGAGCAGAGTCACAAATATGCGAGCAATATTCCAGCGATATAGTCGAATTTGGGCTTTATAGAGCATCAAAAGTTGTTGGGCTGTAGGTATAGTTATAGTTGAGCTGTATAGAGGTTCTTAGTTCGGAAAAGTATTCCAAGCTTCTACGAGCTGCCTTAGTAATGGCCGCAACGTGATTATGCCAAGACATATGACTATCCAAATTGACGCCCAATAAATGAATTTATGAAGCCAAGGGAATCGAGTGTCCCGACATGACTATGTCCGGTTCTTCAACCTTAACTTTTTTAGAGAAACGGCCGCCTGCATTTTTTAGCGTTAAATTCTACTTGGTTACTATAACCCCAAGACAGAATTTTTTCCAGGTCTTTGTTGAGATGTGAGACTTTGCTGCCTATAGCGATGTGTATTGGCAGCCGATGTCCGAGCATCCAAAGTAAAAGATGAAACACCTGTGCTGTCATCAGCGAGGCTATATATATGAATTATTTTTTTCCAAAAGATCGTTAATGTATAGTGAAAAGAGAGTGGGCGACAGTATAGAACGTTGAGGGTTTACGAAAGGTTGACAGCCATGAACAAAATTGGACCGGCATTCCGTATGCTCTCAATTTAGTTAGGAGTCCCTTATGCCATACTCGGTCAAAGACCTTGGAAATGTCCAGTGCTACCGCCCGGGATTCTCCATGCTGTTATATTGTGTTGTTCCAAACGTGAGTAAATATTTTATTAGGTGTACTCTACAGACCCCCTCGGTCAAATTTAGAAAGTTTTTTTGATTACTTCGAGGACTCACTCTCAAATCTCTATACAACTTATGATAACATTATCGGTTGTGGTGATTTTAATATTAACTTATTGAATATTAATAGTAATAATGCTAAACAACTTGAGGACATCGCTGATATTTTTAATTTAAGGCAATATATTTAGGAACCTACACGGATGGCTGATGGATCATATTCTTTGCTTGATTTACTATATTGCAATATGTCTGATGTTCTAAGCGCTGGTGTGGCTGATGATCTGGTGTCAGACCACTTTCCCATTATCATTAAAATTCCCCTGGCCATTGAAAGTCCACCTCTAATAGCCTTTAAATATAGACCTTTAAAAAACATTAACTTTGACAGATTTCAGGCAGATCTTGAATCATGGCCTTGGGAAAATATTTTTTATATGCCTGCCATTGAAGAAAAAGTAAATTTTTTAAGCTCACCAATTTTACTGTTTTTCGATATGCATGCCCCACTTAAAATTTGTAAGAAAAGAAATAAAAAATATGCGCCTTGGATAACTAATAATGTTCAATTTTTTCAAAGACTTAGAAACCAAGCATTAAAAAGATTTAAGAATACAAGACAGGCAGATCATTACTCTTCTTACAAAGAACTAAGGAACTACACCACAGCTGCAATAAGGACGGAAAAGAAAGCATACCTACGGCAAAGATTTTCGAATTCTTCAATAAAAGAAAAATGGTCGGAATTAAAAAAACTAGATATAATCAAAAATAAAAATAACGTCATTCCAGGCCATCTCTCTAATCCTAACGATATCAATAATTTTTTTTATCAATTCTGCTGTGTCTTTTGGACAGACACCTGACCCTAATTTATTAAATTTCTATCAACATAACGTTAAACCAGGTATTCTTAATCAGCTGGAATTTCATCTGGTGACTGAAGATGATATACTAAAAATAATAATGAATTTAAAATCTAAAGCGTTTGGCAGTGACGCGTTGAATATTACACTTATTCAATTATGTTGCCCCTATAATATTATTCCTTTTATAACTCATGTGATTAATAAATGCATAGAAACAAACTTCTCACTATCCAGATTCTTGGAAGAATGCCCATGTTTTGCCTCTGCCAAAGATTAGTCAACCCACGGAATTTTCACATTTAAGGTTAATAAGTATCCTCCCAACCTTTTCCAAAATATTAGAAAATATTTTAGATGGTCAAATACGATCTTTTCTGGATAGGTTTAATATTTTACCCCTTAAGCAGTCTGGTTTTCGCCCTGGTTTTGGCTGTGACACTGCTATGTCAGATGTGGTCGATGATGTTCTTAAAGCTTGTGATGATGGAAAGATAAGTGCTCTTATTCTTTTGGACTTTACAAAGGCATTCGATATCCTCAACCACTCTATATTGCTCTCGATTCTACATTACACCGGAGATGCGGCTATTAAACTAATTAAATCTTTTTTAACACACAGGACTCAAAAGGTGGTAATAGCGGAATGTTTTTCGGATTCCCTTAGTTTGACTACTGGAGTTCCGCAGGGTAGTATTTTAGGACCTCTATTGTATACAATTTATATACGGGAAAATTTCACGAAACTTTAAATTATTGTAACTATTACTTATATGCTGATGATACTCAAATGTATTGCTCGTTTGATACTTCTGATTTGAATTCTGTTAATACAAATATTAACTTAGATCTTAAGAGTTTAATCGAAGCATCCAGGGACCATCAACTTAAAATCAACCCATCCAAATCATCCATCACCTTGTTTGGTAATGAAACATTATGAAATACGGTACAGAATTCTTTAAACATCACCATTAACAATGTAGCAATACCATATAAAAGTGTCTCCAAAAGCTTGGGTTTATTGGTTGATTCTAATCTTCGTTTTAGAGAACACATCAAAGTAAAAGTCAGAAAGGCATATTGTACCTTAAAACGTATTTACAATCACAGGCATTCTCTTACCTCTGAAATAAAAAAAAATTGTTATGTAACACTTTAGTACTGTCCCATTTTAATCATTGTGATGTTGTGTATGGCCCCTGTATTGATAGTGCAGGCTCTCGCCGAATACAACGAATGCAAAACTCGTGTTTGCGGCTTATTTATGGCATCAGAAGAACGCATAGAATTTCTCAGTTTTTGTCAAATGCGGGATGGCTTAATATGCATAATCGACGAAAAGTACATTTTGATTCTTTTTGCCTCAAAATTTTAAAATCCAGAGCCCCTTCATACTTATTCACTAAAATTGTTTTTAGAAATGAAATTCACAGCCTGAATCTTCGTAGAAATAATATTATTAATATCCCTAGACATCGAAAAGAAATTTTCAAAAGATCATTTTCATACAACTTTGCCTCTTGCGTCAATTCCTTGGATGCACGTGATGTTGAATGCTCGGCTATTGTCTTTAAAAGTAAATATAAAAACCTCTTGTTCTCGAGTCAGTAGAATTTTGCTTTCATTAATTATGCTTTGGTATACCTAATGTTTTTTGTACTGCAATATGCCCCTGCTTTCTCTTTTGTCCTTTTTTCATCTACCATTATATTATATTGTTTGCCACTATGATTTAGGTTTTTCTTTATAGTTTAGAATGTTTTGAAAACTAATATATTCTATAAGTTTTGGCCTTAAGAGTATCTGGTGTTGTTCGCGCAATACCAGTTGTCTGCGTAATAACAGGACCTTATTAACTTATGTTAAATGTAGTATAATTAATTTTGAATTTATTTTTTGTTATTAATACTTTGTACTTGGTATGCTTAAATTTATTTGGTTAATATAAATTGTTTATCATTATTATTATTATTATTATTATTATTATAAGCGACAACTACTATTTTTAAGTGCTTGTGGTTCAAAAACTTCTTCTAAAATCGGTATTAATATGACTAAAAACGTAAGATTACACTCCGTATAGTTTATTTTTAACTAACCGTATGTTTGATAGCCAAAGGGTATTATTTTATTAACGAAGGGAAAAGAATATTATTGTGAATACTTCAGGTTTGGTAATTGTTTTGGCTCAGCTACCAGTTGAGTGTTAATCCTTGGGTAACTTCTGCGTCCTCAACCCATATATCGTATTTTTACATTAATCCTTGGATTACGTACCCCTTTTGAGTTAATCCCAATCTATACAGCTGGGCTATAAACCATTTATTATAGCGTATGAACTAAATAAGTTTTTAAAAGGATGTTGTCGAAGCAAAAGTTTCATTATTGCCACTCTTAACCTAATAAATTAGCGAAAACACACACTTGTCTGGGACTCTGGTTAACGAACCGCCTAAAAATAGTCTCGCATGGACTATTTCCAGAAAACCAGATATTAAGAGGTCTGAGAACGCTCGCGACGATCTGTCGTAAAAGTTAACACCTCAATATATAATAAATATATGGTTCGGCTCTGTATTTTGATTAACCATAAATATTGTGAGACAGTTAGGATATTACCGGTTATTTATAGGTGCTATTATTAACTTCCAATAATCAGTTAATAAGAATTTAACATTCAGAAATTAATATTTACATCACAGGGTCTAAAAATAGTTATAGTTTGAAATAACTGTACACACTTTCTCGGTTCAGCTATATCGGGGCCGCAAACTCTACTTAAACGGCATAGGCTTCTTTGCACATCAATTGTGTTAATTTTTAGTACAGATCATTGGCTATTCTTTTGATAGAATCAAGCATTGTTAGGACGGACATTTCACAAAGCTTAAAACTATTTTTTTTGATTATCATGAGCACTTTTGAGGAAATTGACTCTGCGTTTGGTTCGAAAAAATCAACCATTCTCATTTGTTCAACCTACAAAAACATAATAATTAGGTTCACACTATTTGAAATAAGTTTTGATTAGTATCAACGAATTAAAATATGAATTTACTTAAGCAGCCTTATGTAGCTGTTCACAATAGAATCCTTGTACTTCAAAACAATTTCTTATCCTTGGGATTTGTTCTAGTTGTACTTGCAACAACATTTCAGGATCGTCTCGAATTTAATGACAATGATAAGTTATCCTTTCAAGCAATGTTTTCTGGCTTTAAATAAATACTTTAAATACTTTAAGATGCCCCCAAGAAAAGAAATATTATGGATTTAGGTCAGAAGATCTAGGTGGCTATACAACAAGTCCTCGACCGCCGCATTGAGTCCTGGTTTGCAAGGGTAGATTTTCAAATAAAATATTTAAATTGTATTGAAAAAATTGTAAATATTAAATCATTCTTCCAAAATGAAAGGCCCAATCAAATGATTCTCAATGATCCCCGCCCACACGTTAATCGTATATCTTTGCTGATCTGCATTTGCAGTTCTCTTAATTAAGTCTTGTAGGATAATCTTTAGGGACATGGAGTGTACCTTTTGATTATGGTAAGGATAAAATAATTGTTCTGGAATAGTTCCATGAACAATCTATTTTGTTGTGCAAATAGTTTGAGTCGCAAGTCTTCTTACGCTGTGTTAAAAAAGTATCAGTAATTTCATCTAGAATTCTAGCTCTGAGTTTCTTGCTCAGTTGGAGACTCTTCGCCACCATGACGAGGTGAAAAACCTTCTTAAAATGGATTTACCAGTATTAATTTACCTACTATTAATTTAATATATAATATAAATAAAATAATTTAAAAAAGGAGGGAACATTTTTTTCTTTCTTTTTGGTTTCTCCACATAAACCATGTTATATCGAAAAATGTTCACATATTAATCAGTACAATTTATTTTATACCACACTCATTAAAAATAATTTAATTCTCTTACTTCTATTAACAAATTTAAAATAAACTAAAATGTGCTGATTTACATATCCACAACTCTGAGTTACCTCAAGTTAGTCTTCAACTAAACAAATTTCACTTGCTATGATTATTTTAAATGTTGTACCCATTAATTTGAGACAACTATTAGAACCCAATCTACACTCGATATAGGTAAGTCTCTTATGGTACCTGTTATTTTTGTACTTTCACACATTCCCTTTAGTTTCCCTGAGGATGACTGTATATATAGTCGAAACATGTAGGGACAATCGCTAAAAATTTTCAAAATATATATTATTTGTGGAGGAAGACAGAACTGTTGTTTTAATTTACATTACCTACACTCCACTGCAAGTATGGACTACTTCTTCAAATTATCATAAAAGTTAATTAAATAAAAAAATACCATTCTAGCAACTATTGAACAACTGCTAAATAAAATTTTGTAAATGGAACATGAGCATTAAGCAAGCAAATATCCAAAGAATGAAAAAATAATTGTTTGTACCACTTGAGGCAATTGTGCGTACAATCAATGCTACTAATTATCATGACCGATCGATCGACGGCTCTCATTTGTCTATTAAACTCAAGGACACATAAAGGCTTTCGTGAATTTTCATTGGTAGCTTTATCCTTTTTAGGAAGAGTAACCATTTAATTTTCATGGATAGTAGTCAACATAACAACGCCACGAGGATCTTTCCATTTTAGAACTAAAATATTTTCAGTGCTTCTCCAGTGACATTGGCCTCTCTTTAAATTTTTTTTCATCATTCAGATCGGGCGAACGGGGTGGCCATGGGTGTGGTCCTCCTCTACCTATCCAACGAGCAGGATATTGTTGATCTAAATAGTTTCTACCACGTACTGCAAAGTGAGGGGGAGCGCCGTCATGCATGAACCACAATAAAGTTCTCGTTCTTAATGGCACTGCTTCCATCAATTCTGGCAATTACTCTCTAAGGAAGTTGTAATAGACATCACCAGTAAGTCGATTTGGAAAAAATTACGGTACAACTAAGCTATCTCAAATAATCCCTGCCAAAATATTAAAAGAAAATGTACATATACTGGTGATGTCCTTCGATAGCATGAGGATTATCTTCCGCCCAAATATGGTTGTTGTGAAAATTTATGATGCCTTGTCTGGGAAAATTCGCTTCATCTGTAAATAGTATTTTTGCCGAAAAATGTGGGACTCTTAAAGAATTTTCTTGAAACCAGTTACAAAAATTAACTCGAGCTGGAAAGTCTCTAGACAACAAAGCTTGCACTCTTTGTACGTGATAAGGATAAAGTAAATAGTCCTTTAAGATACTCCATACCGTTTTGTAACTCACATTCAACTCCTTCCCGATTTTCCTCGTACTAGTACCTGGAGATTCTTCCACCATGTTTAAGACCTCTTCCTCAAGTTGTACGGTTCTAACTGTAAGTGGTCTGTCGCCTATTTTGCTTTTTGCAAAGCTACCTGTTTCCTCTAATCTGAGGTGCAATCTTGTAAATGTTTTCGAACACGGTACTCGTCTATTAGGAAAACGTTCTGCATATAAACGTCTCGCCTCTAGCGCATTCCCATTTGCCAAACCATACAAAAAATGAATTTGAGCCATTTCTTGATTGGTAAACTCAGCCATTATAAAAAGTATGTAATATAGTACAGATAAATTCAAAAACAATTCAAAAGGATATTCAGCCCTATGATCAAATGCTCACTTTAACTTTTAACGTGAGTGTTTCCATGACAACAACCGAAAACAGCCTACTTGTTGGTTTTTCACTGTGGTGGAGAAACAGCTGAGCCGTTAAAGTTATCGGATGTGATTGTCAGATTTAAGTGTCAGAATTCTTAACCTAAAAATAGTATAGATTTTAGAGAGAAAGTTTTATAGTGTGCGTTCGAGATACATTATTTTATGTCGTAAGTACCTATTTATATATTTCAATTGAATGCTTGTTTACATATTTACAGCCGTTTTTTTTAGAATATGGATTGGAATCAAAGTATTAACCAGTAAAGAACACAGACACGAGACAAAGTTTATTTCAATTGGTAACTGTGACAAGTTTTCACCAAGAAAATGGTAAAAGAAAATATTTGATACCTAAAGAGGCTAGTTATTAAACAATTATATGTATTTACCTACTACTTCATATAAATATACTTTTAATTACTTTAGGGCTCCTAGTGGGAATAAAGATTATTAGTATTTGTATTTGTAGTCCGGCTTACACTTATGTATTAACATCAGTAGAATGTGATTGCTGCATGAAAATTAAATTAGGTACTCAATAATTTATCTGCTTAACAGAAATTGAGAACAACTTGTGTCAGAAAACTCACTTAGAAAAAAAGAGATTATGGTATGAGATGCTTTTCAACTAGACAGATAACTCGAGAGATTATTCGCAGTGACAGCAAAGTATGTATTGTATAATTTTAGTTTTTTTTTTAATTTTAGCCTTTTTCTCAGTGATATAATGTGATGTTATAGGATATGACCAACCTAAAATTACCAGCACATATCAGGACTGAAGAAGATTCCAATGTGATTAAACTCGATTCAATTTTATTCACTATAAAAGGATCATTATCTAATAATGTGAAGGTAGGTCCCGAGGTAGGTCCTGTCTTAAAATATAGTACCTACCTAATTTTTTATTAGTATTGCTCAAACTTCTCTACTAGCACAGCTGCTTACGATCTCTTGGAATATATTTATAAAACAATAGATTCTAATTACTATACTATAGCTCTATTTTTCGATTAAATACAATACAATACAATAGTATTTATTTGTTCAATAATAAGATGCTTACATTTACTATAAACATAATAAAAAAAAACCAATAGGGGCTGTTGAACAATGTCTGGAGAGATTTTTGTAAATAACCATTTTAAATTTGTAATTACATTACATTTAGACAATGACAATTTTGATAAAATTACACATGCTTAAAATTGTAACAAACATTTAAAATTTAACACTGAATTATTCCTTTATCAGGATCATCAAAGAATTTTTTAAGGTTGTAGAAGGCCTTACTGACTAGATATTTTGTTAAGGTATATTTAAGTTTATTCTTTGGCAGGTTTCTAATTTCGTCTGAGAAACAATTAAAAATTTTTATGATGCAGTATTTTACATTTTTTTTGGAGGTATGTAAGTATAGTTATAATTTTCTGGTACTAAATTACTTTTATGGCGAGTATCATAATCAATGTTTCACATTAAAATCGAGAAAAAGATCCCTATTATCACATACAAATATTACAGAGTCCAAAATGTACATTCCTATTACCGTCAGAATATTTTTTTCTACAAAAACAGACCTACAACTTTCCTGCTGCTTCATCCTAAAAATATTTCGGATGCACCTTTTTTGCATGACTATAATTCTGTGTATTGCCGTTGAACTACCCCAAAATATCACTCCATATCTTAGCCCAGCGTTTGACTGCGTCGACACTGCCATCTTGCTCAGAAAGTTGCATGCTATGGGAATACGTGGTAATATTTCTGACTGGCTGGAATCATTTTTCTCTAATCGCCAAATAAGAGTAAAACTTTGGGGCTCCTATTCGGAGAAACTAAATATCAGAGGGCGTTCCCTAAAGAGCCGTAATCTCTCCCTTGCTTTTTGCATTATTTATAAACGATTTGAAAAAATGATGCAACAGTAGTCATACCTGCTTCTACACTTAATCAACTACTTGAAATAACTTATACAATTCTGCTTAGATTTTCTGTTTGGTGCCAAACAAATCATCTAGTTGTTAACACAAATAAAACCCATTACATGGCATTCTATAAAAAGCAGCAGGTTCCTGATTTATACTTAAAATTGAATAATAATTTTATTACAAGAGTAGAACAATGCTAGTTTCTGGGTCTTCACCTAGACTTACAATTAAAGTAAACAGCCCTTATTATGCCTTTGTCAACTTAAAAACCTTTATGAACCCCAAACAATTGTTAAATATATATTATTCTTTGGCCTACAGCCACTTAACTCTTCTTGTGCTTTACTGAGGACAAACTACTCAGAACTTCAAAGATTATTTATTCTTCAAAAAAAAATTATTCGTAAAATCTACTCCTTAAGCCCACTTGAGTCATGCAAAGAAACCTTTCGGCAGCATTAGATTCTCACACTTCCAGGTATTCTGATTCTTAGTGCACTGATGTTTGTTAAAAAACACTTGTACAAGTTTTAATATACTTCAGATATAACACTAGAAACTCAAATAAAATCTATATTTCAGGCTACAAAAGATCATCATATCCGAAAAGCCCTTTCTGCTGTTGCAGTTCTAAACTGTTCGTATTTGGATGTCTATTTGTGTCCTTTAGCAGGCAGCATTTGACAATATTATTTTGCAGTCATTTAGAAATAGGTAAAATCTTGAAGATTATTTTAAAGATGAAATGACAAAGGTCGAAATTTGTCGAATCCTTATGCGTTTTATTTTGATTTGAACACAACGTTTCGGTTTACTAACCTGACCTAATCGTTTGCTAGTGTAAACTTAAAATTGATAAAAAAAAGTGCTAAGGCTTATCATTAATAATTGGCTGTAGTCAACCCTACATAAAAAGTCTCGCTTTCATCTACTATAAACTACATAGTATATTATTCGACGTTAGTAATGTGTAGACATTTTAGTTTTTGCTTTCTGCCATGGGGATAATTACTATACAATTTAAAAATATGTTAAAATAAACTTGATTTATTTTTGAATTTCATTCCAAAATTCTCATTCAACAAACCTTTTTTGAGCAATCATAAAAGTAGGTTTGTCAAATGGGAAACTTCAGGAGTGACATTCCAGGATGCCCTGTAGCTAGGTAAAAAATTAATTTGTAAAAAGCTGTTAACAATTTTAGGTTTTTGGAATATCTAGTTGCAGTAGATAGAGAAAACCCCACCACATGAAACACAAAGCCATGAGACATGACACTAGTTTGCTGCTTCCAGTTGTAATTTTAAGTTATAAAATGTAAATTTGGTTTAACAATTAAGTTACTCCTGTAATTTTAGATATTAATTTAGTAAAACCATTATATAAACTATTTTCGTTGTTACTTATTTATTTATTAGCGAGCAAAATCACATTTACAATTTTTACAAAATCTGGTAGGTAGGTACTGCTAATAATATTCAACACGATTGTCAAGACTAAAATAATATCGTATCAAGAACTTGCTAAATTTTTTTTGTATTTTGGTTTCACGATAAAGCTATAATATTTTTCAGTTTAAAAAGAAGTTAGTTAACGTTAGAATTTTATATGTGTCACTTTCTGCTTACTAAAAAAAGTAACACAAAACTCAAAAGAAACTTGTTCAAAGCAAAATCGTATTCGAGGGTATTTTATTTATTATTTGATAATTATTATAAAACTGTAACCTTGATTGTTTAACCCTTTTGGTGATGTTTTGAGACAGCTTCTTTATGTAATATTAAAATTAGTGTGAAAACTAGAAAATTTTCGATTAGGAAATCATAAGTATACTGTTCCCTGTACCTCCGGAAAAACGTGGTAATTTAACCAATTAATATTTTAAAACCCCTTAACATGTCTTTAATAATTTAGAGTTGACCTTGTTCGTTACTGACCTCGTCGTATTTTAATTAATATAAAAATAATATATATTAAATCCGGTCCTAAATCAACATATATCTCCACCTAAAATAAAAGTAACTAGAATGTGATACATGCCATAAAAATGTAAACTCAACTACTTTCTAAACCGAAAGATACTATACCTACTGTTTTTGCGATAAAATTTTAAGGAAGTCTCAGAGATACCTTCATACAGGAAATATAAAAAGAGTCATGTTTTTAAACAATGCTGTTACGTTAAGCGATTCTTTTAGAATTTTAGTATACCTACCTAAAGTTATCTAAAAGTAATTTCTATAATTTAATATTTTTATTATAAATATGGCTGTACCCTGTTCCTGTCGCGACTTTACTGCAGTCTAAAGTTTATCCATTGTCCATGTTTCTGACACTAATTGCTTTAATAATTTTTGCACCTCAGAATATTTGAGGTATTTTTAAATCCAACTTCATTGGCATTCTTTCCTTCTACATCTCAATTTCTAATCTTGCCCATTCTATACTAGTTCTTCGTATTGCATCCAGCTGCTTCTGCCTCATTTGCCTACGTACCTACAAAAAATAGTAAAATAACATTCGAACTTATTTAAATATTTTTAGTATTAACTTTGCTCTAGGCAACCATTCCTCGATAGTAATATTTTAGTTTCTGAATTTTACAGGTGGATATGTTCTTTGTTAGGATACTGGTAGGTATAAAAATAGGACTGAATGTTTTTTTTTTAAATACTAGTAGACATCATCTCGATCTAATCAGACTATTAATAAAATGCGAGATAAAATGGTAAAAAAAAGGTTTAATAAGATAGAATACTGATATTTTTATTAAAAATAAACAAAGGAATACTCTGCATAGGATAGATATACCTGAATCCTTACCTTACGAGATATTTTTACAAGCATTTAGGTAAGTAAGCAACAAAAATATCTACTATCTATTCTATCTCTAACTTTATAACTGTTGTAAATGTTTTAGAAAAATTAATCAAAGCCCAACGAATACCAAGAGGCAAAGCCTAATTTTCTAGTATCTAGCTACATAGTTTAAAAACTTACCTCTATTAAGTATAAATTGTTGCCAAAGATGAATTAAACTGTAACATCATGTATTTTTCAGCTTGTAAATTCTAGGAAACTATTTGAAGGCTTCAACAAATATTAGAAAATGGTATAATTCTTATATTTTATTCACTTCTGTACGTGTAATTCAGTAGCTGGTATGGATTTAGGTAAATAGAAGGAAATCTCCTCAAAATTCTCTCCTCTCATGTTTTGTTATGATCTAAAAGGTATAAAAGTCACTATAAAGGAGTCGTAAATCAAATCAAATCAACTTTGTTCAGTAATTTCAAGATTTTTACACTAAAATAATCTGAAAGTAAAATCCTTTGTAAAAATCTATACCAACAATGTACTTAAAATTGTGCTTTTAACTTACCGTTATATAAATATATTTCCATTTCTTTATAAAAAACGAGCTAATACATCGAACAAACGTTGGATTTTTCACCAAAAACTATTCGATTACTAATTTTTGAAGCAAAAATCGCCCAAAATATGTGAATAAAACCCAGCTGTGGCCGTCAACCGCTGCAAAAGTTCATTGACCGCTCGACATTTCCAAACAATCTTCAAAATTTCCGCGATTGACAACCGAACTCGTCCCTGATTGGTTCAAATATGGTAAAGTACTCACTTTAAGGATTGCGTCACTCCTGTTTAGGATGACGAGATCGGGAATTAACACGACCGTTAACTGTAGTTACATCATACCAAAATGGAAAATAGCATTGGATTTTAACCCACTCACTTTAATTTTGAAATTAACGGCTCGTGTTAACTTGTGAGTTTGATCATAGGTCTGATTATTTGAAAGTTGTTAAACAGAAGACAAATGTTACGGAGAAAACAAATGTGATTGCCATGGAACGAAGCAAAGCCTACTCGTATCATTTTGATAAAAAGACGAAAAATAATTAAAAAATTAAGGTACTCTTTTACCCAGATCCCCGCCAATGAACTAATCGTAAAATTTAAAATTGACCCAAAGTAAAGTGCTCTAATCCATTATGTTTAACAAATATCATTAGAATATCGTTTGGCATTATTTAATAAAATGAAAAAAAAAATACAATTTTTTTTTTAACACCCTGTATTTCGAAAACGAAGCGACATGCGAAAAACTTTTATGCCACATTTTCGTCTTAAAATAAGGTGAGGATTCACCTCCTTTATTTTTTCAGAGAGGTTAGGAAACGCCCTGTATAAGTCAATGGCATTTTTAAACTTTGACAGCTTCTAGCTTTTTAACGGTATATCTTAGAGCAAAGCGGCTTACATGTCCCTATCTTACTTTTTTATTATCTTCCCGAGAATACAAATTTCCGGTTAAACCGGAAGTACCATATTTCCGGCTTTCGAGTTATATCCGGTTTAACAAAAATTTACATTTTTGGGGAGATAATAAAAAAGTAAGATAGGGACATGTAAACCGTTTTGCTCTACGACGTACCGTTAAAGAGCTAGAAACTGTCAAAGTTCAAAAATATAGATTTTCAAATGTCGATATCTTCGAAACTATTAAGTTTAGACTTATTATGTACTTACTAAAAAATAATTGTTATTTCATGTAGAACCCAAAAATAGTGTAAGATATAGCGTGTTTCATTTAAAAAAATACAAGTTTTGTTCGCCCCACTTTTTTGAGCCACCCTATATAATGTAAAATATTTTTAAAATATGCCACTTTTACTTCCAGGCCTCAAGCTGTTTCAGTATTTTTGATAAGTTCTTCGATAAGGATGTAATCTTCCGTCCCCGCTTCGTTGGCGGACCCGGTATAACATCATAACACACTTGTAGCATAAATAACTATTTTCTAAAATAGTTTTAGAGAAAGTATAGTCTAGAGTCTAGAACTATAATGGAATGACATTTCCTGCTTTTTGTAGAATATACTATTAAAAGTAGTGATAGTAAGCTTTTGCTCTAACTGAACAAAGAAACAGTAAGCGCTTCTCCCTTGTATATGCACAGAAAGACCGTTGCACAAGGTCAAAGCGAACACACTGTGGGAGGTAATGACGTTAGCGCCTTGCGAGCGTTTAATTTGATTTTGATCTTATATATTTCGAAAAGTACTAAAACTTTCAGGACTGACCATGCCTTATAAATGCTTCATAAAAATTAGGTAGATAGCGTAATTTGAGGTTTGACCAAATGACCTCATTCAGTGTTGCCATGCGGAAATCTGATCACAATGGCGTAGGGTAGTCAAAAAGATATCTATTAATTATTTGTCCATTTTAGTTTCTATAAGCCTCTTTATATTAGGTGCAAATAATGTCATGAAAATTATTGCTTCTGCAAATTATTGTACTGCGCAACAGTTTAAATATCAAGCAAGTGAACGATGCAAGACAAATGTCTATGATGCAAACCTTGTATTAACAGTTGTTAAGTCTATACGAAGTCAGTTGATACAGCATTGAAAAAAATATACAGCAGAAACTCAGCTTATCGGCGACATCTTATTATAAAGCATGTACGGCGTGCACCGCAACTGTAGAAATATAAAGTTATTTTACTACATTTATTTATTCTACTTTCCACCTACATCATATTAATATTAATTAATAGATGTAGATTAGATTAATGAATCCATTGATATTGATATAAATCGTGTGATTGTGTTATTACTACCAAACAAAATATAATGAATAAGTGCTACGACTATTAAGGCTATTAAAATATAAATCATTACTACTTACCTACTGGAGTAATGGAGAAGAGAAAATTGTTAGTTTATTTCATTTAATAAAAGTCACAAATGATAAATTAACGTAGGTATATGTATACGAACTATGGAGTTTATTCGTCACTATCATAATTTTCAAAAGTTGAGTCGTTATTCACAGTAATAATAATGGGAGTGATCGGTGCTAAGATGTAATATTTACTTTATTTTTTAATTACATTGGATACACGCGCCCTTTATATATCACTTTTAATTATTTCATCTACTACTGTCCTGATATTATTTAGTACAGAGTCGCTTAATTCTGACGATTGATTATATTTACGTAATTTGCTTTTAATAGCAGGTCACACCATCTCAATTGGGTTGAAAACACAATAACATAGAGGCAGATGTAAAATAGAATGACCGTTTGTTTGCTTCAAAGAGTTCATCGATTACATATTCCTTTATGAAATTTTTCCATCTGATTAGTGTCAATAATTCCTTTTTAGTATTTTTCTCTGGTATTTCTAGGCATTTATTTTTCATAAATTTTAATATATTAGGTTTTTTTGTACTGGTGTCCGGAAATTTTGTTCAGTGACGAGAATGGTACGATGCATTGTCCATGTCTATTACAAATATCGACTGTCATGTTCTCGTGATAGTCAGCAGAGAATTGCTTTATGTTTTTGGCAGACAACAACAACGCATTTGGAATGAATCCTTTTTACTGCCAGCACGAAGAATTATAATTCTCTTTCCCCTAGAGCATGGAGTGCTTAACGTAAACTTTTTGTTGTTATCTACCCACCCATATTGGACGATATCGTGGGTATATTATCTTCCTTATTAAATACCTGTATTGTTTATTTTGCGCAAGTATTCTTGTCTATTGTCAACTATACGTGCTGATTCCATAAGAACCATCCATTTGTTCAATTTTTTTATGAATAAAATCGCAATCGAGTAAATCATTTCTCAAAGTATCTAATGATTTTAAGTGATAATCTGGATAGTCCATTAACTTATCCCTAGATATCTCTAATGTTGGCACCTTTATTTACAAATCCGCTTAAATTGACTCCAAATTAGCTCTAAAATCGTCTGTTTCATTGTTATTAGTATCCAAAGGTCGCCAAAATGCAATATTTTTTCGAATTATTAACCGAAACACTAAATAAAATTAAACAAGAGATTCTGTAAATAGCCACTTAAAATAATTTCAACCGCTGTCCGGCAATACCGCATCTGGCTCGAATTTATTTAAACATACGATTCAAAAAATATCAGCATCGAATTAGGAATAAAGGAACTATGACCAATCAAAACTGGCCAGTGGCTAATCCCGCCCATATTTTTCTATAGCAAGCGCTTTTAGTCCAAGTTGGCTATCTACGAGGAGTAATCAATTTAAAATCTCTATGCTTCTGTGATGTGTAAATGACAGATTTACTAAGTTGCTAAAAGCCCATTTAGGTATGATTTAGGAGCAACTCTGTATATAGCGAATCGGTTAGTTTTAAGTATTTGCTCACGCTCACACTGTTGTTATAATAAGAGTGTATATCCTTGATAAGTGTTTCAAAATACTGCAATAGAGGATTGTATTATAATTAAGTCCGTATAATGTACTAGTATTAACAAATAAAATGTTTCTAAAATAAAAAAAAAATGTGAAAACAAGAAAATTAATAGTACCCCGTATAAAAAATTAACTCCATGCTGTCTCATCTGAGATCGTATAAACTTTAACAATAGCATTAAATGATTTGTATTAATTTATTTCTTCCATGTTTATACTCTGATGAAACTATATTTTTATCCGATTGTGTCAAAAAATGACGTTTTATAGATCAGATATTTGGACGAAAAGGTAACCTTTTCAATAAGGTATTGATTATTGCGCTGGTAGCTAGGCAACCTTTGTCGTCCTAGTCCGAAAAACATTTTGTCGGACGCTAAAATATTTTCAACAGTTTATTTTATTCAATTATTTACAATATTTATATTAAATGTACAATTAGAACAATTTTGAACAAGAACGGGGTGATGTAAATTTGATTTTGAGGATGTGTTATTATTTTTGGTCTCCGTTATGATATTATTCTCCAATGTTGAACTCGATTGGGAGACGGATTGCGACACCTGAGTCGAGACTGACTGCAGGTCAGATTGTGGAATGTTGAATATTTTCTTGGTCAGCTCTAACTTATTACTTAAGGAATCATCTATGTAGCCCTCGGCTACTCCCGAAGACTTCCAGCCTCCATGCCGTTTTAGAGATGTTATGTCTGCTCCCGCATCTACAAGTAATGTGGCCGATGTTCTTCTGAAACAATGTCCCGTGAATTCCTTGGCATTCGGCAGTTTTAAGTAAGATGCTATTTCCTGAGGTATAGAGCCAAATTTGTGTATACCGACAACTTGCTTATGGCATTTTCCATTGCGATAAGACACAAAAAATCGCCCATCACTCATATTTGTTGGACGTAAAGCCAGATAATTTCTATAATACTTTAGATATTCTCCAGTCACCGTAAATGATCTCGGTTTGTTTGTTTTATTATAGGGAATTTTTATTAACAAAGCCGTTCCCAAATCTTGTATGTCATCAATTTTCATATGAGCCAGTTCTTCTCGACGACATGCGCCCGCGATTCCAAAAATAAAAGCAACCTGTAATTAAGAAAATTGTTAGTCAGAAATTTAAAATACTATTATATAGTTACATTTACCTTCAATATTAAGTATTTGTCATCTGGAGCATGGCAAAGGAATTTGTGAACCTCTTCTCTAGTTAGGATCCTTGATTTCTTTGGACAATATCCAACACTTTTTTGTTTCAACAATGCTCGTAATCTCATGTATTTAGATATATCAATATTCTGTTTTACATTTACCACTGCACGTAGCATAGAATACTGCGACCACAGAGTAGATGACTTCATAGTTTTCGATAATTCCGCCATATAGACCAAGAAGACGTTTTCGGAGAACGACTGTATATTTTTTTCTTGCCGGTAATCCATAAATTTTTTATAAGCTCTTTCATATATTTCCTTAGATTTTTGTGGCAACAAATGTAACATTACTTCCTTGGCAGTTTCTTGAATGTCAGGTGGTGTACCTTCTATAAGATCATCGTCTATTTCCATTTTTAATTGTGTTTTTCAGGTTTTAAAACTAGCAGAACACGAAAGATTAGTTAAAACTATCGCCTGATTGATAAAACGTCAGTTGATAATATTAATTTAATTATTTGTTAGATCCATGGATACGCATATTACAGGTTTCATTGTTCAAACATTCAAGGGACAAAAAATTACAATGCAAGATGAAATATATTGGTTTTCTTAATTTTTACATTATTTTATAATCCGAGCAAAAACACAATCGGATAAAAAATAACGTATGTTATACGGACGAAAAATGTATTTCGGACTATGCGGGTTACTGCATGGCCTCGGCTTTGCCTCGTCCAGTAATCTCCCGCAATACGTCCGAAATACTGCATTTTTCGTCCTTGTAACATAATATACTATTAGCTTTTAGAAAGCCCAACAAGGCCTCCAAAACACTTGGCCACATTAAATTCTTATGAAAAATTCAAGATGGCGGGAGCCGCCATTATCTCTTAATTATTTGTTGTTTCTACTCATCGCTTAACTGACTTATTTATTAGTTAAATTATTATCACAAGTCGTAGTTAAAAACTTGAAGTTGTTAATATTTTTTCATACTTTCAGAATCAAATTGTTCGCCATTTTGAAACGGCAAACTGTAGAGTATTAAAATTGCAGTGCTAAAATTAACGTAGAGCGGACTTTACAATGAGGTATGACTTGTCCCCCCCCCCTCGCATTCCATTTAAGAAAGTATTCCAGGATGGCGAATCTCGACCATCGTAAACACGAAAATAACAATTTTTTCCTCAAAACTAAACATTTCACTTATCATTTACAGTTACCGAATTTGAATAATATATCTCAAGCCAATCTCGATTTAGTAGAGGGGGGAGGGGATTTTTGTTTGGACTGTATATCTCGTTTTTAGAGCGGGATTACGGTGTCCATGTGTTTTTTAAATCTCTCATTACTGTTTTGCTCCTGACTCGCCTAGCCTGTTGTTATTTTTTGTCCCAGCTGGATTTATTTAAAAGTTTCTAAGGCTAATTGTTCGCCCTGGTCCCTTTTGTTTGTCATGAACTCTGTTCCATTGAAATTCAAATCCAGCCCTATTTTTTTGTTAATTTGTAGATGCCAATCATTAGGCTTTTCAATTCTGCTTTCAGTTTTCCAAATACCACTTAAATGCGGTAAATATTCACAATTGATATTAATAGATACTTCTAGTTTCCCAGTTAATTGTTCTAATTGCGGCTTCAAGGGCAAGTGTAAATAGTTTGGGCGATAAGGAATCTCTCTGGCTAGCTCCCTTTCCTTTAATTATTTTCTCTGATGTTTCGTAAACTTGTATTAGGAAGGTTGCATTTTATACGTGCTGACGCTGGGGTTCGGTTGGATATCGATACGGAACCTAAAAAGTGTGCCAGGATCGACGCCCTAATAGGTGGGAAATACTTTTTATATAAAATTTTATCTTCTGGGGTTCAGTACTGCTTGGTTAGAAAATAATTTATGTCAGTTTCGGAAAATAAAATATACACTGAACATCAACATTAACGCACCACTAAAAATTTCCAACAATTTTGATGTTATATATATCCTCTAAACCTATTGTCCGATTTAAATGATTTTTTTTTGCACATGATAGGTTTATCCTTTAGGAATATTACTGTACTCGCAATTTTTGTTAGGAAGTTAATTTTCATGGTATACCGGGTGCAACAAACATGTTGTGTTTTTTCCCCGAAATTTGAAACACCCTGTGGAATATTCTAGGATTTGTACAATATTGCATAGTAATTCTAACGTGAGCCACGTGATCTCTCAACGTTTTGTTTTATGGTTCAATTAGTTGTATTCAATATTAATGAAGATAGACACTTTTTTAAATCAACTTGTTTTTTAATCATAAATCACACTTTTATGGATACCTTGATTAACAAACATAAGTAGGCTATGTGAGCAAATGTCAAAGTAACTGTCAGCAGGTTTTGTATTTTAAAAATTATTTCAATTACCAATTGGTGCGTCCATCCAGCGACATGATGAATCTTCTAAAGAGGTAGTGGACTACGACCATAATTTCGTCATTGTCAAATTGTTTAGGTTTATTTAGAAAAAAAACCTGAACTAATCTGAACCAACGAACAAATTCAGTAATCAGCAATGGTCGCTTTTCAGTTTAAAAATATAGTTTTAAAGGAAGTAGTCCATAGCTCAAAGTGTAGTGAATATTTATTTAATATGAATATTTTATTTAATATAAAACCACTCGTTTGACCCTATATCTGGCACCATAGTGTAGCAATTTTAAAATTGACACTACTGACTTTGTGGGGAATGTTAGTACTTACCTTTGATTCCTACGGTCATATTTCCACAAGGTGCATCTTTTATAGTTGTTTTGTTCAAAAAGTTGTTTATTAAATTGTGTCATCTTTGTTTACAGAAAACTAGTCAAAATATGTGGGGTTAGAAGTAGTGCGTTCGCGTTTGTGTTGGTTAATTGCACAAGACGCTGCAAGTAGGTTGACCACGTATTTCCGTTTCTGGCTACCGTTAGGTCACAGAACGCCCATTTTTACTTTTGGCAATTTTATGTATAAACAAAGTTGTTTGGATTTATTTTCCTTATTTCATTATTTAATTTAGGTTCTGGTAAAAGCCCACTCTCTTATCGTTCTGATCGTTTATGGTGTGTCTCTGTTCTCCTATTTTCTTGTTGGGGTTAGGTTAAGTTGCCAAAACTTAAAACATTATTGAAGGAGAAAGGGTTTCTTAGGAGTTCTCGGGGCCTTTAATTTGACTTTCTTAAAATCCTTTAGAGAAGAAGGTCAAGCCAGCCGCTGTTAGGCCATTTTTTTTGTCAAAAGGCCACGAGGTCTCACCCCCCTTTTAGAGGTAAGCTCCTTTTATTCCTTTTTCTGGGTTGTTGTTCTTGTTGGGATTCAGTGGTTAATTTTCTTTTCTATTATTTTTAGGGGTTTTGTTGGTTTGTTGGATTGGTTTTGCTGCTTGTTTTATTATTGGGTTTTTGATGCCGCTCAAAATTCATGTAGGCTAGGAAACCACCTACCACATGGAATTTTTAGGCTCACGCAAGAGCTTGGGGTTTTAGTTCGGATGTGTCAAGTCAATTTCTCCTGACCTACCAGGATCAGTGCGGAAGAAACCACATGGGGCCATCCTGACCTGGCTGCACAGACTGGTATAAAGGACAGTATAAAGTCGTCTGAGTATACTTTTAATAATTCAATTAATATTTATCGTCACCATAGTTTCACAATAACCCATTTCAACTTATTACTTTTTTATTTCAATAATTAACTAAAATTTAATCGGTAACTTTTTTTAATGTAAGGCGATCTTGAGTTGAGGTCACATTTTTCATATCACCAAAGGTAACAAATTGAAGTTTTAAAGGTTCTAGAATCTTCAGAGGTTATATAGATACTTAAACCCATGGTTTCATAAATCGTTGAGTCATGAAAAGCTCGGTTAAATTTTTTTATACTTTATTCTTAAACATAAACAACTTTAATTCAGGCTAATTTTCAAACAATTTAACACTGATCATATACCTAGCATAAACCCTTTCTTTTGGTCAAGTTTTTTATTTAATAAACACTTTATTGTTTGTGTGGGAAAACTTTGGTTTCATTTATTGTGTAGCTTTCCAATACGTTCTAACATTCGGTATATTTTTCCTAGTTAGGACTTCTGTCAAACCAGGTGGCGCCCAAGCCAAGCCAACAGCGAGGGGAAGGTGTAAGTATAACGGACCACGACCTAGTGCCTCCACATAACGAGCTACCGTCAGCAGATAGTGGCAACCTGTTGTCCATGACAAAAGGTTGCCACTGTCATAAAATAGCGCTTAGTATCGTGGGGCTTTGCTTTTCATTTTTTACACCTTCCTTCGTCCTTTTATGGTGCTTGACTTTTAACTTTCCTTAGTAGGGCAACTTCTTACAACCTTGAACCTTAATAAATATAGTGTGATTACCTATATACCCTTATCTTTATCCTACCTTATCTTTATCTGTCTTGGTTTAAAAGCTCAAATATTTTTAGATTTATATTTGGGGAGTTTTTAAACCTATTTTTTTTATCTTGCCAGAGCTAATATTAGACCTAATATTTTGGTATAAGAAAGACAGTTGCTTTAGTTCAATTATATTTGGTATATGACAAAAGGTTGCCACTGTCATAATAGGTCTTCACTGCTGCATTACGGGCACTACTCTGAATATACTAGAAACACAGAAAGCTCTAAAAGACCCTAACCTAAACAGTATTAATGATCAGATAAATTTCTCATGCTTCTCCTTTTTCAATTCAATTAATTTTCTATAACAATTACGTCTTTAAATATTTATATACTTTTATTCTTTAAGCCTAAGGGTCCCTATTCATATGTCACACTATTTTCCTTTATATTGATACATCTACTTCAAGCGGTAAAGTTCATCTGCCCACGTGTTCATAAAATGTTAACCTTTTATCCTTTTTACTACTTACTATTTCTTGAATTTTGAAATCTTTCACAATGAGACCTATACTGGAGAATTTTCGATAGTTAAACTACCAAAAAATCATCTGAAATTTAAATAAATCAGTTTCCGTTTGCAACGAACATAAGCGGACGTTTGTTGAAAAAAACCTGTCAATCCGGCCCTGTTTAAAATATTTTGATAAAAATTACACATTTTACTGAGACGATTTCAGTGCATCATCACTCCAAAAATAAATTAAATCAGTGCAAAATGACAAAAAATATTCACAATTAAAAAGCGTACTCCTTTAATTTGAGCCACAGTGTATATGTTTATATGCTATTTGTTGTTATATTTCAGCTTTATTCACTTCCCAACACTCCTTGAACCATTGCCAGTGGATGACACCGTTGAATACGTGGCTCGGACAGGGCCATCGCATTTCACCATACCTTCCATTTTATTTTCTCTCCTTTTTGGCATGCAGCTATGTGGTGTAACAGCCTTTCCTTTTTCAAGAAGTTAAAGAATAAAAATAAAAAACACAAAACATTAACTAACTGCCCCAATAATAATACATATTTCAGTTTTAAATTTAAAGCAATAGTTCTATAACGTTAAGGAGCTAAATTAAAGACATTCTACCGACAACTTTTTCTGCTCTATGGTAATTCAGTCACATGGTCGATTTTTACAATCAAATTTTGTTATTCTGCACTCATTTTTCTCAATTTTCTCTTTTTACTTTAACAATTTTTATTATTTTGATTTGTTCTTTATTTATTTATATCATCACACATTTTTTATAATTACAGATTTAAACTCATTTCACCTTAATGTCACCCACTGTATATAAGCCAGGCTGACGATGAGAGCCACTGCTCCCAAAACATGTTCTTTGTAACAATATCATAGCTATGGTAACATTCATTAAATTAGTGGAGCAGACTTTGTATTTTATTTATTCTTAAAATAGTATATTATGTTACAAGGACGAAAAATGCAGTATTTCGGACGTATTGCGGGAGATTACTGGACGAGGCAAAGCCGAGGCCAGTAACCCGCATAGTCCGAAATACATTTTTCGTCCGTATAACATACGTTATTTTTTATCCGATTGTGTTTTTGCTCGGATTATAAAATAATGTAAAAATTAAGAAAACCAATATATTTCATCTTGCATTGTAATTTTTTGTCCCTTCAATGTTTGAACAATGAAACCTGTAATATGCGTATCCATGGATCTAACAAATAATTAAATTAATATTATCAACTGACGTTTTATCAATCAGGCGATAGTTTTAACTAATCTTTCGTGCTCTGCTAGTTTTAAAACCTGAAAAACACAATTAAAAATGGAAATAGACGATGATCTTATAGAAGGTACACCACCTGACATTCAAGAAACTGCCAAGGAAGTAATGCTACATTTGTTGCCACAAAAATCTAAGGAAATATATATAAGAGCTTATAAAAAATTTATGGATTACCGGCAAGAAAAAAATATACAGTCGTTCTCCGAAAACGTCTTCTTGGTCTATATGGCGGAATTATCGAAAACTATGAAGTCATCTACTCTGTGGCCGCAGTATTCTATGCTACGTGCAGTGGTAAATGTAAAACAGAATATTGATATATCTAAATACATGAGATTACGAGCATTGTTGAAACAAAAAAGTGTTGGATATTGTCCAAAGAAATCAAGGATCCTAACTAGAGAAGAGGTTCACAAATTCCTTTGCCATGCTCCAGATGACAAATACTTAATGTTGAAGGTAAATGTAACTATATAATAGTATTTTAAATTTCTGACTAACAATTTTCTTAATTACAGGTTGCTTTTATTTTTGGAATCGCGGGCGCATGTCGTCGAGAAGAACTGGCTCATATGAAAATTGATGACATACAAGATTTGGGAACGGCTTTGTTAATAAAAATTCCCTATAATAAAACAAACAAACCGAGATCATTTACGGTGACTGGAGAATATCTAAAGTATTATAGAAATTATCTGGCTTTACGTCCAACAAATATGAGTGATGGGCGATTTTTTGTGTCTTATCGCAATGGAAAATGCCATAAGCAAGTTGTCGGTATACACAAATTTGGCTCTATACCTCAGGAAATAGCATCTTACTTAAAACTGCCGAATGCAAAGGAATTCACGGGACATTGTTTCAGAAGAACATCGGCCACATTACTTGTAGATGCGGGAGCAGACATAACATCTCTAAAACGGCATGGAGGCTGGAAGTCTTCGGGAGTAGCCAAGGGCTACATAGATGATTCCTTAAGTAATAAGTTAGAGCTGACCAAGAAAATATTCAACATTCCACAATCTGACCTGCAGTCAGTCTCGACTCAGGTGTCGCAATCCGTCTCCCAATCGAGTTCAACATTGGAGAATAATATCATAACGGAGACCAAAAATAATAACACACCCTCAAAATCAAATTTACATCACCCCGTTCTTGTTCAAAATTGTTCTAATTGTACATTTAATATAAATATTGTAAATAATTGAATAAAATAAACTGTTGAAAATATTTTAGCGTCCGACAAAATGTTTTTCGGACTAGGATGACAAAGGTTGCCTAGCTACCAGCGCAATAATCAATACCTTATTGAAAAGGTTACCTTTTCGTCCAAATATCTGATCTATAAAACGTCATTTTTTGACACAATCGGATAAAAAAGTTGTTTCAGTTGTTTGTTATCTGGAAAATTAGTAGTTCCATTTAAGAAAAAGTGCGGTATGTCAATAATTTTGACATTTGACATTTAATGAAAATTTTGACTTCCTGTTATAAAACTTTACGCAATACCCTATAATTTATCTTTTTAGTCAACCTTCTCGCTCAAAAAATAAGTATTTTACAGCCACGTAAAAGTGGGACAAATTTAAATGAAAGCGCTGGACAGGGTGTTCCACTATAAATGGAGCCCCCTCTTAATTTTTAAATTCGATGGTATAGGCAAAAGTGGTAAATGGAAGAGTAGAATATGGTGCAATGTAAAGCTTTTTAAGAAATATATTTAGTATATACAGGGTCTTTCAAAATGGCGTACTAAACAAAATTGTATTTTTTTCTTATGGAACACCCCATATCTTAGACTATTTTTGGTACATAAAATTATAATTATTTTTTAATATGTGCATTATAAGTCTAAATTTAATAATTTCCGAGATATCGAGATTCGAAAAATTACATTTTTGATATTTGACAGCTTCCAGCTTTCTAACGTTTTCACGTCTTAGAGCAAACCGGCTTACATGTCCCTACCTTACATTATTATCTTCCCAAAAGTATGAACTTCCGGTTAAACCGGATGTAACTAGAAAGCCGCGAAAATAGTACTTTTGGTTTAACCGGAAAGATGATCAAAAAGTGAGATAGGAACATGCAGCCCGTTTTGCTCTAAGACGTATCGTTTGCAAGCTTGAAGCTGTCAAATTCCAAAAACGTAATTTTTGAAAAGTCGGTATCTCGGAAACCATTAAATTTAGACTTACAGTGTACTCACTAAAAAACAATTGTAATTTTATGTAGAATCCAAAAAGCTGCTAAGATATAGGGTGTTCCATAAGAGAAAAATGCATTTTTGTTTACTATGCCTTTTTGCAAGACCCTGTATATACTAAATCTATTTTTTAAAAAACTTTATATTGTACCCTACATTTTTTGTATTTACCATTTGTGCTTGTACCATCGAATAAAAAAAGTTAAAGGGGAGGGGTGTCCATTTATAGTGGAACATCCTATACTTACAAGTATTTTTCCTTATAAATTGCATTTTGGTAAAAAATTCCACAAATGTTTTTTTTTATAGTGTAAACTCGTTGTGTGCCTTAAATATTCATCAAAATAGTCATTTTGAGTAAGTATAAGTAAAAAAATTTTCAATTGCTTCTTTAATTTTCGATTAATTAATTTTAAATTAAAAATATTTTATTTATAGAGTAATAAATATATAAATAAATAGCAAGTTAATTTATAGAATAATAAAATTGCAGGGCTTAATTTAACGTAAAAAGCTATTGAAATTAGGTATCACTAGACCCCACCTCTCTATTTAAGAAAGTTTTCCGAGATGGCTGATCTCGGCCATCTTGAACAAAAAAATTACCACAAACACACTTTTCTTTAAAACTAAGTATTTCACTTATCATTTACAGTTACCGAATTTGGAAAAAACGAATGTACAAAACGTCATCAAAAGAATAGCTGAGTCAAAGTGGAATTGGGCAGATTAGGTAGCCAGAAATAGGAAAACTGGAGCGGTGAAGTAATAAGGTGGAGACCGTGTCCACAAAAAGATAATAGAGGAAAAAGGTGAAACATCAAAAGTTGTTGCGTATATTAAATTTTCAGATTACCTATCATAGAAAACTTCTTTAAAAAAAAAATATTTAAGGTCCTTGTTATTTCTCTTTTATTAACGACACAATAAGTTTACGTCCGCCTTAATAGATATAGCTTTGGAATTTAGGTCAATATAAAAGTCCTTGACACTAACACCTCTATTCACAACATTTTACTATGCGAACAAAGTGTAGGTGTATATGAAGTTTGGAAAGGCAACCTAATTTTCTTATTACCAATGTTTATAGTTGAAACTCTGGCTATTTTAAAATTTCTACTGAAACTGTTTTCAATTGGGAAAATGTAAGTAAACACTCAGGTGTTTTTCAATAAATATGTAATAATATCAATCGTCGCGGTCTCAGCATATCCAAATAATCTTTTTTAACACGCTATTACGTAAATTTCCAATAAAAAGTTGTTAAAAGACGACTCAACAGTCGCCTTTTAGAAACTCTATTGGTGATGCATGTAAAATCATCAAAATTATCACATGTCCGTTGAATTCTGTGTAATACCAATAATATATTTAAATAATAGCTAGTACACGTGCAGTTTTTTTTTTTGTTTCAAGCAATAGAGAAAAAAAGCTTGCGATCAAGAATTATTTGCATCCAAGAGGGCTTGGAATTAAAAACGTAGGGCTTGGTTAAGATCCACATATATATAACCAATATATTGCTAATACCGTGTCACAGAAATGTCCCCGGCATGCATTTTCCGGAACTGTTGGGCCTGCGCAGTTCGCGTGTACATCAGGTCCGGCTTTACAATTATTTAACTTAATGTGTTGGAAGAGGTTATTGATTTATAAAAAAAAAGCAACTATAGTAAGTCTTGGTATAATATGAAACATAAGAAGATGTAAGGCATTAATTTTCTCGAAGAAGTAAAAAATTATGAAAATTTCAGGACTTGCGTATTTTGGGGCGTAAATAACGAAATTGAAATTACGAATTACAATTTAGTTTTTGGCATAGTTCTGTAAGTATTATTGGTTGCTCTTAACACCGTAACAGTTGCCCTTTGTCGCCTGGTCTCCTTCTATCATTTTCTATACAACATACGACGAAAGTTGCAAGAATTTTTTTTTTTTTAAGATTAAAAGTAAGTCAGAACGCCGGTTTTAAATGTTTATAGTAGACTTGATAAACATGTGCATTTGTCTTGCCTTGGCACTTTGTAGAAGAGAAAATAAATGTGTTATCATATAATTGCGAAAAGCCTAAATGCAGCGCATTATAAAAACTATAAAACAGTGAAACAAACAATTATGCTATTTATATATTTATTTATATTTTAAAAGTACAGTTAAGGTTTTAGTAGAAAGAATGTTAATGTTCAGCACACTAAAAAAAACAAACAAAAAGGGGGGTAATACAAGTAGAATTTGGGTGTATTATGTAATCTTTAAACAAAAATATAGGTTTTTACGTTGAAATATGGAGGCAACAGTAAAATAGCAGCCGTATTGACGAAGCACATAATATTAATGTAAAATTAGATATACTGTAAATTATATAAGGTAATTATTAAAACACAGAAATGCAATACACAATTTTTCTTTGTAAACAACATTCATGAACACAACACTAGGACACAAAACAATATATACCAACACAATATTAGCACTAACAAAGGTTTATATAATCCAGTATCTCAGGCTTCCGCTACCTTCAACGCTTTGCCGGAAAACTTAAAAACATCTAGGAATATAAAAGTATTCAAAATTCTTTTAAAACAACACGTTACAATAACAAATGCAAATTGTTGCTGTGGTAGAGTCTGATTTTTCTATAATTTAGCTTTTATTGTACAGTTTATACTAGTCAGTATCCTCAATACCAGTGTTATATACACTGCTTAGGGGATTTTTCTTACGATCTAATGTAAATTTACTTAGTTAATAAAGAAATTTTCAAAAAAAATTTTGTTAGGGCGACAAGAAGAGAAAAGCATTTTTAAAATATTTCACTACTAGACATTCAATAACCAATGTGCGCTGTATATAAGGGTGGTACCCATACATTGGTACTGGAAAGTAAATAGACAACCATGACTGTAGTAGTACAAAGTACAAATATATTTATAAGTATGGAAAAAATTATTTAAAAAAAGACGTTCTTCCAATTAAACCTAATTGAAAGTACACCGAAGTTAGCATAAATATATCGGTAACAAACATCTATTGGTAAAGTGTTTTTATCAATAATTGATGTAAAAGCTTTTTTTGTGCCCGAAATTACAGGAAAAAAAATGAAGTTGTTAACAAAATTTATGTGTAAAAATGTAAGTACTAAACTAATGACATAATATCTGCTTGGAATTGCTATTACAAATATGCAAGAATTTAGGAAATATTGCAACAAGTAAGTAAAAAATTTTAGGCAATTAAAAAAAAGATATATACTAATTATTACTGGTATTATAACAGGGTTTACATTTCAAAACGAACCAACCCAAATATCTCTTTATTTTGAGGGAAATAACATTTGACAAGAAACATCAATTTTAATATCAAGGAAGAAATTTAATTACACATTTGATAGAATTTTACTATTGATTTGATTGATTGATTGATTGATTGTGGTCCGGTGGAAAATGAAAACCATGTATAAATAAATTATAAATTACAAATATCTATAATAGATGTACATTTTACTGATGATGAAACGAAATCAATTAATCAAATCTAATAGAGTTTGCTCTTTGCTAACATTAAAAAATCTGAACGGGTATACATTTTTGCCATCAATTTAATTACATGTCTTTATATGAGTACATAGGTACATATTATTTGAGCCTTTACATTGAATTTTAGGCGAAAAGTTAAAATAATCTAGCTTTGATAATTAACAATGTTTAGGGAAGCGTTTTTTACTATAAAAGGATAGCTCACGCAAGACTTTAGCTCCTTGTATCCTCTGAGTAAATCAAATCTCTTACAACATAATCTGAACTGCTAATCCAGGTTAGTTTACCACTAAAAGCAATGTAACAGGTTTGCTTTTTTTAATTTGCCAAAAATCAGTAAACAAGTTGGACACAAATAACATATTATTATCCCTAGTAAAAACTCTGTCCAGTTTCAAATTGGATATATGTTTGTAAAGAACGTTATGGTAGGTATACCTACAAACAGCCTAAATATTCAAGAAAAAACACTTACCTAAATAAATACGTGATTGTGTTGAAAGCAAGGTAAATGCCATGAGGAAATACAATTTTAAAATTATTCTAAGTAGCCCACGTCCTTACCTGAAGAACTGAATTCGGGTTAGTTCAGGTTAGTTTTTAACGAAAGTTCCACAAATTACAATAAATAACTAAAAATCACTCAAGAAATCTCACAATAAACACGCCAAATACTATGTAAATATAGAATAAAGTGACAACCGGCTCTGGACAATATAAACGTTAAATATCAAAAAATCGTAGAAATTGGACGTACTGCGCATGAGCCACAGTTCCGAAAAATCACGCATGCCGAGGACATTTTTAGATCCGTCGGCAATTAGCTTTGTTTTTCTACTGGTGGGAGTTCAGTGTTTAGATCACAATTATAAGGGGACGATATATCTAACCAAATCTAGGTTAAAATTGTGTCAAATTTATATTATGACATGATATGCCAAACGGATGAGTATTAAAATAAGTAAACAAACACAAATTTATTTTTGTTGTTTACAAAATTAATAAAGAAAGAATATAGAAGAAGGAAAATAAAAATTATAGAAATTGCTGATTGCTCCCAGCATAAATTCACACGTCTCTTCATATTTTCGATAGCGTTGACCAGCATCTCTGGAGAAATGTTACCACATTCTTGGATAATCCTTTCTTGTAACTGTTCTAAAGTTTCAACTGGTATTTTAAAAATATTGTTCTTCAAATAAGGAAAAATAAAATAATCCATAACCGTCAAAAAAAGTGATCTGGGCGGGAATTCAATGTCTGTTCGAAAACTGATGAATCTGTCATCGAAAAAATTGCGTAAGTAGGTAATAGTTTCGGCGGATGTGTGGGCGGTTGCATCGTCCTGTTAAAAAAAACGTTGTTCATCGCTAAGTAAGTAATTGCTACACAAATGGATTCCAACAATCGTCCCTATACGGCTGTGTCATGGACAAAAATAGGACCAGGAATTCTTCTTCAGGAAATCAGCCAACCAGCCACCAATTTCAAAACTTCACTAAGAAATTTGGATTTTCGCTACTCCACATGCGTGTACTCTGGGAATTATTCACATAACCGGTGAGGTGGAACCAGTCTTCATCAGAGAAAAACGCCAGGTCTAATAAGTCATTTATTTCCAATAAAGTTTGGTTAAACCACTGAGAGTAATTCCTGCGTCTTTCAAGATCCGCAGCTGGTATTTCCTAAAATCCTTGTTCTTTATAAGGAAACAAGTTTAACTGTTTTTTTAAGAATAATCCTGCATGTTCTTCCCACTTCTTGAGACAGGCGTCTTACACACTTTGTTGGCGTATTTTGCATTATTTCTCGAACGTCTTGCAACAAGTTCTTATGTTCCTACAGATGGTCTTCCAGCTCTTTTTTTATGTTGTATAGAACCTGTTTCCCTTAACGGAGCCACGGTTCTTCTCAGGCAATGATAAAAATCCCCAGCAGTAAAAGCGACGTTATGAGAATTTTTAAGAAATACTAATTAATCATTTATTTTGGTAAATTTGGCATCCCAATAGATCGCGGATTCCTGGACCAGAAATTATGACATACAGTGTGTATCAGCAAAATGGAATAAATTTGATAATAAATACATGGGGGCGTGTCCGAAAAAACGCTCGGACACGTCGATTGGTATTTCTAGTTGCGCATTTTCTTCAATAAAAACTTTTTATACAGGGTGTGTCATGTAACAGTGGCTAATACTAACTATCTTATTTTAAATACAACATCCTGTATATTATTCCATTTTTGGATTCTTCAGAAAATTTTAGACATATTTCATGTACAATATCCAAACCTATCTTCAACTGTTTCGGAAATATTAAGTGTTTTCCGATTTATTGCAAAAATCAACAACACACTAAAAAACTAATAAGTAATACTGTTTATTTCTGGATAATGTAAAAAACAAAAAAAAAACATTAATGTAGGAGATGTTGAAAATTGATGTTAAAATATTTTTACTGGGGTATGAAATAAAAAAATGTATAAATAGTTTTGTTTACTTTTGTTTAAAACGCCTGACCTTAGCAAATTGTTGTCTGTCTGCATGACAGTAGTTGTCAGTCTTATAGTCGTTTGAATTTCGTTAACTGCATATCAGAAATATGGTTTATTTAACAGAAATGCACAAAATAACAATTTTACAGATTATTGGTTATGGAGATAAAAGACGGACACAAATGGAAGTTGCTCACTTATTTCATGAACAATTTTCAAATTTGCTGCCTATAACTCAAGGGACAATTAGTAAAATAGAAAAGCAGTTTCGCCAGCTTGGACATGTGAAGCAGATAAAAAAAAGTAGCTGCCAATGCAATAAGTGATGATACCAAATTAGATATTATGCTTGACTTTCAGGAAAACCCACATACTTCTAGTCGAAAAGCAGCCCCAATGTTCGATGTTTGCCATTCATCGATTATTCGAACATTACAAGAAAATAAAATATATCCCTATAAAATGATACCTACTCATGAGCTCATGGAAGACGATTTTGATAGGAGAACGTATTTTTGTGAACAAATGATGGCAATCTTAGATAAATATGTGATCCAATTAGAACATGTTTTGTTTTCTGATGAGTGCACCTTTACACGTCACGGTCATGCTAATCGTCGAAATTGCCGCTATTGGTATAGGGAAAATCCTCACTGGATGAGAGAAGAACATACGCAATATCCTGAAAAGGTTAATGTTTGGGCAGGAATTGTTGGAGATCATCATAGGTCCCTTTTTCAATAATGGCAATTTAAATGGCGATAATTATTTAGCACTGCTCCAAAATAATGTCTTGCCAACTTTGAAAAACTTATATCCTGATTCACCAAACCCACAACTTCCAGCGAATATGATATGGTTTCAGCAAGATGAAGTACCGCCCCATTATCAAATCAATGTCCGGCAGTACCTCAACCGATGTGTGGATCGATGGAATGGCCAGCACGATCCCCTAATCTGACGACATTAGACTTCTTCTCATGGGGTTATGTCAAAAATATTGTATACAAAACTAAATCCCTCGACTTAGCTGACTTAAGAAGACGAATAACGCGTGCGATTAGATCTATTGTTTAGTTTTTACTAATTTGATAACTTATACAATATTAATATGAACCGAAGTACTGCACGCTTATGCCGCTACAGTTGAAACTGACTTTCTTACGCCCTTCACCCCCTGTCTCCTCAGCCGTCGTAACCACAGACCCGTAAGGCGGACGATACTTATTAGTTAAAGATGTTTTACTAAATGTGAAACAAGAATTAATTAGGACATAAAATGACGCTGAAAAACTTTTATTTGTTTTCACACTAATTAAATTGTGCATTGTTTAATTTAAATTACTTTGAGTCCTCTAAAAGTATGGACTATTTCTTCAAAAAATATTAATACTAAATTATGTAGAATGTTCTAAACATTACAATGCAAAGATTTTCAATATACCTAAACTAGGCAAATTAAGGGGAAACTCGGTATTTTTAATTTGTATTTAGTGATACGCCCTCTAGCGGTCAACCTAGAAACTTAAGAGGTATTTTCAGCGATTTGTCTTGGCCACTGTTTCCAAATATATGATTTTTCCAAAGGTGTACGATAAACGGTTTCTAAGATACAGCCGACGTCCATTCTTAGTGGTCCACCCGATACATCACAAGACAAAGATTCGAATTATTTTTCTGAAATTATTGAAATGTTAATTTATTAGTCATTCGGAAAAGTGTGTTCAAGTACTACCACAAGTAAAGAATAAAATGCTGCGCTGCTGGCGGTGGCCCCCGTAATTTAAGACTACCTCATCTGGTCTTAGCAGTAGTTCCTTTCTCTTTCTCTAACTGATTCTTGTTAGATGAGCCAGGTGATTCAGTAGATCATCCACCTTTTATAGTCAAGTAAACTCTCCGGTGTTGCTTACTTTCGTCGGATTCTATAGCCTCTCTGACAAGTCGTTATACCGCGAAACGATTCTGGGAATTAATCCGGTGAAAGGCAGCAACCAACCTTTAGATTTCTAAGCAAAAAGTAATTTTCTTGAACTACAATCCTTGCCACATGGATTTAAAGTTCTTAATATGTGAACTGGTTTCTTATGTATCTAAAGGAAAACAAAAAGACGATCCCCTCCAATCCAGAACAATTTTCACATTAAACATGTTTTTGTTGTACTTATTACTTATAATATTTACCCGTGAATACTTTTTGCGCCGGGAACTTAAGACTTTGCGGAAACCAAACAGTTCGGTAGGCTAAAACTTTAATGCAAAATTTTAAGCTTAATGGCAAACACTCGAGCAAAATTAAATCTTTGTTGGTTTTGTGTATTTAAGTAGTTTTGGAACTTACTTGACTTCGTTTGCGTAAGGGGTTAATATTTAAGTACGTTTTGGGACACAACCTTCAATGTATGGTAAAATATTTTTTGCGTAAATCCAGTGGCGGTAGCATAGTTGTTCCTGCTTCTTATAAGGGTGCCGTCTCGCTTTGGAATTTGGCTATCATCCTAGTTAATAGAATTTTTGACACTGCGGCTCTGAAAAGCTTTATAAATGTAAAGCAAAACCATTTTCTTCAGTTCTACTAACAAAACATTTTTACTTCCATTACAAGTTGTAAAATAGTGTAACGAGTAATACAAGTATTCCTGTTTCCTGCTATTTTTCTTTATTATTTCTTGTTTCTTTATTTATTTCTCTTCGTTGCTGACTCTCTGTGTACAGGATATTTCAATATGATTCCAGTTATTTCATTGTGATTTTGTCAACAGTCCCTGAACTGCCTCTAATCCATATATACAACTAGAATCAGGTAACATTTTGTCACTCGAAGTCACAGTTGTGAATTCAAGTTATGGTTAGTATAAAGCGGTCTCATTTTGAAGAATTTTGCTCTGGCGTATTCAATTTGACCGTTGACTTTCTGCGTGTTGCGTCTAATCGTGTTTATCATTGTCCATGAATCCATGATCCTAAATATTGATCTTTGGAGACTTCCCACATTGTTGTTAAGTCTGTGTCGTTAATGTTTATATCTATGAACAGCAGTCGTTTTACTTATTATCATGTTCACTATGCCTTTTTTTAAATCAAATTCTTAAAGTGCCACTGTGTAGAATATTTCACATCATAATTATGGGAACTGAAAAAAACTTGATTTAATTATCTTTTTCTACAAATACTGTTAAACAAAGACTTTTTAACGGTTGTTATCAGTGTCTAAAATGGCATCTTATGATACTAGTGTTAAAAATGGATTACTTTTAACACCGGTGTTAAAAATAAATACACGACTTTTTAGTTTTTATTGTTAGCATTAACATTTATTGTACAATTTGAGTAACCAGATATGAATTCCTTCTGCAGTTCCATTGATCAGTGTTTTGTTAACATCTTGTATGCTTGTGAATGAAGTGGAAACAATAGTACTGAACGATGCCGTCGTAAGAAGGCTTCTGGCAACTTTCTTAGGTTCTAGTGAGTTTTCAATATATCCTTCTGCCACTGTTAAGGACTTCCATCCACCGGGTCTTGTGATAGTTCTCAAGCTTGCACAAGAGTCTGCCTGTAAAGTGGCCGAAGACCGACGAAAGCAGTGACTAGTATAAAGCTTCGGATCTTGGAGGTTCTGAGAGAAGAAGAATTCTGCTATGACAGCAGGCTTTTTACCAAAATTTTAAATTTTTAGCACATTTGCTATTCATATATTTGATAAAAATTCGACGATGTCCGATATCTGCCAGCCACACAGTCAGAGTTGGCAAAACTTAATAATCCAATCCTTCATGTTATTGATTGTCAAATTCATATATTAAATGATTTCGTGATTAAACCAGGTACTTCTTCCAACGAAACAGCGACCGCTTTCCCCACAAGTGATGTTATAGTAAAGTAATTATTGTAGATAGGCCAATTTCTCGAATAATTGTGGGAAAATGGAAAAAGGTACAGAACCGCCACCACCAGAGGAGAACGTCTTCAGCAAGGAAGACGATGTGTTGATTAAAACATGTTTATGGAGACTGAGCGAATCGAAAAAAACAATACGAAAATAGTGTGAATGATATAGAAATAATTAAAAGTGAGATTAAAAATTAGAACTTAAGTTAAGTGGTGCGGAGATATTGAGAGACAGATTATAATGTTAGTTAGATTATTTTAGTTTTTAATTGATTTAGAATATGTGTCTTTTTTAATTTAGTTTAGTTTAGTGTTAGTATTTAGTGTTTAAGAATAAGGTTAAGTCTGTAAAAGGATGTATACTATTGTAATGTTTAAAAAATAATTCATTCAAAACATTTTCTATGAATGAGTTTAAGGAATATTTAACTACATTCTAATTTGTGAAGAACTTTGCTATGTTACTATATGAACGACATTTTTTCATATATTCCTTAAATCTTAAGCCGTGGGCTTTGTTCTGTGGTACCTTAAAAATGCCATTCATGGTATCTTTGCGAACGCTAATGAATAACTTGACTTTGTTAGTTACCGTGGTACCTAGCAGAGTTTTATGTTTGCATGACCCAGGTCACGGCATTCTATGCAGTGGCGGAGGGACCTTTGAGATACCTGGCCGGTGACTGATTCTCGTTAGCCACTGGCCGTTGATCAAAGGCTGTACCTATAGCAACGGCATGTTGTCGAGGGAGGGACCCTTGAACCAAATGAAGGATGATCAGTGACGCGGATGGTGAAACCGGGACACTGTCTAATTTTCGGATGACTTAAGGAAAAAACCTCGAATCAAAGGATTGGCAACGGAATCTCGCGGACATGGGCCCGATGATGTGCTGGATGATTTGAGGGTCCCCGCGGCATACACAACTCTATCAGCTGCATACAAAGACGTTTAAGGGCCGCCTCATCGTAGACTGTAAACTGTCGGCTATATTATTGTGGTTCGGAACCCACGTTAAGCTGTAAATCTCATCTAGCTGACATTACTCAATCCGTTAAACCGGGGTCGACAAAAAGGATCTAAGCTGACCTACTTGTTTGGCGTGTCGAATACAACCGAGCCATACTAAATGTTGGTGATACAGAGAAAGGTTATTGTGAATATCAGACAAGAAACAGTTGCACATATGTGGATTTGTAAACAGCAAAGGTCTTTCGACAGTGAAAAAGTATGGTGCGCAATTTCAGCCTTAAGAATAATTAGTCTCTATTTTGTCAAGATGTGACAATCAGTAACTGAAGTCTACCGGGTGTTTTCAAAAGTGGCGGACTCCTATAACTTTTTTGTTGATATAAATATTAAAATGAAGTTTTGGGCTTACGTATAAGGCATGAAATATTTGCATTATTTTCGACTTTTTAGAACTTACAGTTTGACCGGAAGTGAACTTCGGTATATTAAATGGTGTAGCATTCATTTTTGCTATAGATGTATATTTATAGAATGCTACATGGTTTCATTTAAGATATTTGTTTACATTATTCTTCTATGTTTTCTGTGGATTTTAAGTTAAGTGCTTTGCTAATATTTTTAGTACATTCTTCAGTCACATCTCCTTTTGTTTTTTAATTAACTCGAACGAAGTAGATATCTGAATATTTTAATATTTTTGTTGTAAAAATTTGGCGGTTATGTTCATTTGTATAGGTATATTGTATATTATGTATATTGAGTTGTTCCATTTGAACCTTGGTTAGTTCACTCTAGAACATTGATGATATTGCACTTTTCACCATTTGATAAATTGGCATGCCATTATTTGTTTTTAAGTTGTATATTATGCAGGGGAAACTGCTAGTAGTTTTTCACATGTCGAGTCGGTTTGGTTTTGTCATTTTACCGAACTGAGATCACTTTTATCACTTGTCTGACTGTACCAATTTTTTTGACATGACAGTTAAGGGACACCTGTAATTTGATCTTAACCTTTTTCGAAGAGGTTTTGACTTTAGTTCACTTCACATAAGGTTACCCGTGAAGGTGGAAGTCGGCGGTTTTTAAGGGACCCACTCTTATGTGATATAAAAAGGTCCACCGCCCCAACTTTAGTTGGCATCTCAGGGGTAGTAGAGCGTCCACATCTCTTTGATGGTAAGATTTCTTTAATTCTTTTTTTTTGTGTCTCCTTGACTTGTTTTTTTTTTATAACCTCCGATTTTCTCCAACATATGCAATTCAATTTTTAGATTAGCACATGAGACCTCATTTCTTGTATTATTTGAGGTGGTAACACCGGACAGCCAATGAGGTAGGGTATATTTTCGAATTAATTAAACCAGGTATCTAATTCGCTGTTTCGATTTTAGGGTTTTTTATTTTAGTTCAAATTTTCCTTTTGCTTTTATCGAGTCGTTTAAAAACCACATGAGCCTGTAAACCTATACATATGTGCTGTCTTGCACTGTTGAGATCAACCAGACTGGAGGCAGGGTGTCTATTAATTTGAACAAAACCACGTGGGATTTGGAACATCTGGGAACTAAGGCCGGTGTATTGTGATAATTTTAATTTTTGATAATCTTAGCACCGTAAATTTCACTTTTAAATTAACCTTTAATTTGTAATACCACCTCGTTAACATTTAGAAAGAATCTAGGTAATAGGACCATACAAGTATGAAGGTTCTAGAACATTTGTTTTCCCCCTTCTTATAAACTATAGGTGATAACCAGTTACCAGGCGAGTAAAAACCCTTCAGGTCTGCCCATGAGTGTGTAATTTTTAAATTCAATTATTAATTTCGTTGTTGATTTCAATATTTAATCTATTTGGTGAAATCCAGTTTAATGATCCTGATAAAATAATTTCCATTGTTGTTTTATATCTGTGTTTTATTGTTGCTCACTGTACTGCAGGACGAACTAGTATCATCTTTAGAAGCAAGCGGTTTTCCTATTTTAAAACGTTTTGTAAGTATTTAGTTTTTTAATCGTTTAAAATAAGTGGCGTCCAAGACATCAAAAAAGTGCACAACTGCTAAAGGGAAGAACTCCGAGCCTCCGACACAAGTTGTCTTGTAAAGGTAATTTTACGGCACAATGGGACACCCTGTATATTTCTACTTGTAATTTTTTGACGTGTTATGACATTTTTGTTCGTATTTTTTATTTGGAATATGAATCCATTAAATTGATTCATTTACAGTGAAGCAGTTTATGAAAAATAAAATTATGTCACATTTATTCACTTTCTAAGTTTGACAAAACTGTAATTTATAAGTTTTTTTATAGGGATGAGCCACTTTTGAGAAATAACCCTAGGGCCTACGGCGTTATTTGTCAATTGACATAAAGTCATTATTTGATATTTAAGAGACCGGTGGGAGATAAAAAATTTAAATTAATAACATACCAGTACTTCTTACATATTAATTTATTAGTCAATGAATTTTAGGCGCCAAAAACAATAATTACTTCTAATTAACATTTGTATCTGCATCGAATACATCTATTCAGTCTTGATAAGGAACCTGCCGTCAAAGACAATGGTGTCCATGTAGACACAGGCTTGATTATTAAATTCGTCTTTTACATATTGGAAATTAAAAATTACTAATAAATTAAGGACGAATATACCTGCAATTAATTCCATATTTTAAATATGAATGCTGCATGCATACATAAAACTTAAACACACGAATTGGCAAGCTATAATAGCTATAATTGAGTTACTCAGTGCAATTATTAATCATTGTCCTAAACATTCAACTCTCTGCTAAAGCCTGATCTACTGAGGCAATATAACGTAAGATAAGAAAAAAACAATGGTCTCAAAATATGCCGTATATGTCACGCATGGCTTGAATTATTTCTTTTGTACGGTTACCCAGGTCAAAGATAAAGGTAAATGAAAAATTGAACTGTCAAGTTCCAAAGTTTTTATTTTTAAGAAAATTACATTATTGTCATCGCCACTGTACAGGGTGAGTCAACCATAGAGTAAAGTATATAATCTCATTTGTTTTCGTAATTACCAAAAACGTTAAATACAAAAGTTTTAGAGAATGTTAAGATGCACTCTTCAAAATTATTTTTGAGTATAGAGGGTGGTTCAAAAGAGCGTGGTGAATATAACATAAGTTTATTTAAATTAAACACCCTATTTTTAATTTATTTTTAGATTCTATATGAAATTCTATAACTTTTTTGTTAATAATGTTATATATATATACAGGGTGTTATGGAAATGACTTATTATATTTTAAGGGGCCACTCCTGAGGTGGTCTAGAGTTACACTTGATAGTTTTTTTTTCTAAAATCGGAAGTATTTTGAATTTTGTAAAATACCTTAAAACCGGACTATGTGCGCCTTCCATGATAGTTCAATGCCCCTGAACACATGTGTTTTTGACAAGACAAACTGCTGGAATGGTAATTGTTTAGTTTAGTGCAATTAATGTTGAATTTTGTGCTAAAATTTCGTATATAGACTAATTGAGGGTAGCTGATCACAATTTTCCTTTTGCGTTTTTACGGCAAATGCACTGGTTTTGAGAAAAAAAAAATGTTAAAGTTTTTCACTTACAGGTTAGGGTATTCTTTTGTAAGGATGTCTTCAATTTCCTAGATTTTATGGTTTTCCCTTCAAAATATGTGATAAAACTTTCACCAAACTATCTGTTCATAAAATAAGAACAACATTTTAGCAAAAAAACAATGGAAAAGGCACAAATTTAATTAAATTCGTTGTTAATACGCCGACAAAGTAGAACCGTCTCTTTTCAGATTCATTGCACTCACGTTGCCAGATTGTTCTTCTTTTTCTTGTAATTATTAATGGCTTCCATCCAGGAGAATGATATGCTAGCTCGAGCCAATAGGATTCATTCAATTAATAAAAATGAATTTAAAAGTATAGGCAATTTATAATACACTAACAATCTGACAACATGGGTGCAGTTTGCTTCTGCTTTTTTGGCCAGCTGTCAGTGAGCTGTCTCCCGTCTTTTTCCAGATAACGTAGAGTTTTCTGTTCGCTTACAAGTTATCCCGTTTTTCAGAGTTTCCTTGTGGCATATTTCGTTTATTTCAACTCAGAAGTGTATACTATGACTCCGACAAGTAATATTTTATTGGAAATATCAACATTTTAGGATTACATGCAAAATAACATACCGGTGAGTTAGAAAAACTTTAACATTTTTTTTCTCAAAACCAGTGCATTTGCCGCCTAAACGCAAAAGGAAAATTGTGATCAGCTACCCTTAATTAACCTATATACGAAATTTTAGCGAAAAATTCAACATTTGCACTAAAGTAAACAATTACCCAAATCAGCTGTTTGGGTCATTGGCGCGTAGGTGTTTTGGACCTAAATTTTTGAAGGCATTTTTCTCGAATTTCTAGCTTCGAGCGCCATTTATAGCAATTTTTCCCCAATTCGTCTCGACCTATATATTTACGGGTTAAAAAATAATAAGTCATTTCCATAACACCCTGTATATACCTAAACCTAGTAGTTGTTCTAATATTTTAATTTTTCGAAAAAAGTATAGTTTTTACTCTTATAAAAAATTGACAGTTCCGCCATTGTTTCTGAAGGTGGAATACTCATATTTGGTATAAACGTTCTATTGGGATGACAAAAAATAACATGTAACGAAATTTGAGTTAGATGCTACAGGGCGTTTAAAATAAATTTATACATTTCCACAAATTTAAATTGAAAAATATGAACTTTTTTAAATAGCACAATCTGTATAACGAAATTTGAGTTAGATGCTACAGGGCGTTTAAAATAAATTTATACATTTCCACCTCGTTTCCACAAATTTAAATTGAAAAATATCAACTTTCTTAAATGGCACAATCTGTATATTATTATTTTTTCTGATAGATTTTATAAAACTCCTCACCTTTTATTAAGTATGTCATATCCCAATTTTTAATAGTTTGCGATTTATGTTGATTTTTTTCATTTTTTCCCTTGTTTTTATAAAGCAATGACAATATTTGTAAAATAGACTCAAAGGTCGCCAACCTGCCTTTGATGTTCAAGGCTTTTCAGGTTAGTACAGTACTTCAGCGATAGTAGCCTGAGTTTTTTAGTGTTAAATTCTACTTGGTTACTATCACCCCAAGACAGAATTTCTTCCAGATTTTTGTTGAAATGTGAGACCTCTTGCTGCCTATAGAGACATGTATTTATTGGTAGTCGATGTTCGAGCATTCAAAGTAAAAGATGAGAGAAGTGTGCTGTCATCAGCAAAGCTATATATAGAAACTTTAGTTTTTTCCAAAAGATTATTAATGCATAGTAATAAGAGGGTGGGCGACAATATAGAACCTTGAGGGACACCGGCGTTGATGTTAAATGTGCCTGAAAGAAATACTTCCATCGCCACTCGCAGAGAACGGTCTTTAAGAAAACTTGACAGTCATGAACTCGGCATTCACTAATAATGTTGAAGCCTTCCAGGTAGTTTAATAATTCTTCGTTGATAGCCTTCTCCATGAGACTTTTGATATAACCGAAAGCAAAGCGACTGAACGATCGTTGCTTGGAAAGTGGCAACTTGCCGTTTTTGGGTATGCATTGTTGGAGTCATTTTGCCATCCATACAACATAGAACGACATATAACTTTGCCGTTTCCGATCTTTTTTTATGATAAGGCACAGCAGGATTAATCCTATATGGTGCTCTGCAGGCGGTGCGTGTACGCAGGAAGCGATTCACGTTGGTCTTTAATCTTTGAAGATTATACTCGTTGGAGAACACGGCCTCAGAAAGGTCGTTCCAGAGTGATGACGTTATCCAGATGAAATGGTTTTAAAACAGTGTTGCTCAAGGGGACTAAGCTGAACTACGTACGAGTGGGCTGCAGTGGCTCGTCGTGCACCGCTCTGGGTGCAAGCGGGCAACATCAGTTGAGCACTTGCCATAAAAATATTTGTAAAATAGACTCAAGTCGCCAACCTGCCATCGATGTTCAAGGCTTTCCAGGTTGTTTGTCAGATCATGGTCACCGATCAAGCGAATGGTTCTTCTTTGAATGGAATCCAGCAACCTTAGGGTATGTTTAGGACCAGAGCCCCAAATATGGGAACAGTACTCCAGCAATGGTCGAATTTGGCTTTTTTTTTATTTGCTATTTTTTACGGTCGTCGGCGTATCAGAGGCCATCTTGAACCGGTCATCGACCGTACGGTTTTTAATCGTGCGATCTACCGACTGGGGAGTGTGAAACGGCACCTTCATCCCACGAGATATCCGAATCTCATCCGGCCTGTCCGGCTTGAATAGGATGGTTTTGATGTCGATTCATTTTACACTCTTTTCTAAGACAAGAGCACGCGGTGTTTTCCAAGCGGTCACCCATCCATGTACTAACCGCGCTCGAAACCGCTTAACTTCGGTGATCTGACCGGAACCGGTGATTTAAGTGTCGCTAGGCCCTTGCCTGAATTTGGCTTTATAAAGCATCAAAAGTTGTTGGGATGTATAGAGGTTCTTAGTTCGGAAAAGTATTCCAAGCTTCTGCGAGGCTGCGTTAGCATTGGCTCCTAACTAAGTGGCAGTCTGGCAGTTCCGGCGCAACGATAAGTGGTGAGAGGGGTTGGATATTGTTCAAGAAAGACTAAGCTGAACCACGTATGGGTGGGCTGCAGTGGCTCGTCGTGTATTTCTACCATGCACCGCTCTGGGTGAAATCAAGCGGGCAACATCAGTTGTAAAATAAAACATAATTTCAATAATACTGGTTTCATTTTTAATTTTTCCTTAACTTTTCTGAAATAATACATTCCGGATCTGACCCAATATCCCACCAGCATTCACTACAGATATGAATCAGTTTATAAAAGGATACAAGATACACCCTCATATTACATTATGCCTCTCTTCCTCAGGTAAACGGTTGGGTACCTGGTAAAAGATAGAACACTAAGACTTATGTGATTTATTATTTTACTCTCCTTGAAGGGAGTCAACTGGATATTCCCTTTAGTTCATTTTTGCTTTTGATTTGTATGAAAACAAGGAATACCCTGTAGCGTTCTTTGTTGCACGTTTTATTGGGGTTTCGATCTTTTTAAATAATCTCTACTATAGCTTAGGTGGTTGAGGTGCCCAAAAAATTAAGGAGCAGTGACTACGAAGCAATTAAAAATTAGAAATACCTAGAAGTAAATTTAGGAGTGTTCAAGAACTTTTATCTAATGATTGCAAATTGATAATAATGCAGTTTTGTGAACAGTAGGTGGAACGGATTAAGAACGAACAAAGCATAACGAATATAGCAAAGTATTTACTTAAGAACGGAAAGTGATACTTTTCCGTAAGAGAATGCAGTTGACAGAACGAGTTCGGTCAGTAGTCGGATGCGGAAGACACTTTTAGCACGGGTTAGGTACAACGTTTTTTTCTAAGAGCACGACGAAAATGATCTAAACTGGTGGAACTTTGAAACGCATAAGGTAAATGTCTAGTCTATTTTTGAAATTAAATATCTTTTGATTAATTTTTACACAGTGGTATAAAGAAGAATTAGGTATGATTTAAACACCTCAACAAGTTGTGTTTTTTCTCACTTTTTAGGAAGCACTGATGCTGGCCTAAGGCCGAAAGCGCTTTGCATTATATTTAAAAGATTATACACTTAACACACAAAATCTACTGGTTCTCTCTCTAAAGTCAAAAAGTGTACACAGCCCTACCCTATCAAATTTATTTGTAACACAAATTTAATTCCATAGGAATGATATAGTTTTGTGATCGTTAATCTAAGGCAGGGGTCGGCAACCTACGGCACGCGTGCCAGACTTGGCACGCCTGGCAGTTTAAAATGGCACGCATAACTTTGTGAAGTTTGGTGTATAATATTAAAGATTTAATTTTAAGGATACCCATTGTAAATTTAAAATAATCTACGGAACTGTACAGGGTGTCCCAAATTCGAGGGTGACCATTAGGATCTCGGAAACTATAAGAGATACGAAGAAGTTTAAATTATGGCAAAGTTGCACAATTTGGTCCTCAATCTAATGGCATTTAGAAATTTAGGAAATTCCGAATACTTCCGGAGATATCCGGAAAAAAGTGAAAATGTGAAAATTGGTTTTTATTTTTTCCTACGGTTATTTAAAGAGCAATTACGAAATAAATTTCACTTTTTCATTGACACTTTTTCTTCTCTACAAAATGGCATTATCAATTTTTGGGTCTGACGTTTCGATGATTGGGGCCCATCATTAACTTAATTTTTTTAAATACGGACCTGGATATTTTATTTCGGATTTCGAAAGCGCTCGTCATTCTAAAAACAGGTATGTATCATACTTGCTATCTCATTGAACGTTTCGACAAAAAAAAAACGATTCAGGGAATATAAATTATAAACAATAGCAAACTTAAAAATTAAAATTTTTTATAAAAATACATAAATATATATTTAACGAAATTAATAAAAGAGTCAAATATCATAAATTAATCATTTAACTTATTTTAATTTAAAATACAATTTAGTTTGTTTTTTAAATAGTACTAATTTTTTATGATTTTATACTTATTTGGTATGGTATTACAGATCATAATCTCATTGTATAATAATGATTGTTTAGCGAAATTACTTCTTATATATTATAAAAAAATTATGAAGCAGAAATATAATCAAACAATACAACTTGACAAAACAAACTGTAAATCAAAAATAAAACAACTACTGATACAACAAGTTTGTCATTATTTAGTTATTGAGCAAATAACAAAACTCAAATAGTATTAAACAACTTAAAAATATTCACATAATAGATATTCAAATTGCAAGCCCTCAGCTTCAATGCATTTTGCACTAAGCCGTTGTAATTTTAGTATCGAACGTTGAATGGACCTAGCAGGAATTGCTCTAATTTCTCGGATTAAATTTTGCTGCAGTTCAAGTATGTCATTTGGTATATCTCGATATAAACGATTTTGTAAATATCCCCATAAAAAATAGTCCAGAGGATTTAAATCTGGACTTCTAGCAGGCCATCGCACAGGTCCCTGATTTCCAATCCATTTATTTGGAAACAGTATATTTAAATAATTTGTTATTTCCCGTCCATTGTGAGGAGGAGCGCCATCCTGTTGCCACCATAACTGCTGCAGAATATTTAGAGGCTCATCTCCGAGATGCTCGAAAATATTATTTAATATTAGTTCTCTATACCTCTCGGATGTTAAGCTACCCGTGTATATTATAGAACCAATAATTTTATTCCTCCACATGCCGACCCACACACTAAAAGAAGTTCGCCCCTGTGGTCTTACTTCTTGATGTTGCCGGGGATTTTCTATTGACCGATAATGTTCATTATGCCGATTAAATAAGCCGTTTGTTGAAAAATTGCACTTGTCGGTCCAGATTACTTATGACAAAAAATTGTTGTCTTCTAAAAGTTTATATTGAAGCCAATTGCAAAAATCCAACCTTCGAATTTCATCAGCAGGTCTAAGTGTTTGGCTAAGATGGATTTTGTACGGTCGATATTTGTTAGAATTCAATGTTCGCCATATTCGCATTCTAGGTGTTTCTCATTCATTTTCAAAAACTCTAGTCGAACTGCGAGGAGCATTATTAACCTTTGAATAAAAAAATGTCATTAGCTAAATTAGTAACGTTAATTAATATAAAATCGTACCGTGTTTAAAATATTTTCCTCTTCATCCGGATCAATTCGACGACCGTATTTATCTCTAGGCTTGCTAAAGCTTCCGAATTCCAACAAGTTTTTATCCAGTTTAGCAAAAATATTTTCATGCGGTTGCACTCGTTCGGGATATTGGATTAGATATCGCTCACCGGAAATTCTACTGTTTCTATCTGAACTATAATAAATGCTTAACATATCACGTTTTTCCATGTTTGAAAACATATTTTTAATATAATATTAAACACGAAAAAAATAGCCACAACTAACAAAAATATCCAAACAAATCGGCCATTTTGGTTTAACGTAAAATGTTTTGTCTCATAGCCACCTTTAAAGTTATTTAAATTCTGGCTTATTTGCCCGTATTATGAAAGCAGATAATATACAGGTTTGATGATGTAATTTTTCATCGAAACGTTCAATGAGATAGCAAGTATGGTATATATTTGTTTTTAGAATGACGAGCGCTTTCGAAATCCGAAATAAAATATCCAGGTTCGTATTTAAAAAAATGAAGTTAATGATGGGCCCAAATCATCGAAACGTCAGACCCAAAAATTGATAATGCCATTTTGTAGAGAAGAAAAAGTGTCAATGAGAAAGTGCAATTTATTTCATAATTGCTCTTTAAATAACCGTAGGAAAAAATAAAAACCAATTTTCACAATTTCACTTTTTTCCGGATATCTCCGGAAGTATTCGGAATTTCCTAAATTTCTAAATGCCATTAGATTGAGGACCAAATTGTGCAACTTTGCCATAATTTAAACTTCTTCGTATCTCTTATAGTTTCCGAGATCCCAATGGTCACCCTCGAATTTGGGACACCCTCTACACAAGCTGGCAACGTAGCTCGACCGCGCTATGTAATGGCAGGCCAGGCTAGAACGACGCGACCGCGACGGGACGTTCCTAGAAAATGGAAGACGCGAGGAGGTAATTCTCGGCTTTTTGAACGCCCGGTGAGCGGCATTGCCACGGTTATACGGGAAACTTCTAGAATGCGGATTTACCATTATATAAGCGTGTATTCAGTTCATATTCATATTCAACCTGTAACGTACAAGTGCGCAATTAACATTAGTTAAAAGTTAAAAAGCAGAAAGTAGACGTTCGGCCCTTTCAAAGCTCTTGGACAAGTGATTATGGTTTTGTACAGCAAAGAGATCGAGCCATATGTGCATTATGTCGGGAAAACGTAGTATTCCGGACATCTAGTGTTCAACGACATTTTCAAACAAAACATGAATTGGGGTTTAAGGATAATGCTGATAGAACGGAGACAATCCGAAGAGCAGTTGCTCAGTATACAAAGCAGCCAACATTCTTTACAAAAATTAGTTAAGGGAAAGATCAAGCAACCGAATGCAGTTTCAAAATTGCACAATCTTTGGCAGAAAAGGGAAGACCTTTCACTGATGGGGAATTTATGAAGCAAACGTTTCTGAGAAGTGCTGATGTATTGTTTGATGATTTTCCTAATAAACAAGCAATACTGGTCAGGATTAAAGATATACCAGCATCAGCGCGGACTATTGAGAGGCGAGTTACTGAAATGGCAGAAAATGTACGGAAACAAAACAGATCGACGCCATTAAATGGAATATCGCATTTAGTATTTCGTTGGATGAAAGTGTCGACGTTAATGACATTTCCCGGTTGGCAATCGTTGCGCGGTACTTTGAGAATAACCGTATGTATGAAGAACTGATCTGTCTGCTACCATTGGAAGGAACGGCAAGAGGCGAAGATATACTATTAGAATTCGTTAAACATTTTTAGAAACGGGGACTAGACTTAACTAAGATTTTTTGCGTAACTACAGATGGCGCACCCGCTATGATCGGGACACATAAGGGATTTGTATCTTTTCTTACGGCACGCATTGGTCGACCACTTTTGAATTTTCATTGCCTTATTCATCAAGAAAGTTTATGCGCGAAGATCCCGAGCGGAAGCTTAAAATCCGTGATGAATACTGTTGTTAAAGTTGTCAAATACATTGCTGGTCGTTCTTCATTAACTCACAGACAATTCAAGTTATTTTTACCATAAATGGAAAGTGAATATTCAGATATTTCATTACACAGCAATATACGCTGGCTTAGGCGCGGTAAATTGCTTTCTAGATTTGTGGAATGTTTGAGAGAAATAAGGTAATTTTTGTTGCAAAAAAAACAAGCTCAAGTCTTTCCTGAACTAGATAATAAAAAATTTGTAAGTTGATGTTCCGAACTGATATTACAAATCATCTCGGCGAACTAAACCTTAAGTTGCAAGGATTGGGTCAAACTGTTCTAGATTGGTATGATTCCTGGAAGTCTTTTAAAATAAAAATAGATGTATTTATTCGCGATATTACCTCCCATACATATAAATACTTTCCAAATCTAAAAACATACTTACCCAACCTTAATAATTGTGATAATGCTGCATTTAATGAGGAAATGTTTAACTACATGACTTCACTGAAAGAAGAATTTGCTGAAAGAGGCCAAGATTTTGATAAACATGGTCAAATTTTCACCTTCTTGATAAAACCAGACTTAATGGATTTTACTAGCATTCCTTTTAATGATTCTCTTTTCACATGGATGGAAATTCAAGATTTTGAGCTTCAGCATATTGAATTTAGGAACTCCGAGTTATGGAAGACAAAATTTGTGGAACTAAGAAGAGTTTTAGAAGGTGATCCTCAGGTTAAATCAAACGAAATACTGAATTGTTGGGCTAGTTTGCCAGATCAATTTATTTGCCTAAAAAAGTGGCATTTGCAATGCTTTCAGCATTCGGATCGTCCTATATGTGTGAACAAGTTTTTTCCCATATGAAAATCATTTTGAATCCATATCGAAGTCGGCTAACAACAGAAAATTCAGAGGCGTGTGTAATATTAAAAGTAACTAGACATGAACCAGAAATAGAAAAGCTTTCGCGAGAAACACAAGGACAAGAATCGCACTGAAAACGTTTCAAATTTGAAACAAAATGTTGCCTTATATAAAAACATTTATTTCGTTTAACAATAAAGTCTGTGCTATGTTTCCTTTTTGATTAAAATTTTTAGAAATATTGTTGATCATTTTTTTATTTTATTAGTTACCTTCTTTATTACTTTTAACAATTTATACATTATTTATTCGTATAAAAATTATACAGTTTTGTATAGTGGCACTTTCGCTTTGTTCAAAATTGCACATGGGCACCTCTTTGTTAAAAGGTTGCCAACCCCTGATCTAAGGTTTGTTCCAACCAGTAGTCATTAACAGTTTTAAACCGTCAATTACAATTAACCAGTTGTACATTTGTAGGACAACAAGGCATCCTGGGCTCAAAATGTAATATTCATCTGGTAGATTCTATTTCTGATTAAAAACTAGTCCCGGACTGCTGGCTGGAACAAACTTGTAATGTATCCCACACGTAAGTGTTGAAAAAACTTACAGCACTAGTGTTGAAAACATTTTTAGCACTAGTAAGGAAAAATGCAACTTTCAGCACTAGCATCAGTGCTGAAAGTAGTCACTTTCTGTAGAAAAAAAAATATTATTTTTCAATAAATGTACTTCCTGTACAAATGCAAACCAAATACAAGAACATGGGCGCGAGAAATTTTTTAAATAATTTAGGAAACGCACACTCCGGATAAGACAAAAACTAATGGCCACACTAAATTGCATCACAACCAGAAAAGGGTTATCTGTGTGTGTGTGATCAAGTACAAATATAAAAGTCAAGGAAGATTGCCACATTTCGACGGATATCTGAATTTTTCTTTTACCACAGCTCGATTTTTGAATAATGTAAAACAGTTAGCCACCAATAAATCATAATATCTATTTATAAAAACGAAATATCCAATGTTAAATATATTATGTTATGGTACTGAATAACTAATAAATGAGTTATTAGTTATGAATATTTTACCACTACTTAAATTATTTTTATATCGAAGAAACCGACTCCCAAATTGGCTTTAAAAAATACAGTTTCTTACTTCATTGATACGTAGGTTTTTCCAAAGCTATGAAACTATCAAAGAACACATTTAAATATTAATATTATTCGTGGTATAAAAGCGTATACAGGATTGCAACTATTTAATTGTTCACTATGGGTATCTTGTAAACGGTAACTTCAACGAAGTTGCTTAAATAAAATAAAATGTGCAATTTTTAAAGTTTTTTTAAGATCCATTAATTGCGTTACCTAATTGTTTTCGATTCCTGAGCGATTTGTTAAAAACGTCTAAAATTAATCCCTTCAATAACTCGAAAGGTTTCAATTTTAGAATTCCGTTGTAGAAATAAAAACTTTGTAGTTATTTCTTCTCTACAAAATGACTTTTTCACCTTATCAGTTGTTTTAACTGTTAACTTTCTTAAGTACAGACCTGGGTTTTGTAATTCTTTTTCGAAAATATTCTCAGTACCTATGCCTATAGTTTTTTCAAATATTATTTTCATTTGATTTGCATGAAATTGAATCAAAATAGAAACTAATAAAACTATCTTATCTGATCTAAAATACTCTTTTCCAAACTTTACCTAAGTACAACTGAATTAAAATAAGGCGCACAATTAAGAAATTGAATCGTGAATAAAAAGAATAGCTAAATATTTTACTTATATATCCTAGTAAAGAGGACACTAGATTTCTTTAACTACCCCAACATCAAGAACGGCCTTGGTAATATAATTTTATTAAATACTCGAAATGGCCTCTGAGTTTATGGAAACTCAGCAGATTTAATAACGTTGCTTATATTTTAAATCAAGTTGCCACGAGTCAAAAAACAGCATCGATTGTGTCAACCCCCGAGCACAGCTTTCAACTAAACATTATTATTTATTTCTATTTAATGCGGTCATTTAGCCTTTGTTTTGTTAAATTTTCTGAAAGATTTTGCAATTTTAGCGTGAACTCCTATATCAAGTCGGGTCGCACTCGCTGCTGTGGTTACCTGCTGTTTACGACTAAAAGACAGGTGACCATTTACATCGCCCTTTCCTCGTTGCTGGGTAACGGAATTTTTTTTTATTTGTTAAATTAAAAAAAAATGATGGGGATAATGAATCACCCTGATGTAAAAAAAATTCCTATAAAATATTTCAGATTGAGGAGAAATTTTAATTTTTTGCTAACTCTATATAAAAATTTTCAGAATTCAAAATATATATTTTCCACCTCACGAGCAGTGCTTCCGATGATTTGATATTTGATCAAAAAGATATCTTTTTAAGAAACTCATTTTTACTTTTTTTTGAATAGGCGGATGTACTGTAAAAAAATATATATTTAAATTTTCAATCGGACTTTTCGTTTTTAAGTTACTAAATATCAAAAATGACAATTTTTAAATTTTTTAAAAAATACATGCCATTTTCCGATCTTATCCCAAAACTCTACAGCGTCGAATTCGGTCATTTGGAATTCTCGACTTTGACATTAAATATCTTTTTTCCGAAGCATCCTGAATATTCAAATTTTATCGCACACGATACTCTGTATATAAATAGTTGTCCAATTGTTTGGAAAGTTTAATTGTTCATATTATGTTTGAAACATGTTACCAATTTGGTACACACTCGAATGCAAGGATTTTGCTGCAAATAATTAATTAATATTTTTACTAATTAATTGGCAGCTGTGACCATTTATAAATAAAGTTGCAAAATTAATAGTTTGGCCTTAATTTATCTGAAACGGGAGAAATTAGATTTAGTAATTGGACCCCGTTATGCAATAAAGATCCAAACGACATATTGATTGAATATGAGTTTCCCATATTTTGCAACAAACCACCAAGAATTAAATTGTCAGTTGCGCCATCTATTGGTAAAAAGATCCAACTTAAAATTTTAAAAACAATTTTCTGTATTTTCCAAGAAAGACTCAAATATACTTGGTTCTTATGCTATGTATCAGATGTTACTTTTTACCTTGTTTGCATAATATTGGTCCTGGCGCCTCATCAAGCGAAGTTATCCCAACATCCACCATTTTCAATGCCAGGCGGGGCCTTCGAACAACATTCAAATTGGAAATGGTGTGACAACTAAATTTGTTAAAATACCCAAAATTAGCAGCTTCCAACTGACTTCTGCAACATAAGAGGATTGAACTCGAACTTCAATGCAGTCCATCAACATCTACAATCTACTCTCATGAACTCGCAATAACGAAAACAAAAGTCAGATCATCGACTAGTACGGTCAGCTATTTATTATATCCTGGATACGACTTCCATGACTGATTTAGGCGCAATTTTTGCCTTTGTCTCTTTGTCCGCAGTGATATTTCTTGTCAACGAGGGGAGACACTCGAGCCTAACGACTTTGATGTTATGTGGTTCAAAATATCAACGCAGAGAATTATTAAATTCATCTGCAGCCTTTATCGGCCACCAAGCGATATCCATTATAGAAACTTGTTCTCCTCACTTGCTAATACTATCCTCATATTGCAAACCCACCATCCCAATTCTGAACTTGTTAGGGACTTTAACGTTCATAATGTCAACTGGCTCAAATACTTAAATACAACCGACGAGCAAGGTCGCGAGGCCGAATCTTTTACCATCAGCTCTGGCATCACCCAACTCGTCGGTGAACAAGCTCGGATTCCAGACTGGGATAGTGATTTTGCTAGTTTGTTGGATCTTTTCTTAAATTCAAATCCAGACTTGTATACTATCACCGTGAAGCCTCCATTAGGAACGTCTGAGCACCACCTAATTTCGGCACTAAACAAACTACCAATTAGTGCCGAACAGCCTCCTAAACCACGCAACATTTGGCATTATACATCAGCTAAGTGGGATGACCTAAATGACTTTTTTCGAGCCTTTTCTTGGCGGAACGTTTGTTTTATTTCTCATGATTAATCCATCGATGCTAGAGAAGTATTGGAGGTTATCCTTACTGGCATGGAATCCTTCATCCCTTTCTCAAAAAAGTGTCCTTCTAACGGCAAGCCTTGGTTTCTCAAAAATTGCGAACGAGCTGTTAAATCAAACAAATATTTCTGCCGACACCGGAGTCAAAACCCTATCGCCTAAAATCATATTATCTTTGTTCACGCTCAAAGCCAATGTAAGCAAACGATAAACCAAAGCAAAAAAGCACACAACCAGAAGATCAAAGACAAACTTCTTGAATGTCCTAACCGCTCAAGATCATTTTGGTCGGTAGACAAGGTTGTCAGAACTTTACCAAGTCAGAACTTTACCAAGTCAAACATTTCACTTTTAGGACGTTCTGATGGCACCATTGCGACCAAAGTACAGAAGAAAGCAAACTTACTGGCAGAACTATTCTCGTCACATTCAACGGTTAATTTTCAGGGAAAAACTCCACCGAAGATTCCCCCTGTAGAATCGAGAATGCCCGAGATTGTCTTCCGGCACCGCCATGTTAAACGAATATTGAGGATTCTTGACACCGAAAAAGCATCTGATCCTGACGATATTCCAGTCATCGTAATTAAGACATGAGCTGATAATTTTAGACCGGTATTTTGTAGGCTTTTTAAGTTCTCTTACAAACAAGGAATATTTCTTTCTTGCTGGAAAACTGCGCGAGTTCAGCCCACACCCAAAAAAGGCAAAAAGACCTTGCCCAACAACTATCGTCCAGTCGCATTGTATTTGCTTATATCAAAAGTTATGGAGAAGGCTATTAACGAAAACCTATTAAAGTACCTGGAAGGCTTCAACCTTATTAGTTACCGCCAGTATGGATTTCGTAAGTCTAGGTCAACAGGAGACCTTCTAGCTTATGTTACTCACATTTGCAACAACGCAATAGAACATGATGGGAAGTTCCGAGCGGCAGCACTGAACATTTTCAAGGCATTTGATCAAGTATGGCATAAGAGGCTTCTAACTAAAGTGATAGCATACGGAATGCTGGTTAAATTTTATTCACGGCTGTCAAGCTTTCTTTAAGACCGTTTTCTGCGAGTGGCGATGGACGAATTCCTTTCGGACACATTTAGTATCAACGCCGAAGTCACTCATGGTTATATATTGTCACCAACCCTCTTTTTACTATTCATTAACGATCTATTGGAAAAAACTAAAAATCCCATATATAGCTACGCTGATAACAGCACACGTGCTTCATCTTTTACCTGATGTTCGGACATCGGCTGCCAATGCACATCTCTATATGCAGCAAAATGTCTCACGTCTCAACAAAGACCTGAAAGAAATTCTGTCTTGGGGCGACAGTAATCATGTAGAATTTAACACTTAAAAAACCCAGTCGGCCGTTTTTTCTAAAAGAGATAATGTTGAAGAAGCGGATATAGTCATGGCAGGACACTCGATTCCCTTGGCTTCATCAATTCATTTATTGGTCATGAATATGGATAGTCATATGTCTTGGCATAGTCACGTTGCGGCCATTGCCAAAACAGCTTCGCAGAAGCTTGGAATACTTTTCCGAACTAAGAACCTCTATACACCCCAACAACTTTTGATGCTCTATAAAGCCAAAATTCGACCATCGCTGGAGTACTGTTCGCATATTTGGTGCTCTGCTCTTAAACATGCCCTGAGATTGCTAGATTCCATTTAAGGAAGAGCCACTCGCTTGATCGGTGACCATGACCTGCCAAACAATCTAAAATGCCTTGAACTTCGAAGGCAGGTTGGCAACTTGAGTCTATTTTACAAATAAATATTTTCCTGGCAAGTGCTCAACTTGGGTTGCCCGCTTGATTCCACCCAGAGCGGTGCATGGTAGAAATACACGACAAGCCACTAAAGCCCACCCGCATATGGTTCAGGTTAGTATTCCTTTAACGACACTTTTTAAAAATTCTTTCTTTTAGAGAACGTCATCACTCTGGAACGACCTCCCTGAGGCCGTGTTCCCGGCGAGTATAATCGCCAAAGATTCGTTGATCTTCAACGTGAAGCGTTTCCTGCGCACAAATGTAGTAATAAAGTTGTATAATAGAAATAATGTTGTTTATTTTCTTTTTTATTTGCGGGCATAGCCTTCTTTCTGTACGCTTTTACAAAAAATATTAAAATTATCCCTTTTTAAAAGAAATAGATATGAAATATTATGTATTTTTAAAAAGTTTTTAAAAAGAGGTATTAGAAAAGGAATTAATATATAGGGTGTCCCATTTAAAAAACACAAGTTTGGGTCATAACTCAATAATATTAGAAAAAACTAACTAAGCCACTGAATTCTACATAAAGGAGCTCTATAATAACCCATTTTTACATTATTGATAAGTCAGCTATTAAAACACGCGAAAACTGGACGCCCTGTGCAATAGGTAGGTACCCTAATTAGTACTGTCTAAAAAGCTCGCTAACCTTTCAAATAAGTTCAACTTAATCACGTTTTGAATAGATGTAACATGCAACTTATTTGTTAAAAGTTGGGATGCAATATTAAATGAGCAACATTACGAGGTGACTTTAAGCATACTTTTTATCAATTATTAGAAATCGAATTTCTCAGTTATACCCGTATATATTTTAAGATATACATGATATTGAGCTGACATAATTTAAGAACCCTGTTTAACGTATGTTTGAAGTTTCAGCTATATTGAAACAGTTGAACAAATTCTACCAACATGGGGTTGAAAATTTGATACGCAAAAAACCTGATTTAAAAAAAAAACTCTGTAACCATCCTCTAAATTGAAATTTTCAAAGTCAAAGCGTCAAAAGATAAATTAAACTTATTTTTTGATGCTAAACACTCTTTTGTTCTTTCCATTCCATTCGTAATGAAAAAGTTTCGTGGGACAAAGATTATTAAAAATGTAAAAATAACATTTTAAGCCTTGTTTAGGGTCCAAGTGATTTTCGTCCATTAGGCGATTTGACGTTTGAATGAATATCCATTAGAGACACCATCCATTAAAGTCTGTTTGAATTTTGCGCGTTTAATTAATCAGTAATATAAAGATATTGGGATTTTGCTGCTCATCGATGATTGATTGCTGGATAATAAAAATGCAGTTTTCGCGAAAAACCAAATATACTAGCGTGCCAGAAAATATTTGGGTTTTTAATAGATAAATTTAACTTTTAATTGGGTTATTGAGCCTTATTTTGAATAACAATTCAGTCAATGATTTCGTTCTATGTTTACTCGAATTTTTATAAGTATTCATTGAATTTGCCGTTTTTACACAATCATATTTGAGCGGTTTTCTTGCATGAGCAGGACCCAGAACGCAATATTGTAATTTATCTATCTGCTGGCTTCTCCTGTGCATACACAGGGTGGGTCAACCATAGAGTTAAGTGCATTATCTCATTTCTTTCAGGAATTAACAAAAAACGTTAAATAAAAAAGTTTTAGAGAACGTTAAGGGGCACAGTTCAAAGCTATTTTTGAGTGTACAAGGTGGTTCAAAAAAGCGTGGTAAATATAAAATAAGTTTTTTTTAATGGAACACCCTGGCATATTTTTGAACATTTATTACGTCATAATAATTAAAACAAAACATATTATATCTATGAGTAAAAATGAGAGAAATTAAAATAAATCGCAAACTAATAAAAATAGGTATGTGACATACATAATGAAAGTTGAAGAGTTTTATAAAACCTATCAGAAAAATAATACTATACAAGTTGTGCCATTTAAAAAAGTTGATATTCTTTACATGCTTTTTTTGGTCATTCCAATAGAACGTTTGTACCAAATATTATGAGCATTCTACCTTCAGATACAATGGCGGAAGTATCAAATTTCTATAAGAGTAAAAAGTAATATTGTTCTAGAAAAATTAAAATTAGATCAACTACTAGGTTGTGCATATAACACTATTAACAAAAAAGTTATAGAATTTCATACAGACTTTATAAATAAATTATAAAATAGGGTGTTCCATTTAAAAAAAACTTATGTTAACTATATTCGCCACGCTTTTTTGAATCACTCTGTATACTCAAAAATAATTGTAAAGTGTCAACCTAACATTCTCTTAAACCCTTGTATTTAACTTTTTTGGTAATTCCCTAAACAAATAAGATAATAAACTATAGCCTATGGTTGACTCACCCTGTACCAACAGCGGAAGCAAGTTTTCTGCTTACCGCTAGTCCGCGCTGCTCAACGCCGTTTTCTTGCGCCGAGACCGAACAAAGTGAATGCAAATGCGAGAAAAGTCGGTAAAAAAATTGACCAGTTGCATCTAGACTTCCTAACAAAATGTCGTCTTCTGATGATATGATTGCGTTCGAATCTGTATTTACCAAATTAAACTGTAAGAAAGTTTGAATACATCCTCTTAATGGAGAATGAAAAATTCATGGAGAATATCATCATTTATTCCAAATTTCAAATTATAATTTCCCTTCAATATTTGTCAATATACCACCAACCATTTTCTCTACTGCTAACCCTAACAGCAACATAACTTTCTTGAACTTAAACGTCACTACTTTCGAAATATGTAGAGACCTATAGAAAATAATACAATTTTTAATAAACTTGTGGGGAAAGACATTTGCCTTTCTTTTTGTTTTCATGATTTCTCTTGGTTCTTTTTACTATTACTTCCCGTACGGCGAAACTTTTTATTTTGTGTCATATCCTGGTGATGAGCTATGGGTTTTTTGCACATCTGTAGGCAAAAAAGTCCTGACTAGCTCCGACACTGTAGAGTAGGGGGGGGGGGGGGGGGGTAAACTCAAAAGCATCACCTGTTTTGGCCCTGTAGGTCGGAAAAACGAGCGCTGGGTACTTAAAAACAGGAAACTGTATTATACGAGGTGGAAACCAACAGAAACACAAAAAGTACTTTACAAGTCAATCTTTAATATTGAAATAACTTACTAAAAATACTAACCCAACCTGAACCCGAGGATGAACCTATACTCTTATACCAATCTTGCATAATATTTACATTAACCTCTAGCTATATGCCACTTTATTTAATTGAGTAAGCCTGCTGCTTGGTAGGCCTTGAAAAGTGTTACGACTCTGTCTTTGTTCTTCTTTGAAAATGACCTGAAAGGGCCGAAACACGCGTGTTAGGTAACTGAAGATTAAAACTGTGAAACATAACAAGTAGTTTTTATTTCTACCAATAATGGATATACGGTTTCACCAAGAATGTAGCCCAACAAAAGTAAATTATATAATTAGTGTTGGTTGACGTTCTATAAGAATCTAATTTATATCTTATTAGTTTCAGAGGGACTCGTTGGTAATGTTGCATAAGGCCGCAGTCGAGGGGACCACAATCATATGAAGTAGCCGGAGCGACCTTCAAATTACTTAGTTAATAAAGGTAATGTTTTATTTACTCTTAATAAGGTTCACTTTGATTATACAGTCTTGCCTGTTTGATGAGTTTTAAACTTATGGTACAAACTGATTTTTCCAACCCTTTTCTTTTTTTCAGATTCATTCAAATTGACCGCTTCAGGACCGAAATTGGCTTCAAGAATCTCCAAGTCCTTGAACGCCCGTTATTCAAAATGTATGTTTGTGGCTCTGGTAAAACCAATTGGCCAGTCTTTATTTAAAATGTACATATTATAAAATAATAAATAAAGTGTTATAAAGTTAAGACTGTATGTGTTTTGAATTAAGTGACTTATTTAGGTTTGTAAACGAGTTAACGAAATTCGTTTAATGGAAAAACGTTTAGATAATTCGATTGAGCAAAATAAAAACGTAATATTTTGTTCATGGAACTCTTCATATAAAATAGTAAGTCGAGAGGGTAGTCGTTGCTGACTAGTAAAGGAATAAACTAGTGAATATTGGGGAGTACAGCAAATGAAAGAGTACTCTTTAAAGTTATTCCAAGCTTTCGGAAATCACATATTTCATTTCCATCCTCAGGGAGACTACAATTGTATATAAATTTAGATTAGGAAATTTGCTAAGAACAATAAATAAATGATTTTACTTACAACTTTTTTGAGATTGTTCATAAGGATGTTCATAGAATTAATATAGGACATGTGAGAAGAAAACGTGTTGAAACCCAAGTCAATTACAATTAAAATCAAAATCTGGAGACAATACTAAAAACATTGTATATGGACGTAGAAACACACAAATTAAAATAAAATCAAAATTTTGATGTTCACATTTTGAAAATTCGTTACTTAATTTGAAATTATGGAATTATTTAGCGGGAAATCATGACTTGCGTGTCTCCATTTTAAGTGACTAATAGGTTAGGAAATACTGTCATTTTAATATGTCATTGAATTTGTCAAAAATATTTATAATGCGGTTTACAATAAGAATAATATTAAATAGAGAGAATTACGGATTCAAGTGTTATCATGCAGCAAACCTGAAAAATCGTTAAAATGTATTTATACGAGGTCCGAAGTGTTATCATTAGCATTGATTGTACGTAAATTTTTATCTAAGTGGAGCAGATATGAATAAATTACACTTAAATGTTGGATATCTGTTCTTTTGTTCATACTATTGGGTTCTTGAGCAATAAATGTCATTTCCAAAAACAGTCTTTTTTTATAATTAGTTTGTGAGGTTAGAATCTCAGCTGAATTGAAATTAATGTTATGGTCCATATTATTTGCATGTTCAGCAAGGGCACATCTCTCTGGATGGTGTCTACGTCTAATAAGTTTATTGTGCCTTTGCAAGTCTCTCTGTCACCTTGTCGTTCCATAATAATTTCCTGCCAAACGTGAGGCCAAGATATTTAATCTTGTTCCTCCAATTAATTTTTGAATTGCCCACTTTTACTCTTGTTTGGGGTAGTTTTGTGATAGCTTTTGAAAAGCAAATTTCTTGGGTAATACCATCATTTAGACAAGGTTTCCAAGAGTCCAACCATCTCTGAAGGGATTGATATGGCGTTGCAGACAAAGAACTACAACCCAGGGTAACTTCGAACTTGCAGTAATCGCAGTATCATCAGCGAACAATACAGTCATTACCAAAGTCGAAACACAAATTCCCTAAAGATAATAATACAGATGTGTATTAAAGAGAATAAGAAAAGTACGTAAGACCAAAACAGAAGAAGATGAGAAGAAAATCAAATACAAAATTCAAAATCAAAACCTTTCAAGATTGTTTATTTTAAAACAACTTTATTAATTAAATATTATAACAATTAACATTTTTTCGATCTCAAATCAGTGCTGTAACATAGCTCTGGCCTCGAGACTTAAATAGCTTACAATTAACAGTGTTATGTTGACTAATAAGTAAGCCTTACTAATTATTAAACTAATTTTGATATTGTATTACAAGTTATAACTTATATAGCTTATATTATAGGCGTATTCAGGTAGTCTTTTCATTTTCTAATAAAAAGTGGGTAAGAATTATTGGTAAATCTTATGTGATGGCTTAAGGCATTAAAACGTTAAGCTGCGAGCTGAACAGGATTATTTAGACCTATGTTAGTTCTATTCTGCGATAGATATAAATTTGAGTGCGATCTAGTACTGTGATTGTGAATTTCGCTAACAGATTGAAAATTTGTATTTGATTTTTGTAGGTTATTAAGTATTTTATATACAAGTTTGCATTGTTCTAATTCAAGTATACGCTCTAATTTAGGCACATACAATTCCTTATATAAAGCATTTGTCGATGTAAGATACTCAAAGTTGAATAATATTTTTAGAAATTTGTTTTGCATGATTTGCATTTCATTGAATTTGGTTTTTCCACAGGTTCCCCAAACGGGTAATAGATACCTCAAATGAGACAAGAAAAATGCAGTATTTATTTGTTTTTTCGTCTTAAAAGAAATGTAATTTCGACACTTATAAATAACAGGAATCATAGAATTTATTTTATTTACTATTTTATTTATGTGCATTTTCCAGTTTAAAAACTTATCTACAATCAGGCATAGATATTTAAGAGATGTTACTTGTTCTAATCTAATGTTATTAATTTTTAGATCAAAATCATTTACTAGTTTGTTTTTTTGTTTAAGAATTGAAGACATAAGTGGATAAAGGTGTCATGTAACATTTTTAAATTTTGGAGTAATTTAATAAAACGCGTTTTGAACTAAAACTTTTTTACATTACAATTTTATTTTATTTGGTAATACGGCATATTTTAGGGAAACTAAGTAATTTTCTTTGCTGTCCTATGATAATAAAAAATTGTAAAACGTCTTTGATAAATTTAGATTTATGTGTACCTAACACCTTATTCCACCAACTTTAAATCAAAAACGTTATATGGTTTAATTGAATAAGGGAGTGATGTTGCTTTTAAATATGTTTTTAATATTATATAATATAGGAACTTTCACAGAATAGGGTGTACAATATTTAATCGATAAACTAACTTTGGAAAACATACAATAGCAACAGCAAACTAACAGGTTTTTCTTTTTTTCTTAGGATTGTCAATATTTTCAGTCAAAATTTTTTCATAGAACCATCTATAATCCTCGTCAATAAACTTTAGCTGCTCTTGTAAGTTATTCATTTTTTTAATTGTGATACCCTCACACCTTGATAACTTACTTAAAAATATTTCCTCAGGAAGGATTTCTTTTCTGCCCTTTTTATGTAAATCAACCTGTAGAAATGGGGTAATCGGATCCAAGTTAGTTTTATAATAATAAAACCCAAAGTGGTCTACTCTAATCCACTTGACACTGTCTCGTAAATTAACTTTATCGTTAGTAGTATTGTTTATTTTTTTATACAAGCGAAGTTTGGCCGGAAGTTCTTCTAAGTTATAAAAAAAGTTTGTCATATTCAGGCATAAACTGTTCTTTGTACTCGCAGATGTAATGATTTCTACTGGTCTGGAATTAATATTGTATGAACTTCGGGAAATTTGTGATCTACTACTTTAAAAAAATTTTTCACTATTAGGTACTGGTAAAGACACAATATAAAAAAATTTTTGTTCTGGCCAGCACATGAATCGGACCAAATTATTAGATGGCCAATCTCAGGTTGTGCCTCTTTAAGCAGCTTACAAAATCGCAACAAACAACTACCAATTTCATTGCTTCCCCTATTTGCAATGTTTTCAGTCCACGTAAAAAAAAACGACTTAGATCCAGAATAGGTAATCCAATGGATGCCAAACTTATACAGCCACATTTGCCGCAAATAAAACGCTTTGGATGTAGATAACTTCGGTAGTCGCATAGTTTGTTGCAGGTCCATAGTTATGTAGTATCTTCTTTTGTCAGTAGCTGGAATGGTGCGTTCTAATTTTTGTGCGTTAAAGGCAAATTAATAATTTTCTTTGTGATCTGTCGAATTTGCCCCAGCATCACAAACACTGCATGTGTCGCTTTTTGGGTGCCCGAAACACAAATTAAACTTCGTTGCAAAAATATGTCTGTAGAAAGAAACTTTGACCATATATTTATCGTCCATTTTCTTTTCTTTGCATTGTTCAATATAAAGCTGATGTATGAATCGCTTAGTTAATAAAGGTGTTATGTAACAAAATTGTAACATAACACCTTTATCCACTACCACATGCTAGATGTTGGTGTGACTTAACACCTTTATCATTTGAAAAAATCTTTATAAATAAAGAAAGTGGCATTTAGGGTTTATTAACAGTTAGACCTATGCTAGGAATGTTCAAAAAGTTGAAAAAGTAGTTTTTTTAAAAAATGTGACATGACACCTTTATCCACTTATGTCTTCAATTATGAACTTGTTAATTTATTAGAGTACAGCCATCTAAGATATCTATGAAGATCTTCATTAATTAGTTCTCCCAACTCCTGTTCAGTTTCACCTGTGTGTATACTAGTAATGTATCATCTGCAAATGTGTAATATTGGGCTTTAAGATCAGCAACTTGTAGGTTAAGGACAAAGAGCGAATAAAGTATTGGCCCAAGTACCAAACCTTGCGGTACCCCACAATTAATTGTTTGGTAATATCTCGCTACAGGCACTACCCTATTTAACGTACTGACTACGATCCTCTAGGTAAGATCTCAGAATATTATGAAATTTACCCCCAAAGCCCATATTGCATAATTTTCTTAAGAGTATATCCATGCTAACCATGTCAAATGCTTTACTTAAATCTACCGAAACTACTACTATAATTTTCTTTTGATCTAAGGCTTTAGTCACAAAGTTTACAAAATCAAAGGTTGCGGACAAGGTACTACTTTTTTGTATGAAACCATACTGAAACTTATCGCATAATGAATTATCCACCATAAATTGAGTCATTCTTTTTTTTATCACCTTTTCAAGGATTTTGAAGAATACACTAACTACAGAAATCGGTATATATAATTATTCATTGACTTTTTTTCATCGGCTTTAAAAATAGGACAAGATACCTACAATAAAAAACAAGAGCAAAGGCCTAATTTCTGGCTCAAGAAAATTGATTATAAGAAGAATAAGATTACATATCTTGCATATAGCCTAGGATAAACCATAAGATTTATATAATAACATGTTTCATAAGAAATTAAGGTATTGGTTAAAAGAATTAGGGATTGAAATAACTCATATTTAATTTCTCAAGTCGCCAGAGAAATCTTAAAAACAGCAAGATGGGTGTTTGCCGCGTATCTTACGGTACTTATGCTATAAATTTTGTTTATCTAAGTTGAATGCGTATACAGGGCGTCCGGTAAGTACCTCTTAATTTCTCGGGAGCATTTTTTTGGCTCTAACTTTTGAACCGACTTGTATAATTTAATAAAATTCTAATATTCCAAGGAGGTCATAGCGAGTCAGTTAACCATACTACAGTACATGTTTTACATCGTCAGGAATGGACTTGCTACCACACTCTCTCTCTTTTAATCTATTTTGATAAAACTTACGGTTTTCGAGATAAGTCGGTTTTTATGCGACACTTAAAAGTTACTAATGCTAAACACAAACAGGTAAAAATGAAATACGCAGGGTATGCTGATGTGCATTTAATTTTTGGGAAGCGCTTTTAACCTCTTCGAAGGCAAGAAGTCTTTACGCTAAAAGATTTCCAGCTCAGACGTTGTCAAGTCCAAGAGCCTTTCAATGGGTTGGTCGGAGCTTAACTAATTTACAACGTGGTTAAAATACAAAAATAATCGTTTACATGTTATTTTGGCAAATGTTTAATATCGGCTCCACGTACTTCAATACATTCTCTTAGTCTTTGGCCTATAAGGTTATTTTCGATAATGCCAGCCCATATATTTACCATAAACCTTTGTTATTGTTTGTTTTGAATTATGGCGTGCGGTTTTTCGTCAGCCCAAAAATATAAATTGTGTGAGCCATTTCTTGTAAAACCGGGTTCATCGGTAAACATAATAAGGTTAGAAAAACTTAGATTTATGTTATGTCGCTGTATAAATCAGTTTGAGTATTGAAGCCTTGCTGGATAATCATCCGGAGACATAGCGTGTACTTTTTTTTAAACATGGTACGGGTAAAGTAACTGTTCTTTTAGAGTCTTAAGTACAACCCATTTTGCTTTGTGTCGCGATCTTTCTTATACTATTGGAAGCGTTGTCATCCATATCTTTCAAAATCTGTTCATCTACGTAAGGGTCTTGTGCCCTCCTGGAAAGACCCTAACCGCCATGTGGCGGCAAAAATTACCCAAGTTGAGACACTATGGGAAATGGGAAGAAAGTCTCCGTGGGCAATACCGTTTCATCGCTGCAACCTGTGGTGTCAGGAGTACCACAAGGATCGATACTGGGCGCTTTGCTTTTCATTATATATACAGCAGATATATTAACGTCTATTAAAACATGTTCATACAAGGCATATGGCGATGATACTCAGCTTCAATATAGCTTTCATCCTTACGAGTACCATGCTGCGGAGTTTATTGTGAACGGGGAGCTTGCTAATATTTATGACAACTCAGGCAAGCATAATTTAGTGCTTAACCTAAATAAGTCCGCGGTAGTGGTCTTTGGGGGCACAAAAGCAAAAGGGCTAAGTGAAAATATTAATATTACTATAAACGGAATTAAGATACCCGTGAAGCGTACGGTCAAATTACTTGGTCGGAATATTGATAATCAGCTGAAGTTTGTTGAAAATACGAATATATTATTAAGGAACTCATTTTTTAAGTTGAAAATCTTATACTCCAATAAACACATACTCTCCAGGAAGCTGCGCAGAATGTTTGTGGAATTTTTAGTCTTATCCAATTTCAATTATTGCAACTAAGTATGTGTATGGACCATTTTTGAATATATGCGAACAACGGAAGATTCAGAAGGTTCAGAACTCTTGTGTTCGGTCTATTTTTGGATTAAGAAAATATGACCACATATCTCTGCAAGAGCTATCTTGGCTTGATATGTTGCATAGAAGGATACTCCATTTTGAAGTTTTTGTGGAGGAGATTATGTTGACTTCGTCCCCCCGTATCTCAGTAGATTGCTTGTTGCTCGCAATAATACCCATACTGTGAATACACGTTATAGAGAGTTGTTGACAATATCAAGACACGTGACTGCTTTGTTTCGGAAAGGCTTTGCTTATCAGGCGGTACATTTTTATAATAAATTGCCGATGCATCTTAAGGGTGAAACCATATTGCAAGGGTTTAAAAACTGTATAAGCAAGTATTACTCCAGCAGCAGTCCTAATTAGCACATATTTACTTAGGGTGGAATATATTGAGGCTGTGTTTGAGGCGGTCGATTTTAATTCAAGTGATACCCTACTGTTAGTGCCAGTTAGTGGTCACTTGCTTAAGCCTGGGTTTTCGGTATATTGTGTATTTTAAAGAGGTACCTACTGACCTACTTGCATTTGTAAGGGTTTTAATAGTGGCAATGAATGTGTTTTTTTTTGTTTGTGGGTTCTTGTTTACAATAATTTTTATAACAAACTTATTTCTGATCTAATGTGTTTACCTTTTCGGTCTGATATGTTTTTACCTTTGTATAATTATTTTGTGCTAAAAATAATTTGTTGTAATATTGTAGGGATTTTGTTATTTATATTTAAATTTAAAGAAATAGTCCATTCTCGAAGTGGAGTTGAAATATAGGGAAAGGGGAAAAAAAGTCAAAAAGTCTTTCTCCACTAATTTAATAGTGAGCTATTAAAGTCTCAATTTTAAAATTAAATTGTCTCTACATGTTTCAAAGGTAGTAACCTTCATCTTCAGGAGACCAAAGTAGTGCTGCAGTTATTATTAGCAGTAGAGAGAAAACTGTTGGTGGAAAATGACGTTGATGGAGCTTTTTTTATTTAAAAATATTTTGACAAGATATTAATAATTGAATGTAATCAGCATGCTAAAATTGGAATTGAAAGTGGAATGTTATATTTAAATCAAAGTTTATGAAAAGACACTGTCAATCTGTGGTCGAATTTAAAAGGGAAGATATTCGTTATTTGAAAATCATACGTCAGGATATATAAAAAGGATCTTTTGGACATTCTAGATCTTGTTAGAGAAAGATTTTTGTTTGTGATTTGTTTTATGAGAAATTCTGTAATAAGAAAGAAATTTGTAATTAGTAATAAAATAAAATTATTAATAATGTCTGTACTTACATAATGTTGAAATTTCATTTGTAAAATTAGTTATTGGAGACCTAAGGTCCCGTCACCTTGCGTTATGTTCGTCCCATTATGTAGGGAAAACAATAGAGTTTTATTTAAAATTAAATTATTAAAAAAAAAACAGATCTTATATTTTATATACCCTTAAAGATTAAAATAGGGAGACGAACACAGTTAAAATGAAAACGTGACAACGTGTTCAGTCATTTTATAGTCGACCGTTGACAGCTTGAGAACAAAATGGTTGACAATGTCAGTATAATTGCATTAACGAAAAAGGTATGAAAAGCTCAATCATCGTTCTTATAGTTACTAGTCAGTTAAATAAACATACATAAAACTTGAATATAACATAAAATATAAATAAAAGATATTATAATAAAAAAATTTTTTCACAAGTTTGGGGAAATGGTCCTAAAAGACTTCCCTTTTTTATTCTTTGGTGGTCTCCAGTGATCGTTAAAAGAAATATCGACATTTAAGTAGGGAGAAAAACAATCATTGTCAAGATACAGAATCCAGGAGTACGAGTAATCAGGCAGAAATTTAAAGGTTTAGTACAGAAAATAAATGTCAAACAAGCAACCCAAAAATCAAAAGGAGTTGTCTCAAACTTCCCTTTTTTCGGGAATAGGTGCTTTAAAGATCAGTGTTGTCATCTATGGGACCATCATCGAGGTGTAAGAATAAAGTGTGGAAATAATTTGATTTAAAATACTAAATGTAAAAGAATTTTTTTGTCGAAAATATTTTATGTTGTTAAGCTACTAACAACGGTTTTCCTCTTAATATCATAAACAAAATATACTATAAACATTTGATAAAACATCTGAACAGAAACCTTTTATCTACTGATAAAGTTACAAACAAATTTTACTCCTTACCCTACTGGGGCCCAATTTCCTATAAACTCAAAAACATTTTTAAATCTTTTAATATTGAAATAGTCTTTAAAACTCAGCATACGTTAAAAAAATTTCTAACCAATTCCAAAGACACAATCCCAATCTTCAACAAATCTGGTGTCTACAGCATCACTTGTTCAACAGAGGGTTGCAGTGCTTGTTACATAGGTCAAACAGGGCGTAAATTTTCAGTTAGAATAAAAGAACACTGTAAAGAAATAGAGAAAGCTACAAATCAAAATCTTTCCCCCTCAAGAATCAAGTCTAGTTTTTCTAGATACGTTCATATTAACAAACACCATTTTAATCCTGATTCTAATGTAGAATATCTACACATCTGTGATAAGGGGAACAGGCTTGACCTGTTGGAGATTCTTGAAATTAACAAAGCGTTACATAACAAAAATTTAGTTTGTCTTAATGATCAGGTTCAGCATACTTCTACCCATTTTTTTAATGTTCTTAATTTTAAAAATTAAACAAACAATTTTACCTCTTTTTCTCTATTTCTATGTTCTAATTTCAATTATTTTGATATTAACAGTAAATCTTTAATAATCTGAAATCTCTAATAAAAATATAATTGAGAGGTTATGTACAACCACCTGTGACAGTCTTCTCTGGTCAACCATCATTCTGTTCTGTTCTGTTCGAAATTTTCAATGACCTCTTGCCTTTCGGCATCCAACCAAGTCATCAATCGTTTAACAACATAAAATATTTTCGACAAAAAAATTCTTTTACTTTTAGTATTTTAAATCAAATTATTTCCACACTTTATTCTTACACCTCGATGATGGTCCCATAGATGACAACACTGATCTTTAAAGCACCTATTCCCGAAAAAAGGGAAGTTTGAGACAACTCATTTTGATTTTTGGGTTGCTTGTTTGACATTTATTTTCTGTACTAAACCTTTAAATTTCTGCCTGATTACTCGTACTCCTGGATTCTGTATCTTGACAATGATTGTTTTTCTCCCTACTTAAATGTCGATATTTCTTTTAACGATCACTGGCGACCACCAAAGAATAAAAAAGGGAAGTCTTTTAGGACCATTTCCCCAAACTTGTGAAAAAAATTTTTTATTATACCTAATATCTTTTATTTATATTTTATGTTATATTCAAGTTTTATGTATGTTTATTTAACTGACTAGTAACTATAAGAACGATGATTGAGCTTTTCATACCTTTTTCGTTAATGCAATTATACTGACATTGTCAACCATTTTGTTCTCAAGCTGTCAACGGTCGACTATAAAATGACTGAACACGTTGTCACGTTTTCATTTTAACTGTGTTCGTCTCCCTATTTTAATCTTTAAAGCTGGATTTATAAACTCGAAAAGTTGGTGAGGTTGAAGTTATGGTCAAGTTGTGAGGTTAGATATTTCGAATTCCGAGCATAAAAATTGATTATCTCGAACTACCCGGGAAGTTTTCGAACCTTACATGAGCTTTACATGAACAACATGAACGAGTGTATAAATAGAACTGAGTGTTCCCTTTAGTTTAAATTGAACTCCTATTTCCAACACCAACTGAACCTCAACCTCGCCAACTTTTCGAGTTTATAAATCCACCTTAAGGGTATATAAAATATAAGATCTGTTTTTTTTTTTTTAATAATTTTATTTTAAATAAAACTCTATTGTTTTCCCTACATAATGGGACGAACATAACGCAAGGTGACGGGACCTTAGGTCTCCAATAACTAATTTTACAAATGAAATTTCAACATTATGTAAGTACAGACATTATTAATAATTTTATTTCATTACTAATTACAAATTTCTTTCTTATTACAGAATTTCTCATAAAACAAATCACAAACAAAAATCTTTCTCTAACAAGATCTAGAATGTCCAAAAGATCCTTTTTATATATCCTGACGTATGATTTTCAAATAACGAATATCTTCCCTTTTAAATTCGACCACAGATTGACAGTGTCTTTTCATAAACTTTGATTTAAATATAACATTCCACTTTCAATTCCAATTTTAGCATGCTGATTACATTCAATTATTAATATCTTGTCAAAATATTTTTAAATAAAAAAAGCTCTATTAACGTCATTTTCCACCAACAGTTTTCTCTCTACTGCTAATAATAACTGCAGCACTACTTTGGTCTCCTGAAGATGAAGGTTACTACCTTTGAAACATGTAGAGACAATTTAATTTTAAAATTGAGACTTTAATAGCTCACTATTAAATTAGTGGAGAAAGACTTTTTGACTTTTTTTCCCCTTTCCCTATTTATATTTAAGATTTATGAGCTTAATGCACATGTATCTACCTATACTGTAGATTAAATTCAAATATATTATACACTAGCGTAGAGGTTAAGTGTAAGAATAGCCATTGGCTAAACTTCGCCTTTATTGATAGTGTTTATTTTTTTTCCTATAGTTGAAATATGTAGTTGTTGTCATAGAAAGAATTTAAAAAATAAAAGACGTTTATTATTATTATTATTATTAATAAAAAATTTTAAAAATGAATTTGTTAGCTTTAATAATTACTTTCTAAGCATCTTTTACCTGTTTCTCTTAGGCTCCGATTAACCCTTTGAAAGGTTTTTTGACTTGGCAATGCTCGGGTTGGAAATATTTCAAAATAAAGTCTGTTTGCCTTCGAAGAGTTAAACAGCGTTTCACCATAAACTAAATGCATATCAGTATATTCTGCGTAAGAATATTGTTCAATTTTTTAAAAATATTTTTACGTCAAGGCGGTTTTGACCGTTTCGTCAATAGTAGTTCATTATGTTGGTATTAACAATAACAAGCTGATTTTTACCTGTTTTGTGTTTAGCATTAGTAACTTTTGAGTGTTTCGCATAAAAACCGATTTATTTTGAAAACCGCCAGTTTCTTCGAAGTAAATTAAGACTACCTTTTACGAAGAGGAATTACCAAAGTCTATAAAAAATCGGTTTTCAGCTCTGTCAAATGACACCGATCAAAATTTTGGAGGCGTATGGTGACAAGTTCGTTCCCGACTTCCGCAACGATGTAAAACATCTACTGTAGTATGGTTAATTGACTCCTCATGGCCTCTATGAAATATTAAAATTTTATTAAATTATACAATTCGGTTCAAAAGTTAGGGCCGAAAAAGTAAATCGCTCTGTATCTCCGTTAAGGAGCACTTTAGGATTTTTTTTTAAGACAAATAAGGGTTTATTTGACCTCCTCTGTATGCTCCCCAGAGATTAGCAGGTATTTACCGGACATCCTGTATAGCTATGATTTTTTTAAGTCGAGTCGCTGAAAATTCCTTAAATATAAGAAAAAATTAATTACTTGACAACGCCGCAAGCAAATTAAATCAACAGAACAAAAGACGGATGTCAAGATACTTCTTTACTGAATCAAATAACTAAAAAACTTATAGGATGTTTCATTTAAGAAAAAAAACAACATATTGTTATGTGCCTAACTCAGTATGCTGTAAAATAATTTTACGTTATGCCTTTTGGTAAACCCAACAACTATCATAATATACAACTTTTTTTTGTATCCCTTGTAATTTGGGTGCTATCATAGACTAACAACTGCAACTAACCTGAACTAACCTGAACTAAACTAAACCCAACAACTATCATAATATACAACTTTTTTTTGTATCCCTTGTAATTTGGGTGCTATCAAAGACGAATATCTTACTTAAGCACCCTGTATACAAACTATCATAGATTTAGTTCACTCTGGATCATGTTCGTTCTTTAAATCAGTCGGGAAATATTAATTTCTATTTGTATACAGGTAAGCTTCTCAGCGGGACTTAGCATAGGTTTAATGCTGAATCTTCAAATTCGTAGGTTGTTGAGGTAGGAGGGGTGGTAGACAGTAGCAGAGAAGGGTGTTTTTTTAAATTATTTTGTGATCGTTCTCGGTCAGTTTATTGTGGTGTAGGGGGAAGGGGAGGCTGGGCAGGAGTGAGCCAGTCTCTCGGTAGTCTGTATGATTTAAGTAGGTTTGAGTGAATGTGTGTTGTATGATCAGCAGACTTAGGGAAACGTCTGTCCGTTTGTAGTAGTTGAAATTTAGTTCACTGTTTTAAATACTCCATATAAGCATAATATGTTTATAGGGACTAATACTTTATATTATATAGTTGTATATTATACATAATAGTTTTTTAAAGTTCTACTGCCTAATTGCATATTTAAGTAGTTCCTGGCAATATTAAAATAAATCTTAAGGTGCGTCCAGACTTGTGACAAGATCCCGTGTCGTGACCGCGTCGCCAACAGTTTCCTGATGGGGCGAACTTCGACGCGTGTCATCGATGTGTATCATCGTCGCGAACTAATATGGGTTCCGCTAGTTTTTAATCTAATGCGTATTAATAAAGTTTTAAATGACCGATTATAGTTTGAACTCATAAATGTGCATATTTTGTTTTCAATATTCAAGCTAGTTTAGGTTAAATTTAGGATTAGTCAATATAGGTACACATAAACTTCGCCTCTTTCAGAATGTACCCATATTTCTTTTGATCAATCACACAAAATTGAATATTCTGAAAAGTTAGGAGAATGATTCGGTACTCGGATAGAGTGGAGTTTGGAAACGGTGTCAGAAGTGAAATTTGAAAGTTGGTTGACAACTGTCAAAAATGTATTGTTGCGATGGTCGAGGAAAAAAATGCAAAACCTAATAATTTTACCACCCGTATTTCTAAAGTCAATCGGTGATTGGTGAAAAAGATGATCTAACCGCGATATTAATCAAGTCTAGGTAGATTTCTGCACAGTCAGTATTTGCATCCGCACTACAGGTGCCTCAGAAGTTAAAAAGCGATCTGATTAACCAATTCTTAGCACAAAACGTTTTATACAGTTTCTTGTCAAGATAATACAGGCCAACATGAAAAACATGTGCTCTTCTTTAATACAATTAATTTATTTATTCTAATATCACATATAAGAGAAAACCACTTAAATTGGTTTTTGTAATTTGTCTAGTGTTCATTTGTATGTACTGAACGAATGCCTAGAAAAATATTTGCAAGTTTTGGGAAGCAATGAAGTTTTGCAGGAACGAAATGGCTTTAATAAACACCCTGTATGCAACACTCATTTGGTCAGCAGTTTAGATAGGAGTAGACGCTGTTGCGTAGACATTCAGAATGAACTAATTTTTGGATTATTGCACCTTAATAAATTTTACTTTATATGTAGACGATACCAGCCTATTACTCCATAAAAACTATTTCCAATAGGTTCTATACAAATAATCATATTTTGACCACCGAAAAAACATTAAATATAATTTTGTAACCTAATAAAAAAATAGAAAAACCAGATCTTAACACAAGCACATAAATAATTAACTCCATCACACGCTAAATTCCTTAGAACTCTTAGATCAAAAGTTAGACTGGAAATTTCATATTGAATATCTTAATAAAGAAAAACTATAGACTGTATACGCAATTTTTACCATAACAATAGCTTTGAATTGATTGATTTTGCAATATGGAATTGAATTTTAAGGCGAAGCCGGCGGTGGTAATAGCCAAAATAATTTTTTCACCCAAAAAGAGCAATTCGTAGGCTGTGTATCCCAAAACGGATGGATTCATGCCGATTTTTATTTAAAGATCATAATTTTACAAATCCATGTTTTTAAAATTGCTATGGCCTTATTCATAATTATATTAACAACAACATCAGATAGACATCTCCATATTACGCGAAACTGACAGATAATCGAAACACCTCGCTTTAACTTATAATCAATCTGAAGGAGCCCTTTGTGTAAAGGATTTTAATCACCTACCAACGAATATTATGGAGTATTACGTTTTCCACAACCCAACAAAAATTATATTACGCCACATTTTAATAATTTATATCATTACGTAGATGTGTTTGCCTAAGTATGTTTCAAATGATTTATTTATGGTAAAAGATATTTATTTTTAGAATCCTATGAAAATACAAAGATTTTATATTGGACTCTTTAGAAATATAATATTATTTATAAGCCCTATTTATTTGCATTTTTATTCAATATTATTATTTTTTTAATTTTAAATACCTTCATAATAATATGCTTTCAGATATTTATTAAATGTAATTTCATTCTTTATTGCCTTTAAAGTTTCAGGAATTTTGTTGTATTTAAATAATCCATTATGAGTTATCGCACTTTTACCCCTTGGCATGCTCATAGAGTTAAAAAAGATTTTATTTTTTAAGCTATTTATTTGAATGTCTGGTTAGTTATTATTTTCCAGTCTTTCTATTTTTTAATAGAAACATTTATTCTTATTTAAAAAGAAATCGTTACAATTACACCATTTTTCAATTATTTTAATACCACTTTTCATAGATTTAATATTGTTAATTTCATTTCCATTATAAAAAATAGCAATATCATCATTATATAATAAAATTTTACCAACTAAATTTAAATGAATAATATTTATATAAATTAAAAATAGGAGTGGTCCCAAGATTGACCCTTGAGAAACCCCATATTTTATTAAATTTCTACTGCTTTGAATTCCGTTAATTTGTGTAATTTGATATCTCTGTTCTTTTGAAATAATTTAAAACAATTTTCTTTTATACCCATATTTTTAATTTTTTTAAGATAAATATTATGACTCACTACATCAAAGGTTTTACGAAAATCCAAAAATAAACAACTGATCATTTTTTCTTATCCAGTTCGCTATAAATAAATTCTAATCGTTCTATAACTGCTATTTTTTTTCTTTTTAAATCCATGCTGGTTCTCGTTAATAAAATGTATGTTATTTAAAAAACATAATAGCCGTTTACGTAAGATTTCTTCAAAAACTTTTGATAATATTGGTAAAACCTAAATAGGTCTTGTAAGAATTTACATCACTTTTATCATCAGATTTATACAGGGCTGCCCAGAAGTCCGGAATAAAATAATTATAGCCTTAACCTGTAACTTTTGGGAAAAATGCTCGCACACGTCAATTTAGCTTTATATATGCTCACATTTTGACGTTATTTGTTCGTTTCTTTATAGACATTTGTCAAAGATATGACGACATCGATCTTTTTTTTAAATAGAAACATACAGCTTGTCATACACCATTTGAAAGCTAATATCTCGTACAGTATGCTCATAAATTTTGACGCGATTCTGTCAAGCTATTTCAAAATGGCGACTGTTAAAAGTTTTAAAAAATCCCTATTTAAATAAGCGGAAATGATAAATCATTGTTGTTTTTCTTACCTTTCAAGGTAAGAAATCTTCATTATTTCACGTTCTGACATTTTGTGACATTGTGACTTAACAATAGTTATGGTTTATTTGTTATTTATTTTGTCAAAAAAATAAAAATGTAACGAAGCAAAACAAAACACAACAAAAAGGTGGTTTAACGTGGCAAATGCTGGAAATGTCCTCCATCCTCTACTTGGCATGCTCTCAGACGATGGTAAAATCCGTCGACGGAATTTCGAATGGCTTGAGCCGGTATGTTGTGTGTCTCCAATCTAATTTTGTTTTTTAAATCTTCAATATTATTGGGCCTATTTTGGTAAACTTTTTTTTTAAATATCCCCAAAGAAAATAGTCGCCGTTAAGTCTGGGGACCTCGGTGGCCATTCAATTGTACCACGTCTTCCCATCCAGCGACCTGGAAATATCTGATCTAAATATCTTCTCACATTGACACCAAAATGCGGGGAGGACCATCTTGCTGAAACCAAATTGTTTCATTACAGTTAGAGCAGGCCTCAACTCGAAGGTTAAGAATTCCAGGTACCGTACAGCTGTGAGGTTTCCTTCCAAAAACAATGGGCCTAAAGTTCGGTTATTAATGATACCTGCCCATACATTTACCTTTTGGGGTCGCTGAGTATGCGCTTCAAATATCCATCGTGGATTTTCTTGACTCCAGAAACGATAATTATGTCTGTTAACCACCAAACCACCCCGTTTAAATAGAAAGTAGCTTCATCCAAAAATAATATGTTCTGTGGAAACCTATTATTCTCGTCACACCGTCTCATCATTTATTCGGAAAATTGCAAACGCCTATCATAGCCATCTTCTAAAAGCTCTTGGACAAGACATACTTTATAAGGGTGGTATTTTTCTGCTTTCAAAAATCTTCCAATAGTACCTCTAGATGTATCATGATTTTGAGCCAATGAAACTGTTGAAACATGCGAATTATCCTGCAGAGATAATGCAATATCCAATTCCTCATCGTCGCCTAAAACACGTGGCTGTTCATTCTTAGGCAAGTCCTTTACTGTGCCATGTTCATCAATTTTGTGGAATATTTTACTTACAGTGCCGTGTGAAATTTGATTTTCCGGATATTTAGCATTTAATAAAGTACACACTTCACTTTGACTTCTTATTTTATCTTCATATCCTAACAATATCAAGACTTCGATACGCTGCCTTTCCGACAAAACCATTTTTGTTTAGAAAATTGTAAAATAATACTTTGGAAATACCTAAATTAATTTTACAAGTTCACAATGTCACAAAATGTCAGAACGTGAAACAATGAAGATTTCTTACCTTGAAAGGTGAAAAAAAACATCAATGATTTATCATTTCCGCTTATTTAAATAGGGATTTTTTAAAATTTTAACAGTCGCCATTTTGAAATAGCTTGACAGAATTGCGTCAAAATTTATGAGCATACTGTACGAGATATTAGCTTTTAAATGATGTATCACAAGCTGTATGTTTCTATTTAAAAAAAAAGATCGATGTCGTCATATCTTTGACAAATGTCTATAAAAAAACAAACGAATAACGTCAAATGTGAGCATATATAAAACTAAATTGACGTGTCCTAGCATTTTCCCCAAAAGTTACAGGTTAAGGCTATATTAATTCTATTCCGGACTTCTGGGCAGCCCTGTATAGTAAGGTAATTCTAACAATTTTTAATTCTAAAGGAAATATTCCAGTTTCGATGCCTTTACTAATTAATAAAACTATTTAAGCACTAACAGCATTCTTAATAATTTTTAAATGCTTTGATTTTATACGATCTAAACCAGGTGCTGAATTTTATTTTAATACCTAAATCTATAATTTCCAAAATTTCTGTCTTATTAGTTTTCCTTATATACATGGTGTCCATTTTCATATGCAATTGCAGGGTATCTCGGTAACTAGTAGAGATAGAGACTTGCGGTTTATACATTTCTACTTCTTCCTGAAACAAAAGTTGCCGCAAACAGAATTGTCAGAGCTTTCTTAGTTTCTAAGCTACAGGGTGATTTTGAAAATGTTTTCTTTTTGATCACCCCTGTATTTCGGTTATCCTTTAACTTATTGAAAAATTAAAAACTGTATCTTAGAGAGTTTTTTAAGTGGCATGCTAAATTTTTTTACGGGGTCTTATTTTTTGAGATTTAAAGCAAACATATGATTTTTTAAATAGGGCACCCTGTATATTTTTCTCTTATTTGATTGGGCTTCTTTTAAGCTTTTCAAAAATATATAATAGTTTACACTTATTATTAACACTAAACGCACAAATCGAAAAATTTAGAAAATTAGGGTAGTAAGCTTTAAAACCATTGAAACAAACAAAAGAATAATAATGTCATTACTGCCAAGATAAATATTATGTAAAAATACATAAATATTACATTTACAACTGGGGACCTACATCTTGTATTATAAATAAATAAATAAATAAATAAATAAATAAATAGCCATTTATTTCCGACAGGCCGGAGCCTACTTACAGGAAACTCAAACAAATTAATCGAATTATAAAAACAAAAAAAAAAACAAATATTATGGCGATTGATAATACCTGTGCGGAGCTTATAAAATAAGATGCGTGAGGACCATATTACTTCTGTGGTAAACTGCCTGTCGACTCGTATTCGATTTAGATAAAATAAATCGTCGCACAGCATTCCCAGTACGTGAATCGTGCACAATCTTTACTTCATAGGGCTTTAAATGATATTTATTTAATAATTTTTTAGACAAGATTTTATTACTCCGAGATCTTTTTCTATGACTTTGCACCAACTTCTAGTGCTTCTACAACAGCCATAACGTTCATTTCATCCTTTTCGCGATTCTTTTTATTATAGATAAATGATTTAGGTCTTGGATTTATAAATGATCGATTCTTAATTAAATTAATTTTTAAATTTGCAAATGTTACTTGATTGGGCATTTGGTTCTCTCTCTGGATATCTATGAAAGTAAGAACTCCATTATTAGTTATATATTTAAATAACAAGATATTTTCATTGCACTCTATAAAGCAAACTAACATGTATTTTTCAAAACTCTCATACTACTACATTATCGCCATTTTTTTAAACTTTAGTGAAATGGCGACATGTATTTTAATAAAAGATTATTTTTCCCTATACATTTTGACAAATAGACATGCCAGATAGATATTCTTTTGTTTGTTTCAATGGTTTTATGGCCTATAAAATATACTACCCTGATTTTCTAAATTTTTAGTTTTGTGCGTTTATTGTTAATAGTAACTATCAACTTTTAAGAGGATGTTTATTTAATAATAATAATAATAATACTATATATACATAATAAAACATTATAAAAATACACAACAATTACTACATATCAACTAAGAAAAAAGAAAACACCTAGGTATTAAAATACCCGTATGTGTTTCATAGTAACTAACAAACGAAATATAATATAGAGACAAAACATAATATAGAGATCAAATAAGGCCTATAGTGTACTAACAATTAAAATAATAATATTGAATATATCGCCAGTTGTTTCAGGCTGGAATACCCGCTACAATAAAATAGGTGTGTTCAACTATACTAAAACAATTTACTGTACACATTCTTGTAATAATTAGAGAAAATATACTGATAACATTTTTTATTAAATTGCCTATGTGCTTTTATTTCACGAATGTTCACAGGCAACTGTTATATATTTTTAAAAAGCGTAAAAATAGCCCAATCAAATAATATAATAATAATAAAAATATACAGGGTGCCCCATTTAAAAAATAATATGCATGCTTAAGTCTCGAAAAGTAAGACTCTCAGAAAAAAAATTAGCACACCACTGAGTTCTACTTAAAAAACATTCTACGAGACAGTTTCCAATTTTTTGTTAAGTTAAAGGGTAACCGAAATACAGGGGGTGATCAAAAAGAAAACATTTTTGAAAACACCCTGTAGCGTAAAGTTATTTATTTCAATGTCTGGTTAGTTATTATTTTCCTGTCTTCCAATTTTTTAATTCTCATTTTAAAAGAAATCATTACAATTACACCATTTTTCAATTATTTTAATATCAGTTTTCATAGATTCAGAAGTGTTAATTTCATTTCCATTATAAAAAAATATCAATATCATCGGCATATAATAAAGTTCTACAAAATAAATTTAAAATGATGTCATTTAAATAAATTAAAAATAGAAATGGGCCCAACACTGACCCTTAAGGAACACCATATTTTATTAAATTTCTATTACTTTGAATCCCGTTAATTTACGTAATTTGATATCTTGTTCTAAATAATTTTGAAATAATTTAAAACAATTCTCTTTTACATCAATCTTATTAATTTTTTCAAGAAGAATTGACTCACTACATCAAAGGCATTACGAAAATCTAAGAACAAACAACTGATAACTTTTTGCTTATCCAGCTCGCTATAAATAAATTCTTATAATTCTATAACTGCTATTTCCGTATTTTTTTTTCTTTTGAAGCCCATGTTGGCTCTCGCTAATAAAAATTATGTTATTTAAAAAACATAATAGCCGTTCATGTAACATTTTTTCAAAACCTTTTGATAATATTAGTAAACAGAAATAGGTCTGTAATTATTTGCATTACTTTTATCGTCAGATTTATTTACTGGGGTAATTCTAGCAATTATTAATTCTATAGGGAATATTCCAGATTCGATGCATTTATTAATTAGTTAAACTATAATATAATATAAGGACTAACAGTATTCTTAGTAATTTTTAAATGGTTTGGTTTTATACGATTAAAACCAGGTGCTGAATTTTATTTTAGTGAATCTGTAATTTCCAAAATTTCTCTCCTATTAGTTTTCCATATGTACATATTTGCTATATTATTTTCCTTTCTATATTCTTTTTAAATCTACCTATCTATCTCATATTTTTCTCCATTAATATCAAATATATTGTACTGATTTAATGACTTTGTTAAGTTATCCATTTCTGTTAAAACATTCCAAAGTTTCTTAGGGTTTCCCTCTACATTTTTAAGTCTAATTGCCTAAAATTTCTTTGTATTATATTTTACTAAATTTCCTACTTAAATTTTTAATTTAGATGTGTATAATATATTTTTGAAATAATTATTTAATGGATACTTTTTAAATAATTTATATATTTTATTTCGTTCTAAAATAAGAACTGCAAGTCCTTTTTTCTCGATTTATTGTTTAAAATAAAAATTATTATTAATAGTTTAATTAAGCACTTGTTTAAAATTTCTATTTTTGTAGACAAATAAATTTAGAATTTTCTTAAATACAAATTCCCATTTAGACGTTTTGGTTTTAACCTGAGCAACTTTGTTTACAAAACTTAGAAATGAGAGTTTTGTATTTACGACTAGTAGCATAATTTTAAAGGTTTTGATTGCCGTGCAAATTTTATGGTGACTTAAGTGACTTTGACCAACTTTGATAACTTCCGAAGATAAGCTATTTTTTTTATCAGGAGTAGACTTTTTTGAGAAATCAAAAATAATAAAGTTTAGTGCGCTTTTTATATTATACGATGCGAACTTATTGTTATTGTTTTATTGCCTTTTATTTCCTAATATTAAGACCACATTATAGAGTTAAGTACGCTATCCAGACATAATAAATAATTAAATAATATTTAAATAATTAATGAACTTACTTTCGGTTTTCATACTTCCAAAAAAGTTTTTGGAACTCCAACAACTGTTTTAATCATATTATTCATAAACAAAAGTCACTATAGTTCTTACATTAAGAAAACTTAACTTTATCATGTTTAACTGTATTTCCTTTGAATTTTAATTTTTTATTAAAATTTATCGTTGCATTTAATAGTCCTAAAGTCTTTAAACTGTGTTATTGGCCCTTAAAACATCGAAAACCTTTACATCATCAACCGGCAAGAGAAACAATTTTTCCGAGTTTTCGTATTTTCACTTTTCACGTCGGGCTCTGCCGCCGGCCGTATGAATGAATCCGCGCGCGCCCGTTCGCAGCGTAACTGCTAATGTGGGAAAATATCGTCGTTTTCACCGCCGAGAAGACGAACTGGATTTTGGTGCGCTTGCCTTCGTCGTGATTACGAGATTAGATAGATTGTCTATTAAGGTATGTTATTATCTCTGGCGAAAAATTAAGGAAAAGTGTGCGTATTTGCGATAATGCGAATGCTACTGATGCGAACAGTGGTGCCATTTTGGGTACATACATTTGCCTGAGCTAAGCTGAAATTTCGCAAAAGGCGTAGAATGAGTTGGATAAAATTTCTTGTCTCCATTAACAATGCCCATATTACCGATTATATCTAGATTGTTAGAAAAGCTTATTAAGACGGCTAAAATTCATAATTGAAGCAAGAAGGTTATTCGTCCCACCAGTTTGTAGTAGATAGAGTACACCTGTTAAGGTATGTTATTATATCTGGCCAAGCATTAAAGAAAAATGTGCGTTTTTGCGATAATGCGACTGCTCCTGATGCAAACAATGGTGCTATTTTGGGGACAGATATTTGGCTAAGCTAACCTGAAATTTTGCAAAAAACGTAGAATGAGTTGGATAATAGAGGAAATGTGCCTGTGATGGACCCCTTAAGGAAATATCATCACCTTTCTTTAAGTTTTGGAGTTATTTATTGTTTTATATGAAAATCTATACTTACTTAATTCAAAGTTGATTATAGTATAGGGCGAATTTTTTTATCAATTAATTTCCTATTTAATACCATAGACATTAAAGTAAAATAGTCGAGGGGTCCATCATTAGCACATATCGTCTCTTGAGAAGAAAACTATCCCATGTCCTATTGAGTTAGTTTCCAGTAATAAGGATTTAGAAGTTCTTCTTTCTTCTTGCACTGAAACTATTTCAGGGCGAGTGATGGACCCCTTAAGGAAATATCATTACATTTCTTTTAGTTTTGGAGTTATTTATTGTTTTTATATGAAAATATATACTTAATTCGAAGTTGATTATAGTATAGGGTGAATTTTTTATCAATTAATTTCCTATTTAATAACATAGACGTCGCTTAAGAAGAAAACTATCCCATGTCCTATTGAGTTAGGTTCGAGTAATAAGGATAAAAAGTTCTTTCTTCTTGCACTGAAACTATTTCCGGGCGAATTTTAAAACAATTAATTTAAAGATATTTCATTTACTTACAAAAATATATTGTTTTAAGTAAAAACACTTTTATGAACAATAGCTAAAAACTGAGGACTTAGGATACATTAACGGAATAACATTTAACCTAAATTATCAAATGTCTCACAAGATCGGACATAGAATGAATGTGGGCTAAACCTAAGGTACACAACTATTTAGTAACATACGGGTATAGGAAGTGCAAATACAAAGTATTATCAATATAACTGGTCAATAATTATTACTCACGTGGTAAACTTAAAGAAAAATAAGTAGGTAGTGCATGCATAAAGTAAAGCAGTGATGTGTGTTACTAAGTTTAAAATGCCAAATGCCGAATTTTTTACGTGCAGATTTAGCGGTTTTGAAGATATTTAAGCGTTCCACTACTTTTGACTGAAAATGCGGTGTTGTCATATCTCAGCAACTAGTAGAGTTAAAATTAAAAAAAAATTAGGATCTTGCTAAGCTTGAGTTGTAAATAATTGGAGTAAAAATAAATGGGCATTCGATTTAAAATAACGAAACAACTATTTGTAGCGCAAAACTGGGGAATCTGGCAACAGTGCCGATATCATTTTTTAATTCCGCATTCCGAGAAACCTCTAACTGCCAAATTTTTTAAGCGCAGCTTAAGCGGTTTTGAAGATATTTAAGCGTTCCAGTACTTTTGACTGAAAATGCGGTATTGTCCATATCTCAGCAACTAGTAGAGATCAATAAGAATCTTGCTAAGCTTGAGACGTCCAATTCATTGGAGTAAAAATAAATGGGGTATTCAATTTAAAATAACGAAACGGCTATGTGTAGCGCAGAACTGGGAAATCTGGCAACAGTGCCGATATCATTTTTCAATTCCGCATGCCGATAAACCTCTAACTGCCGAATTTTTTAAGCGCAGCTTTCGCGGTTTTGAAGATATTTAAGCGTTCAAGTACTTTTTACTAACCCAGTATATGTTGTCAATTTAAAAAAAAATAGTTGCGTGTAGTTATATGAAAATTGTTGAGAATAAGTTGGACATAATTTAAATGCTGCCCCACAATGCCGACCTCAATAGTTTTTTCAATTGGTTTTGTATACACAAAATAAAAATTAATTAATGTGGTAAAGAAGTTGCCGCCTATAACCCGAATTTCGGTTTTTTGATGTTCCGATTGACTTCGTATAAACTGTACCATATTTTGCCACCACACGTTTGCCCAACAAAAAAATCGTGCCGGTGATATTACTTCTCATGAACTACTAAGTTTTATTGCAGTTATTCTTCTTGTTCAGTGGATATGTAGTAATATGTACCTCTTCCTACAAAACAATTAATGTTTTGGCAAAATAGAAACGATACCAATAATAAATTGGTTTGTGAAGCAATTTGCCGCGATAGATTTCAGTACATTATGAGCAATATCCATTGCAACGACAATACACAGCTGGACAAGAAAGACAAATATTCAAAAATGAGACCTTCCTTTGATATTTTAAATAAAAAGTTTTTTGATCATGCCCCAGTTGAGGAAAATCACAGCCTCGATGAATCGATGATTCCTTGATTATTCTGGCCGCCACAGTGGAAAACGATTTATTAGAGGAAAACCAATCCGGTGGGGATACACATTTTGGGTTGGAGCTTTGCGGCTTGGCTATATTGTTTATTTTGACCCCTATCAAGGTTCTTCCAGTAAACTGCCTGAAAAGTATAAACATATGGGACTTGGATCATTTGTGGTGTTACAATATGCTGATATTCTAGAGGAGTTTCCATTCGAGTAATTTAATTTATATTTTGACAACTACTTTACTTCACTTTGTCTCCTTAAAAATTAAAAATTAGAAGAATACGAGCCACTGGAACGCTGATGAAGAACCGCATTCCACAAGCTCCTCTACCCAATACTGCGATTATGAGAAAAACAGAACGAGGTAGTTTTGAGTATGTTTTGGCTGACAGTGAAATAGTTATTTGTAAGTGGAATGATAATAACGGGGTAAATGTAGCTTTAAATGCCTTTACAGTCCTACCAGTGAGTAAAGTTAAACGTTTTTCACAAGCAGAAAAAAAAATACATCTACGTAGACCAACCACAACTCATTAAATTCTACAACGAAAATATGGAAGGTGTGGACAGAAGTGATCAAAACTTGGGTGACTACAGGGTTTTATTAGAGGAAAAAGTGACACTTTCCTCTGTTTGCTCACTGCATAGACATGGCTGGGCAAAACTCTTGGCGACTTCACAAGCACAATAATGAAATGCTTGATCTGCTAGAATTTAGACGCTCTATAGCAACAGAGCTACTTCAAACTCATAAGAGAATTACAAAAAGAGACCCTTCAAAGCCTCCTACAAACTTACATGAGTTTTCTCGATACGACATATTAGACCACCTATTCTTGTACAACGATTACCAGCGAAGATGTGCAATGTGCAACAGAAAATCTAATTTTATATGACAGAAATTTAATGATTTTTAAAAATAAATAGTTTTAGTGTTAAATGTGTTAAAGTCCATATTGTGGTCCTTTACGTTCTCAATAGCCTGTCGCATGTCATGCTCATCCCGTTGATTTTTTTTTTTTTTTGAAGCCATATTTAAATAAAGAAAAATTGAAGAGTTTGTAATACCTCCAATGTGAAAATTGAATTTCTTTCAATTTCTTCAATGTATGTTATAATATTATTATTTATAAAACTTTTAAAAAAATGGTCTTTCATTTAGTACATTGGAGATATTTCATCCCTAATGGCACAAAGTAATTTGTATTTCTAATTGTTTTAAATATCCCCTACATAAAGTCAAGATTGACATTATTTCGTATATTTACTTCTCTAAAGCTTTCCTAAGCAATGATGAGAAGACATTATTAGGCATTTTGTTTTATTTGTGGTCCACATCAATAACACTAGTAAAAGCTTTTAAGATGGCCAGCTGTTTTAATTAAGTAATGAGAAACGTAGAAGCATTAAAATCTATAGGCATGTTACGTTTTCATTAAAATTTTGGAAATCTGTATTCTAATATAGTCTGCCTACTATAAAACATCAATAAGGGTGCTAATAAAATTTGTCAATTTTAATTTGTTTCATTTGATAAATTACTTTCGTGGTTGATAAACACATCAAATGTGAGCGTAATGCCATGGGTGGTCTCGATTTCCCTACATGTTTGATATAAAGAACTAGCCAAGAGGCGTTCGAAGGTTAGTGACATTGTAATTATCACAAGCGTGTTAAAGTTGATGTGTAATCATTAAATAAATAACTCAATTCAGACAAAATATCGATTCGGACGGAATTTATTAAAAAATAAAGAAAAACTGTTTGGTTACAATAGAAATAAAAATCAATAAAGAATGTTGCAATGTTGCAAACCTACCAAGAACTTAGGGAATTCAAGGTTGCCATGCGAAAATCGACGGACAGCATAGGGTAGTCAAAAGTCTGTCTAGTAGTTATCCATCCAGATCTAGTTCCTAAGTTCGTTGGTGCATCATAGTAATGATGCAATCATAATACCATTAGAAGAAAGAAAAGTCTGTGCAACTATATTGACAGTATATTAGTAAAGCTAAGGTGACCAACTCTCTTGACAAAAAAACAGAGCAAAAACAAAAAATGAGATTCAATGCAAGTGTGATCAAAATTAGTTTTTACAATTAATAATGATATTAGTGTTTGAATGTCTAATTGTGATTTGTCCTTCATCCAAAAGTTATCGATAATAAATGAAACCCTATCTACAGGACTATTTCTCCTAGATAAGCACATTTGCACGTACTATATTCGACTAAAATCTCACAATTATTCCAAGGAACATTATTATTAGTAAAATGACTGAATATTTCGGTCCATTTTGACTCCAGTAATTTATTGTTGGTATAAAAACAGAACAAACCGGAATAGCGTTTATAAAGCATAAGGTTTATTTAAGCAAAACAATGAACACAAAGTCCCGGTCTCAATAAATTAAATATTTTAAACAACTAATCGGTAACATGTTTCGCCTTTAAGGCATCATCAGACCTAAAAAGAAGTCAACAATCACGTATAAAAGTAAGCAAATCTCCTAGTAAACCTACCTAATACACCAAAAAAACATTTAAAAAAATGTAAAAAAGAATAAAAATGTCAAAATATAAAACAAAAAAATAGATAAACGTTACAATTACATCAGTACATGACAGTCAGAACTTAAACTAAGAATTGTATATAAACAAAAACGGTAAAACAAAAAACTAAAAGTATAAGGTTCGTTAAATAAGTCCAAGGTATATTGAACGGGCGGAAGATGCAGTCACCTAGAGAGCAAACTCAGCCCAAACTGTAACAGCCATCAACACAAAGTACGAGCGCACCAAAGTACCGGCATCAAAAACATCAATGTTGTCAATCAAAAGAATTTGGCGGACCGGGGAAAATTTATAGGTTAAATGTTGGTCATTAGCAGTCCGTTGTTAGTAATTTAAGTTGTTAAAAATAAAATAGGGCTCGAAATCAAAGACCTCATTAACGCAGGTAAGGATAGGGTTCTTTTTAGCTTTCGTTATTTCTAGTTTTTCTAATAGATCCAGGTAGTTTTTTACTCTTGTGACATTCATGCAAAACATTAACATTTTCAGATGGCGAGAACTGGTGTTTTAAATCAAGTAGATGGTTCGCAAAAGCAGACTTATTGTTGGTTATATCCGTGTTCTGGTATTTATTAAATAAGCTAAGATGTTCATGAACTCTGCTGGCGATTCTCCTGCCCGATTGCCCAACATACACCGCCGGACAATCTCCACAATGCCAATGTAGCGAATAAATAAACTCCTGATCTTGACAGAGGGTCCACTTTATCTTTAGTGTTGATTAAATGTTGCTTAAGAGTGTCACTGGTCCTGACAGCTACTGCGATATTGTGAGGTTTAAAAAATTTTGCTGGTTGTGAGGAAATGTTGCCGAAATAAGTTAGAGCTCTATAACTTTTGTGATCATGTGTATTAGCATGTATGATGTTATAGGTTAGTTTATATTTGTTTACAAACTTATAATGAAGTTTATTGATTAATCTCAAAGGGTATCCATTATTTCTGGCAATCAGTTTTATTATATTAAATTCCTTAGTGAACGCATCTCTAGACAAAGGTAGCTTGAAAGGTCGGTAGAAAAGAGAATTGAAGGTGGCAAACTTATGAGAAAAGGGAGAATTTGAATCGTACTGAATAATGTTATCTGTAAATGTAGATTTTCTATAGACTTCAAAGTTAATTCTGTTGTTATTTCTTTACATGTTAGCATGGATTTCTCGTTATATCACATAACGGTTACGCATTATGTTTTTGTAGCCAGTCCGGCAGTAGGCACTGGTGTGTGGTACAAAAATTCTACGTGTTGGTGTGGGAAAACGTATACCGCTGGGTTAATGCAGAAGTATGCTATGTCCATTTCTAGCGAAAATGAGGTTTTTACGCCTATGTCCAGTTCAAATGTTATAAAATTTGCTGCAGAAATATCGTATCTCTATATTTAACCTTGAGTCTAAAAATAGCTGCAATTAATTTATGTGGACATACATTACTTTATCATTTTAACGTTGGACATAGACTAGTAGTGCTCTGTTAAAGTGATCGTCGTGAAAACGTTTATTGTCCTGTTAGCTAAAAAAAATGTATAAAAGCAGAACCTGTAAAATTTTTAATAAGGCTGTTACTCAAGCAGCAGCTTCTAGTGCTCCTAATACTGTAGCCGGTAAGTAAAATTATCATATTTTTAGATAGAATCAAATATTTTACGTTTCGTTGTGTTTTGTGAGGTTATGATTTTAACGTGTCTAGGGTTTTCTTGGGAACCATAGAATTATTTAGTATGTAAGGGACGGTATAAAATGCCAATGATTTATTTATGTACCTATTATATTATAATTTGTTGTGAATCGAATCTAAAAAGCCAAAAACAATATCATGTAGAACAATCCTATATCCAGTTGCATCGGACATATGATACTATTGCACAAAAAATGGCGCGAATTATTTTTTCCTTATAAGGCTAGATGCTTGGGTTTTATTTTTCTGTGTTCTATTTCTTGCTATTCAATATGCGTAACTTTGCGTGGTATTGTAATGAAAGAAAATAAAACAAAATTATAATATTTTCACGCGTACCTGAAAAAATTGATACTTTCACTTCAAAACCTTTTAGAGCCCCTGGCACATCTAAAATAACGCAGTTATAGCAATATTAAATAATTAAAATTCATACCAATTAAAATATTTTTTTATTGTTTGCTGTTGCAAGATTTTATTAAGTTTTTGTATTTTTCAATTAGGCGCTGTTGAAACCCCAAGGGATGACGAAGACATTATATCTCTTAGGCCCGGTTGTACAAGGACCGGTTCACTTGAACCAAGAAGCGCACTGAACCCGTACTTAATTTACACGGACGTTGTACAAAGCTTCTTGAACTAGAGTTCAACTGAACTTAGTTCTGTGTGGCAAATATCAGTGCACAAGCTGGCAATACCGGATTCCAACGGTTATAAACACAGGCAGCACCAGCCACTTCATCAAGAGAAAATTTCTTGACGTTTGGGCGGTTAACCTTCATTAAAATATAATATAATAAAATATTTTTTGGTGTTCTGTAAATATTTTAAACTATTTACATATTTTTTAACATGGAATCGGACCACGTGGAATCACCTTTCCTTAAAGCAACCCCCAAAAGATCCATTCATTGTTCGTGTTTCAGATGTTAAGCCCATGTAATATGAACTAAGTACAAGTACTGGTAATATTACAAACCAAATCAAAGTTCAGCAAAATATTCATTTATAAGCTGTTGCCTTTTTAAATTATTTATATTTTGCCTCCTGTTAGGTTGTGGTTCATACACATTAACATTATTTACAAAATTTACTGCTGCTTCTTCTTCCTCATTTAGTGGAGGATCAGGCTCATTTAAAGGCTTGGCAATATTATACAATACACCAGTTGCAGTAACTACAGCTTCCCACCTTTCTTTTCTTAGTCGAATGCCAAAAGCCAATATTGGAAAGCGTCTTTTCCATATTCCAAATGTCCTCTCAATGGGATTTCTTGTCCTTATTTGTGATTCATTGAAAAGTATTTCGGCAGGAGTACCAGGATTTTCTAAAGGGGTTATTAAGTAGTTTTTTACAGCATACCCTCTATCTCCCACAATAACATTGTTAAAAAAATCACCTCTTTCAAATTTCATTCTTATTGTTGAATTTGCAAATATTAGAGAATCATAAGTAGAACCTGGCCAACGACAAACCACATCTTGCAATATACAATTAGCACTGCATACTGCTTGTACATTTAGCGAAAATAATCCTTTTCGATTTCTGTATATCTCGGCATCATTACTTCCCGGGGATAATATCAGTAGGTAACAGGTCACTGTAGACCGACATCAAGCAGTCGCGGGCTATCTAACCCGGCCTAGACGGCGTACCTTTGCAGGTGTTCTTTTTGTAGGGCTTGGCAGGTGTTCAAACCCGAGCTCTCCGCGGCGTCAGAATACTACGTAACCTGAATCAACGAAATGTCACATACGTGTTCTAATGTGTTTGACCTTATATGACCTTTGTCGCACACGTGTGCGAACCTATTTGACCTTGAATAACCTTGGCTTTGTGTTTGTGTACGTGTGAATGTGTACGTGTGAATGTGTGCGATTGTCTGTCTGTCTGTCTGTCTGTCTGTCTGTCTGTATGTCTGTCTGTATGTCTGTCTGTCTGTCTGTCTGTCTGCCTGTCTGTCCGCCTGTCTGTCTGTGTGTCTGCCTGTCTGTCTGTCTGTCTGTCTGCCTGCCTGTCTGTCTATCTCTCTATCTGTCTGTATGCATGTCTTTTTGCTATGCTTAACCTTGAATATGTAAGCGATGTGTGTTTTTGGCGCTATGAAAGCATACGTATAGGTGTATAGGTGTTTTATGTCCCCGACTATGTACACAAGCCGGTTTTTACCAGACAAACTATGCAATTGTAGACTACGTCGTAAACCTGTATGAACCTATTAATCTTTTAAGTGCGCAATAAATTTTTGTAATTATTATATTTTTATGTTTCTCCATTTACACTGATTGTCTACCAAATATTTAAATACCTATTCAAACTTAGTATGCCTCTTCTTGGAGGTATAATATGCGGGGTTAACTTTGAAATAAACTTAAAAATAGGGACAGTGATGTGGACAAGTATCACTCAAATAATTATGTTAACTACACTAATCCTCCCTTGCTATACCTTTTTTGGAATCTGTGTAATATATTTACCCTATGCTAGCAGCGTTGTTTTATATCGGATTAAAATACTCGTAAAGTGAGAGAAAAGGGTACTAATAACTATTTATTTATTTCACATTTTCGTAAAATACCGTATTTAAAAAAAATTAGTCTCTTTACGAAATATGAATTGAAATGATGTAGTTAACGTGTAAAGTAGAAAGTATTATACCATTATTTAATTCAAGAAGTAAAAAAAAAGAGTTAATCTTGATTCTCCCTTACGCTATATAATCGTACTCAACATTAGAAACATTACGGTAAATTAACAATGATAAAAACGGAAAAGGTAATAAATCTGACTGAATAGCATGTATTTTAAAACCAAAGTAATTGTTATACCTGTATATACTAAATCTACTTACTAAAGTGTAATTTTTTTGGAATTGAATAAAGCTCAAGGAATAAAAATGAAATTCATTTTAAATACACTATCAGTATACTTAAATTTAAGGACAATATGCAATAAAATTCTGTAAGCTATTACAATATTATAGACATTTATGATCTTATATGAAGGTAATGTACAATATCGACAGTCTATATTGAGTCAAGTATTCATTTGAAGGCATTTTAACACATTTAGTGAGCATAAGTGAGCTACCCAATTTTGTGTTATGTAAATAAAAAAATTAACACAAAAAGGGAAAAAGGTTATACTTAAATGTAAATAGTCATACGTGAATTTAAAGCTTAGATATGCTACATGTGCTGAGTATTTATGTTTATTTGAGGGAAGGCGCCGAGGGCGTACAAATTTTACTTTTCAGTCATTTTTACCAAAACATGTAGCTATAATAGATGCAGCCTAACATGCGCTGAAAATACGAAAACTTTATTACAATTGGGTTATCTAGAGTAACTTATTAAAAAAGGGCTTTTTTACACTACACCTGTACCTATTTCTCTATAAATTTACTGGAATCTCGATTAAGAAATATGGCGCAAGATATACTGTGTAATTTCAGGAAAATAGTTAAAAAAATTATATTTCATAAAAATTGCTTACTAGCGATTTCTTTGTACTGAATCCTGCGTGCCTGTCTGTCTGCCTGTCCATTTGCTCGTCCGTATTTTAAGATCCCTCGAACTATGGGCTCACAAGCTAATACCAAATTACAAGTAAATAGAGTGTAATTTCAGGAAAAAAGTTAAAAAAATTACGTTTCATAGAAATTGCCTAACTAGCGATTTATTTGTACTGGAAATGGATAAATTATAGGACTATCTCGTAATGAGAACAGTAGACAATAAATAAAACTTTAATACGTATGGCTCTATATCATTCGACCCTTACTTAAAATACCCCACTAGGTATAGGTACTATACAACCTGTATTTGCCATCAGGTAAAAGCCCTCATAATGCTTTTATAAAAATTTGGAATAATATCATAATATAAGTAAATAGGATGTAATTTCAGGAAAAAAGTAAAAAAAAATACATTTCATAAAATTGGAATATGATATAATATGGGACTTTCTTATAATGAGAACAGTAGACAATACTTCAAACCTTGGTGCGTACCTTCTTTCATAAATTTGAGAGAAAAAAAATAACAAAAAAAATTAATTCACAGTGTAAAATTGTAGTTAAATGGATTGTAATTACGAAATAATATAAAAAGTCACCTTTTGTTTGCGAAGATGTATGCACAATAACTCTATATTATTCGGCCCTTATACTGAAAATACCCACTAGATAGGTATCTTAACCTGTATTTGTCATCAGGTAGAACCCCCTATAAAATTATGAATATTAGGCGTAAGCAACAAAGTAGCAATCTTAACTTATTTCCAACACGAGCATAAAAATATGGGGATGTTAAATATTTTATTAATATCTAAATTCTCAATGTCAACAGTAACCAAATCACGTTGGTTTTTTAGCTTATTATTAAATTCGTTAGAATAATAATTATCATAATACTTTACTCGGTGTAAAAGCAATTGCGCTGCAAAATATAGTGTATACCTACACTACTGAGGTAGTTAATTAAAATCACAATTACTACATATAAAAATGTTCAAACGTCTTTGCAATAAATCATAGGTACGTACACTGACTAAAAAAAAATATATGCATGAAATAAGAACTAACCGAAACTTTTATGTGGTTTAACCTTTTTGCCTAAAATGATGGAAAACTTGAATTGTGTACTATTTCGTATGGCTGTTTGTAATTAACTGAAATTTATTAAATATCACCAATCGAGGCGGGGTTTAACGTAACAATCACAATAAGGAGTTTTTAGGTGCTGACAAAATCTTAAACATTACACCTCAAGAGAAATATGCTATACTAGGATGCATTTAAAGTACTTCGACATTCTGGAAATAAAGAAAAACTAGTGTATGGTAGTAAAAAAATTTAAATCTAAGAATAATCGATGCAGAGTTTATCGCAAGCAGCACAATAAGGAGTCTTTAGGTGCAGGCAAAATCTTAAACATTTCTACGAAAAACATGATTATTTTTTTAATTAACACAAATATACATAAGTTCTTGACAATTTGATGTTTTTGTCGAAATTTGGAGTAAACGTAAGCGAAGGTCTGATTGATGGGCCAATATGCGATATTTCTGTATATATATCTTCAGGAAACCACAGTTAGGTAAACAAAAGGTCTATAACCATTGAAAATCTTAACTTTACAGTTTTGTCTCATATAAAAGTCCCTTTTTGAAAAAACCTACATATATGATTTCAAACTAATCTGGCTTAAGGGATAATTCATGACGTACGATACGATAATTTGCTAACCGACACTAGATCATTACTTTGCTTATTAAAATCTCATTTCGACATTAATGGTTTTTAGGGTCATAAAGTGAACCGGCTTGCCTGGAAACGATGTTTTCCTACAGCTGTTTTACCAACGCAATATTTGGAAGAGAACCATAAACTAAAGGATATATATATTTGCCAACGACTACCCTCTCGATATATATTTATATATATACCCACTAAACAGTCTAAGCTTTTTTCGGATGAGATCGAGACATCATCATGCTTACAATATCTGAAACTGAGTTGAATTCTGGTTGATGTTGGAAAGAAATTCACTTCACACACAAAGATGAAGCTAATCGATTCATAAAATAATGCAAGTCAGTATGCGTATGTTGTGACTAACTGTTCAAGTGTCTGTTCCTTTCACGTCTGTCGGAAGAAATATTTTTCTAAACTAGTATTTTCGTTGAAAATAAGATCGTAAATCGTCTGTACAAAACAAGGGTCTCTTATGGATTTGAACGAAATTCGTAGATTTGACTATTTTTATGAAAAATAAATCTAAGTACGGAATAATGCAGGGAGATTATCTATTTTCTTGGTTTAGACAGTGATGTAGTTAAGATTCATAACTTAAGAATAAATAAATTATTATTAATCCTTTCGACCTATTTTCTCTTGCATATTTAATTTCTTTGATAGTAAGAACTAATCTTTTTATTTTACAAAGGGAAAAAAGCTTAAGATCGGCGTTGTCAGTCAGGTATAAGAACTGATTTAACACGATGGTTTTTGTACAAACGTTCAAATACAATTGTATGATTTTTAACCGATTGTGTCGGAAAAATGACGTTTTATAGATTTTATAGATTAGATATTTAGACGAAGAGGTAACCTTCTCAATAAAGTATTGATTATTGCCCTGGTAGCTAGACAACACTTTTCATGTTGGTCAAAAAAAAATTTTTCGGATGCTATTACAGGTTTCATTGTTAACTAACAAACGTTAAAAGCGAGAAATTACCGTGCAAGATGAAATGTATAGGTTTACTTCATTTTTACATTATTTTATAACTGGCAATCGGATCAAAAACAAGATCGAATAAAAAATAACTTATGACATATGGACGAAAAATGTTTTTCGGACTATTTGGGTTACCGGCTGCATTACGTCCGAAATACTACATTTTTCGGTCTTATAACATAATTTACTATTTTATCGTTAAAATATGGGAAATGATGTATCGAAATGGGTACTTTTTTGCGTCGGTCACGAGATTATAGTTCCTTTTAAAATGAACTCTAATATATACAACACAAATTATCCTTTAAGCCTCATTAGTTTAAAACGCGTCTGTCGCTTTGTCTCTATATTGAGTTTGGTTAAAGTATAGCGTAGTATATATTTAAATAAATTTTGTAGATGTTGACTACTTTTAAAACTGAAAAAAGCGGCCTTTTGCAATAAATACCTCATAGAGTTAGGTACCCTGAAGATTAAGGGTATTTCAGTGGATAATCATGTACGAATTCAAAGATTTTACCTATTTTTATCGATTTACAAACAATACCTATGGGATAACTTTACTGTTAAAAAAAAGAAAAATTAATTAAGTCTAGGCTCACAGGAAATTCCATAAAGAGCAGGTGCATGGCCTTATCACATCAAACTATATTTTTATTCCGTTCTATTGCCGAAAGTCTGTGTTTAGGGGATTATCGTTCCTTTTAAAATGAACTCTAATATGTACATCACCATAAACTACCCCTTAAACCGAACTAGTTTTAAAAACAGACTTTTCGATTTGCCTCTATATTGATTTTCTAATATTAAATATCTACAACAATCGAAATTCGCTCGCTAATACCTATGTAGGCAATGTTATAGGTATCTAGCTATTATACAATTACTTATTACATCAATACATGCAAGAAGGTTTCTTCAAAGAATGACAATTTTATTGTTTAATAACTTGAAAGAAAATGAAAAAAGGAGGTTTTTGCATTAATTTATTTCCAGATGAGTGTTAAAAATACTTGTAAAACTCGGTATACCGAAAATCGAGCATTAATGAAAGGGTTGAGTCCTGTTTGGTAAATCTTGATTGTTAATTTGACGTTGGCGACGGGACAATTTCTTAGCATCTATCATAGGGGCGTATATTTTTGGGGCTTAGATCTACCAGTTTATCCATGTTCCATTTATTGATTGATAGTGCTAGTAATTTTACTTTCCAATTATTTTTTTACCAAAACACGCAGCTGAAACAGTACCTATATCAGACTATATTATAAATTTTAAGGATTGATTTGCTTATAAATACACTTTAATTTATTTAGGCCAAAGCAGCCAGACATATACTGAAACTACGAAAACCCTATTACAATTTGGTTACCTAGAGAAAATTTTGGAAAAAACATAGCTTTCTACACAAATGCTTGCACATTATGCACATGTCCTTTTAAGATGCCTGGCGACGTCAATGTAAGCATTGACATAATGACGCAAGATATAGGTAGGTACTAGAATATTCAAGATTTCTGTTAACGATGCACTTCAGCATACATGCGAGATGTCATTAATGTCTACGGAAGGGTACAGATATACCAGCTATTTTTACATGGGTTCCATAGACTTGAACGCTTCTTGTTTAGAAATATTTGATGTGGTCTTAAGGATTTCCGTATTGAAGCACCAAACCTACCTGCCAAATAAGTGACGAAATATGGGATATCATATAATATGACCCTATTGAACTAAATGATCCTATAAACCAGCTTCACAGACTGTAATTTGTGATGTTAATGCGATTGATACGCAATAGAACAAGATTAAAAAACAAAATTTTAAACAAATATATTGGATATATGATTAGTTCTGTTGTTTTGTTTGTTTTTTTTTTAACTAATTTAAACTAGCTCTTTATCACACGAAAATAATTAAATAATTTACGGTTACAGAAAAATAATTATTTTAAAAAGCTGTATAACTAAATATATGTTATTAGGAATATTCTGTCTAAAGTAACAGCTGATCTTAGTCTAAAATGAGATCGTATTATTGATTGTTGAATTCGTTAGGTATAAAATAAAATTAGAGATTTCGTCTATTTTCCACGATTAAAAAGAATACCTATATTTAGTTAAAAATGAAACGATTACAGTGGTAGATTAATTCACTTTACCAAGTATGTAAACTACTAATTTTGCAATAAATATCTTTTATATATCTAGGTAGGTTTACTCGAAAATGTTGGGCTATTTTCATCAAAAATCCCGATACAAAATTTACAAATTTACCTATTTTTGTCGGTTTACAAAGTGATAGTGGGATATTGGCTTGATCAAAGAAAAATAATTATTTTAAAAATGTTGTATAATTAACTAAATGTCAGTGTTATCAGGCAGGTAAGAAGGTATTTATCTAAATCTTATTTGTACCAATACCGTTTACATACAAAGGCTAGTTTTTAATGCTAAATAGGGGAAATGTGATTCGATGAGAGGTCTTTACAAGTAAAATTATTATTTGTCTATTCGATCCTGCCAATTTTAGAAATCCATCCTCATAAGTTTACGTTCATGTTTTAAACCCCTATCGTTTAGTGATATTCTAAGCACTCGAAATATACTTATTTCTTTTGAATAAAAGTGGTAAAACTGCTTTTTAAAAGATATGCTGTTCTGGTTTCATGGAATTTAGAGTGGTGGGTGAATAAAATGATGTAATAATGTAATAATAAGGATCTGGTTAATCTATCAAGAGCGGTATTCGCTAGTATTTTAAAAAGCGGACGCTATGGGGAATATTATGATAGCGGTAACATTGATATAAAACAGAAGGTTTTCTTTTTGAAAACTAGATCTGCTGAAAGATTAAAGTAATATCTTTTATCTTACAGTTGGTTCACACAAGTATAACTAACTACATTTTCGTATTTACATCGTATATAAGGATAGAGAGAACAAACATCTAAATGTCTAACTGTTTCGTGTTTTTTTTTGTTGTTTTACAATCTACTATCTACATACATAAAAAAAACAAGTGTATTTTCATATTTTTATCGGTCATAAGTTTGATTTCAAAAGTACAATCCTACTTTTTGATAATTTCACAGTCTAAAGCACGTAGATACCTATATTTTTATTTACGGTCAATTAATCTCTATTCGCCAATCGTCTCGAACGAGTCTGTTTTTAGAAGTAATATAGCGTTAGTATTTAGAAAATATTGATGATATCGGAGCCTAAAACATCCTTGACACTATAAAATCGTCGTGTTTCCTCACAAAACCCATCATCTTGCCTATTCAGCTTGCGTTGCTATTGTTTAGCAGGTTAAATAAAATTGTTATTTCGCTCTTTTTGTCTATACTGAATCGTTAGGGGAATACGATTCTAGTTCTATAAGATAGACATTTAAAATTTCAGTAAGCAATCAGAAATCCTACACTATGAGGTACTTAGTTAAAATTTTATATTTCCTTCCTAGGTCAGGCAAAATTTGTGATGTGTCGGTCAAAATATTTGACTATTTAAATATTTATAAAATACGAAAAAATGCTAGATGCATTTTCAGCGTGACTTTCTATCTAATACCAACTTATTTCAAGGTATAATTCGGTTGTCAAAATAAGAATAAAATAATTTTCCCATAGTTTATGTCATCTTAAAAAGTCAAAAGGTTATATTCTGTAGAGGGTTAGGTACATTCAAATTTAAATATTTTCTCTAATTAAGAAGAATTTTAAGATAGTGTTATGATAAATAAAAATTCTATTCCTCCAGTATTTCTCGGAAACATAGCGACATAACCGAAAAGTACCTCTATTCGGAAACTAAACGCATTTTTCTTGTCAAACTTGACTTTGTTGCAATGTTGTATGCAGGGCACTTTGAGAACAAAAATTAGATTAGAAACCGCCGCCTCTTAAGGAATACTTTTTAGGTACTTACATAGGGTACACTGGTATACAGAACAAATGTCATCTTGAATTGTCTCATTCATTACATACGTTATTATAATCATCTTAAAGCACCTGTTACCAGCATTATTTGTTTTTTATGGTTTTCATGAAACATAGCCATTTCCGATGAAAATTATACGAAAATTTGATAAATAACTTTTTTTTTCAACTGAAATAGACTGATTTTCGGTGGAAAAATGTTACTTTTAACTAAAAATGAATATAAGACATATAAGTACGCAATGATATTTAGAATAAACCACTCTTTTCTAAAATTACTATGAAATATTCACAAGATCGTTTCGTTGTAACCAAAGTAGCAGGGCTTGCAGATTTCGTATAGAGTTCAAACGCGATACTCAGATAATCTTTTTTTATATTTTTGTAGGATAATTCACCACTATGTTGTACTTAAGAGAGGACATTCTTGAAAAATCCTCAAACATTTCCGATGAAAATTATACGAAAATTTGATAAATAACTTTTTTTTTTCAACTGAAATAGACTGGTTTTCGGTGGAAAAATGTTACTTTTAACTAAAAATGAATATAAGACATATAAGTACGCAATGATATTTAGAATAAACCACTCTTTTCTAAAATTACTATGAAATATTCACAAGATCGTTTCGTTGTAACCAAAGTAGCAGGGCTTGCAGATTTCGTATAGAGTTCAAACGCGATACTCAGATAATCTTTTTTTATATTTTTGTAGGATAATTCACCACTATGTTGTACTTAAGAGAGGACATTCTTGAAAAATCCTCAAATTTCTCTGCAATTTTGTTCCTTCTAGAGTTAAATTCACACAGAAAGCCCCGTATTCTTATCATTCAGGTGGATATATTAAAAAGGGCTTATTAGTATGGTTTAGAAAACAAGCAATATTAATTAACGGATGTTTTTTCGTCGTATGAAGAGTTTAATTTTTTTTTTTCCACTACAATGGTTGCGATGCAGGGGGGTCGGGTTTGATCATAATCTTTCAGGGTAGCTCAGGTTTGATTGCATGTGCTAAGGTTAGTGCTCCTTGCAATCGGTTTCAGGTTTGACACGCCCCCCTCAGGTTAGTTCAGGTGTCTCAAACACAACCCAAACACAACCCAAAATCTGAACTTATTCACAATAAATTATGTTTGATACACCTGAACTAACCTGAGGGGGGCGTGTCAAACCTGAAACCGATTGCAAGGAGCACTAACCTTAGCACATGCAATCAAACCTGAGCTACCCTGAAAGATTATGATCAAACCCGACCCCCCTGCATCGCAACCATTGTAGTGGAAAAAAAAAAATTAAACTCTTCATACGACGAAAAAACATCCGTTAATTAATATTGCTTGTTTTCTAAACCATACTAATAAGCCCTTTTTAATATATCCACCTGAATGATAAGAATACGGGGCTTTCTGTGTGAATTTAACTCTAGAAGGAACAAAATTGCAGAGAAATTTGAGGATTTTTCAAGAATGTCCTCTCTTAAGTACAACATAGTGGTGAATTATCCTACAAAAATATAAAAAAAGATTATCTGAGTATCGCGTTTGAACTCTATACGAAATCTGCAAGCCCTGCTACTTTGGTTACAACGAAACGATCTTGTGAATATTTCATAGTAATTTTAGAAAAGAGTGGTTTATTCTAAATATCATTGCGTACTTATATGTCTTATATTCATTTTTAGTTAAAAGTAACATTTTTCCACCGAAAACCAGTCTATTTCAGTTGAAAAAAAAAAGTTATTTATCAAATTTTCGTATAATTTTCATCGGAAATGTTTGAGGATTTTTCAAGAATGTCCTCTCTTAAGTACAACATAGTGGTGAATTATCCTACAAAAATATAAAAAAAGATTATCTGAGTATCGCGTTTGAACTCTATACGAAATCTGCAAGCCCTGCTACTTTGGTTACAACGAAACGATCTTGTGAATATTTCATAGTAATTTTAGAAAAGAGTGGTTTATTCTAAATATCATTGCGTACTTATATGTCTTATATTCATTTTTAGTTAAAAGTAACATTTTTCCACCGAAAATCAGTCTATTTCAGTTGAAAAAAAAAGTTATTTATCAAATTTTCGTATAATTTTCATCGGAAATGGCTATGTTTCATGAAAACCATAAAAAACAAATAATGCTGGTAACAGGTGCTTTAAGATGATTATAATAACGTATGTAATGAATGAGACAATTCAAGATGACATTTGTTCTGTATACCAGTGTACCCTATGTAAGTACCTAAAAAGTATTCCTTAAGAGGCGGCGGTTTCTAATCTAATTTTTGTTCTCAAAGTGCCCTGCATACAACATTGCAACAAAGTCAAGTTTGACAAGAAAAATGCGTTTAGTTTCCGAATAGAGGTACTTTTCGGTTATGTCGCTATGTTTCCGAGAAATACTGGAGGAATAGAATTTTTATTTATCATAACACTATCTTAAAATTCTTCTTAATTAGAGAAAATATTTAAATTTGAATGTACCTAACCCTCTACAGAATATAACCTTTTGACTTTTTAAGATGACATAAACTATGGGAAAATTATTTTATTCTTATTTTGACAACCGAATTATACCTTGAAATAAGTTGGTATTAGATAGAAAGTCACGCTGAAAATGCATCTAGCATTTTTTCGTATTTTATAAATATTTAAATAGTCAAATATTTTGACCGACACATCACAAATTTTGCCTGACCTAGGAAGGAAATATAAAATTTTAACTAAGTACCTCATAGTGTAGGATTTCTGATTGCTTACTGAAATTTTAAATGTCTATCTTATAGAACTAGAATCGTATTCCCCTAACGATTCAGTATAGACAAAAAGAGCGAAATAACAATTTTATTTAACCTGCTAAACAATAGCAACGCAAGCTGAATAGGCAAGATGATGGGTTTTGTGAGGAAACACGACGATTTTATAGTGTCAAGGATGTTTTAGGCTCCGATATCATCAATATTTTCTAAATACTAACGCTATATTACTTCTAAAAACAGACTCGTTCGAGACGATTGGCGAATAGAGATTAATTGACCGTAAATAAAAATATAGGTATCTACGTGCTTTAGACTGTGAAATTATCAAAAAGTAGGATTGTACTTTTGAAATCAAACTTATGACCGATAAAAATATGAAAATACACTTGTTTTTTTTATGTATGTAGATAGTAGATTGTAAAACAACAAAAAAAAACACGAAACAGTTAGACATTTAGATGTTTGTTCTCTCTATCCTTATATACGATGTAAATACGAAAATGTAGTTAGTTATACTTGTGTGAACCAACTGTAAGATAAAAGATATTACTTTAATCTTTCAGCAGATCTAGTTTTCAAAAAGAAAACCTTCTGTTTTATATCAATGTTACCGCTATCATAATATTCCCCATAGCGTCCGCTTTTTAAAATACTAGCGAATACCGCTCTTGATAGATTAACCAGATCCTTATTATTACATTATTACATCATTTTATTCACCCACCACTCTAAATTCCATGAAACCAGAACAGCATATCTTTTAAAAAGCAGTTTTACCACTTTTATTCAAAAGAAATAAGTATATTTCGAGTGCTTAGAATATCACTAAACGATAGGGGTTTAAAACATGAACGTAAACTTATGAGGATGGATTTCTAAAATTGGCAGGATCGAATAGACAAATAATAATTTTACTTGTAAAGACCTCTCATCGAATCACATTTCCCCTATTTAGCATTAAAAACTAGCCTTTGTATGTAAACGGTATTGGTACAAATAAGATTTAGATAAATACCTTCTTACCTGCCTGATAACACTGACATTTAGTTAATTATACAACATTTTTAAAATAATTATTTTTCTTTGATCAAGCCAATATCCCACTATCACTTTGTAAACCGACAAAAATAGGTAAATTTGTAAATTTTGTATCGGGATTTTTGATGAAAATAGCCCAACATTTTCGAGTAAACCTACCTAGATATATAAAAGATATTTATTGCAAAATTAGTAGTTTACATACTTGGTAAAGTGAATTAATCTACCACTGTAATCGTTTCATTTTTAACTAAATATAGGTATTCTTTTTAATCGTGGAAAATAGACGAAATCTCTAATTTTATTTTATACCTAACGAATTCAACAATCAATAATACGATCTCATTTTAGACTAAGATCAGCTGTTACTTTAGACAGAATATTCCTAATAACATATATTTAGTTATACAGCTTTTTAAAATAATTATTTTTCTGTAACCGTAAATTATTTAATTATTTTCGTGTGATAAAGAGCTAGTTTAAATTAGTTAAAAAAAAAACAAACAAAACAACAGAACTAATCATATATCCAATATATTTGTTTAAAATTTTGTTTTTTAATCTTGTTCTATTGCGTATCAATCGCATTAACATCACAAATTACAGTCTGTGAAGCTGGTTTATAGGATCATTTAGTTCAATAGGGTCATATTATATGATATCCCATATTTCGTCACTTATTTGGCAGGTAGGTTTGGTGCTTCAATACGGAAATCCTTAAGACCACATCAAATATTTCTAAACAAGAAGCGTTCAAGTCTATGGAACCCATGTAAAAATAGCTGGTATATCTGTACCCTTCCGTAGACATTAATGACATCTCGCATGTATGCTGAAGTGCATCGTTAACAGAAATCTTGAATATTCTAGTACCTACCTATATCTTGCGTCATTATGTCAATGCTTACATTGACGTCGCCAGGCATCTTAAAAGGACATGTGCATAATGTGCAAGCATTTGTGTAGAAAGCTATGTTTTTTCCAAAATTTTCTCTAGGTAACCAAATTGTAATAGGGTTTTCGTAGTTTCAGTATATGTCTGGCTGCTTTGGCCTAAATAAATTAAAGTGTATTTATAAGCAAATCAATCCTTAAAATTTATAATATAGTCTGATATAGGTACTGTTTCAGCTGCGTGTTTTGGTAAAAAAATAATTGGAAAGTAAAATTACTAGCACTATCAATCAATAAATGGAACATGGATAAACTGGTAGATCTAAGCCCCAAAAATATACGCCCCTATGATAGATGCTAAGAAATTGTCCCGTCGCCAACGTCAAATTAACAATCAAGATTTACCAAACAGGACTCAACCCTTTCATTAATGCTCGATTTTCGGTATACCGAGTTTTACAAGTATTTTTAACACTCATCTGGAAATAAATTAATGCAAAAACCTCCTTTTTTCATTTTCTTTCAAGTTATTAAACAATAAAATTGTCATTCTTTGAAGAAACCTTCTTGCATGTATTGATGTAATAAGTAATTGTATAATAGCTAGATACCTATAACATTGCCTACATAGGTATTAGCGAGCGAATTTCGATTGTTGTAGATATTTAATATTAGAAAATCAATATAGAGGCAAATCGAAAAGTCTGTTTTTAAAACTAGTTCGGTTTAAGGGGTAGTTTATGGTGATGTACATATTAGAGTTCATTTTAAAAGGAACGATAATCCCCTAAACACAGACTTTCGGCAATAGAACGGAATAAAAATATAGTTTGATGTGATAAGGCCATGCACCTGCTCTTTATGGAATTTCCTGTGAGCCTAGACTTAATTAATTTTTCTTTTTTTTAACAGTAAAGTTATCCCATAGGTATTGTTTGTAAATCGATAAAAATAGGTAAAATCTTTGAATTCGTACATGATTATCCACTGAAATACCCTTAATCTTCAGGGTACCTAACTCTATGAGGTATTTATTGCAAAAGGCCGCTTTTTTCAGTTTTAAAAGTAGTCAACATCTACAAAATTTATTTAAATATATACTACGCTATACTTTAACCAAACTCAATATAGAGACAAAGCGACAGACGCGTTTTAAACTAATGAGGCTTAAAGGATAATTTGTGTTGTATATATTAGAGTTCATTTTAAAAGGAACTATAATCTCGTGACCGACGCAAAAAAGTACCCATTTCGATACATCATTTCCCATATTTTAACGATAAAATAGTAAATTATGTTATAAGACCGAAAAATGTAGTATTTCGGACGTAATGCAGCCGGTAACCCAAATAGTCCGAAAAACATTTTTCGTCCATATGTCATAAGTTATTTTTTATTCGATCTTGTTTTTGATCCGATTGCCAGTTATAAAATAATGTAAAAATGAAGTAAACCTATACATTTCATCTTGCACGGTAATTTCTCGCTTTTAACGTTTGTTAGTTAACAATGAAACCTGTAATAGCATCCGAAAAATTTTTTTTTGACCAACATGAAAAGTGTTGTCTAGCTACCAGGGCAATAATCAATACTTTATTGAGAAGGTTACCTCTTCGTCTAAATATCTAATCTATAAAATCTATAAAACGTCATTTTTCCGACACAATCGGTTAAAAATCATACAATTGTATTTGAACGTTTGTACAAAAACCATCGTGTTAAATCAGTTCTTATACCTGACTGACAACGCCGATCTTAAGCTTTTTTCCCTTTGTAAAATAAAAAGATTAGTTCTTACTATCAAAGAAATTAAATATGCAAGAGAAATAGGTCGAAAGGATTAATAATAATTTATTTATTCTTAAGTTATGAATCTTAACTACATCACTGTCTAAACCAAGAAAATAGATAATCTCCCTGCATTATTCCGTACTTAGATTTATTTTTCATAAAAATAGTCAAATCTACGAATTTCGTTCAAATCCATAAGAGACCCTTGTTTTGTACAGACGATTTACGATCTTATTTTCAACGAAAATACTAGTTTAGAAAAAATATTTCTTCCGACAGACGTGAAAGGAACAGACACTTGAACAGTTAGTCACAACATACGCATACTGACTTGCATTATTTTTATGAATCGATTAGCTTCATCTTTGTGTGTGAAGTGAATTTCTTTCCAACATCAACCAGAATTCAACTCAGTTTCAGATATTGTAAGCATGATGATGTCTCGATCTCATCCGAAAAAAGCTTAGACTGTTTAGTGGGTATATATATAAATATATATCGAGAGGGTAGTCGTTGCAAATATATATATCCTTTAGTTTATGGTTCTCTTCCAAATATTGCGTTGGTAAAACAGCTGTAGGAAAACATCGTTTCCAGGCAAGCCGGTTCACTTTATGACCCTAAAAACCATTAATGTCGAAATGAGATTTTAATAAGCAAAGTAATGATCTAGTGTCGGTTAGCAAATTATCGTATCGTACGTCATGAATTATCCCTTAAGCCAGATTAGTTTGAAATCATATATGTAGGTTTTTTCAAAAAGGGACTTTTATATGAGACAAAACTGTAAAGTTAAGATTTTCAATGGTTATAGACCTTTTGTTTACCTAACTGTGGTTTCCTGAAGATATATATACAGAAATATCGCATATTGGCCCATCAATCAGACCTTCGCTTACGTTTACTCCAAATTTCGACAAAAACATCAAATTGTCAAGAACTTATGTATATTTGTGTTAATTAAAAAAATAATCATGTTTTTCGTAGAAATGTTTAAGATTTTGCCTGCACCTAAAGACTCCTTATTGTGCTGCTTGCGATAAACTCTGCATCGATTATTCTTAGATTTAAATTTTTTTACTACCATACACTAGTTTTTCTTTATTTCCAGAATGTCGAAGTACTTTAAATGCATCCTAGTATAGCATATTTCTCTTGAGGTGTAATGTTTAAGATTTTGTCAGCACCTAAAAACTCCTTATTGTGATTGTTACGTTAAACCCCGCCTCGATTGGTGATATTTAATAAATTTCAGTTAATTACAAACAGCCATACGAAATAGTACACAATTCAAGTTTTCCATCATTTTAGGCAAAAAGGTTAAACCACATAAAAGTTTCGGTTAGTTCTTATTTCATGCATATATTTTTTTTTAGTCAGTGTACGTACCTATGATTTATTGCAAAGACGTTTGAACATTTTTATATGTAGTAATTGTGATTTTAATTAACTACCTCAGTAGTGTAGGTATACACTATATTTTGCAGCGCAATTGCTTTTACACCGAGTAAAGTATTATGATAATTATTATTCTAACGAATTTAATAATAAGCTAAAAAACCAACGTGATTTGGTTACTGTTGACATTGAGAATTTAGATATTAATAAAATATTTAACATCCCCATATTTTTATGCTCGTGTTGGAAATAAGTTAAGATTGCTACTTTGTTGCTTACGCCTAATATTCATAATTTTATAGGGGGTTCTACCTGATGACAAATACAGGTTAAGATACCTATCTAGTGGGTATTTTCAGTATAAGGGCCGAATAATATAGAGTTATTGTGCATACATCTTCGCAAACAAAAGGTGACTTTTTATATTATTTCGTAATTACAATCCATTTAACTACAATTTTACACTGTGAATTAATTTTTTTTGTTATTTTTTTTCTCTCAAATTTATGAAAGAAGGTACGCACCAAGGTTTGAAGTATTGTCTACTGTTCTCATTATAAGAAAGTCCCATATTATATCATATTCCAATTTTATGAAATGTATTTTTTTTTACTTTTTTCCTGAAATTACATCCTATTTACTTATATTATGATATTATTCCAAATTTTTATAAAAGCATTATGAGGGCTTTTACCTGATGGCAAATACAGGTTGTATAGTACCTATACCTAGTGGGGTATTTTAAGTAAGGGTCGAATGATATAGAGCCATACGTATTAAAGTTTTATTTATTGTCTACTGTTCTCATTACGAGATAGTCCTATAATTTATCCATTTCCAGTACAAATAAATCGCTAGTTAGGCAATTTCTATGAAACGTAATTTTTTTAACTTTTTTCCTGAAATTACACTCTATTTACTTGTAATTTGGTATTAGCTTGTGAGCCCATAGTTCGAGGGATCTTAAAATACGGACGAGCAAATGGACAGGCAGACAGACAGGCACGCAGGATTCAGTACAAAGAAATCGCTAGTAAGCAATTTTTATGAAATATAATTTTTTTAACTATTTTCCTGAAATTACACAGTATATCTTGCGCCATATTTCTTAATCGAGATTCCAGTAAATTTATAGAGAAATAGGTACAGGTGTAGTGTAAAAAAGCCCTTTTTTAATAAGTTACTCTAGATAACCCAATTGTAATAAAGTTTTCGTATTTTCAGCGCATGTTAGGCTGCATCTATTATAGCTACATGTTTTGGTAAAAATGACTGAAAAGTAAAATTTGTACGCCCTCGGCGCCTTCCCTCAAATAAACATAAATACTCAGCACATGTAGCATATCTAAGCTTTAAATTCACGTATGACTATTTACATTTAAGTATAACCTTTTTCCCTTTTTGTGTTAATTTTTTTATTTACATAACACAAAATTGGGTAGCTCACTTATGCTCACTAAATGTGTTAAAATGCCTTCAAATGAATACTTGACTCAATATAGACTGTCGATATTGTACATTACCTTCATATAAGATCATAAATGTCTATAATATTGTAATAGCTTACAGAATTTTATTGCATATTGTCCTTAAATTTAAGTATACTGATAGTGTATTTAAAATGAATTTCATTTTTATTCCTTGAGCTTTATTCAATTCCAAAAAAATTACACTTTAGTAAGTAGATTTAGTATATACAGGTATAACAATTACTTTGGTTTTAAAATACATGCTATTCAGTCAGATTTATTACCTTTTCCGTTTTTATCATTGTTAATTTACCGTAATGTTTCTAATGTTGAGTACGATTATATAGCGTAAGGGAGAATCAAGATTAACTCTTTTTTTTTACTTCTTGAATTAAATAATGGTATAATACTTTCTACTTTACACGTTAACTACATCATTTCAATTCATATTTCGTAAAGAGACTAATTTTTTTTAAATACGGTATTTTACGAAAATGTGAAATAAATAAATAGTTATTAGTACCCTTTTCTCTCACTTTACGAGTATTTTAATCCGATATAAAACAACGCTGCTAGCATAGGGTAAATATATTACACAGATTCCAAAAAAGGTATAGCAAGGGAGGATTAGTGTAGTTAACATAATTATTTGAGTGATACTTGTCCACATCACTGTCCCTATTTTTAAGTTTATTTCAAAGTTAACCCCGCATATTATACCTCCAAGAAGAGGCATACTAAGTTTGAATAGGTATTTAAATATTTGGTAGACAATCAGTGTAAATGGAGAAACATAAAAATATAATAATTACAAAAATTTATTGCGCACTTAAAAGATTAATAGGTTCATACAGGTTTACGACGTAGTCTACAATTGCATAGTTTGTCTGGTAAAAACCGGCTTGTGTACATAGTCGGGGACATAAAACACCTATACACCTATACGTATGCTTTCATAGCGCCAAAAACACACATCGCTTACATATTCAAGGTTAAGCATAGCAAAAAGACATGCATACAGACAGATAGAGAGATAGACAGACAGGCAGGCAGACAGACAGACAGACAGACAGGCAGACACACAGACAGACAGGCGGACAGACAGGCAGACAGACAGACAGACAGACAGACATACAGACAGACATACAGACAGACAGACAGACAGACAGACAGACAGACAATCGCACACATTCACACGTACACATTCACACGTACACAAACACAAAGCCAAGGTTATTCAAGGTCAAATAGGTTCGCACACGTGTGCGACAAAGGTCATTCAAGGTCAAACACATTAGAACACGTATGTGACATTTCGTTGATTCAGGTTACGTAGTATTCTGACGCCGCGGAGAGCTCGGGTTTGAACACCTGCCAAGCCCTACAAAAAGAACACCTGCAAAGGTACGCCGTCTAGGCCGGGTTAGATAGCCCGCGACTGCTTGATGTCGGTCTACAGTGACCTGTTACCTACTAATATCTTTACATGCGTACAATCCAGTGCTCCAATGCAGGTTGGAAAACGACTAATGTTATAAAACTCTTGTGACATATGCCTCATTTCTTCTTCTGTGGAGGGCATCTTTATAAATTCATTATAAAATCTTGCAATTGCCCGGGATACTTTTCATACTATGCGAGATGCCGTACTTTTATGAATCCCAATAAAATCATCAACTACTTGTAGAAAGCTACCACTTGCATAAAACCGTAAAGTTAATAGTAGCATCTCTTCTGGTAAAAGTGCGTGATTCCTGAAAAGTAAATATATTGTTCAAGCAGAACATACGATAGATACAAATATTTTATAGAATCTTTTATTTTATGTGTATGGTATGTTTACCTGTCTGTAGCCGAAGAAATTAAATAAGGAAGGAGAGTCGTTTTTTTGTATTAAGTGTATAATCTTGAAATATATAAAATTTGCAGAGCGCTTTCGGCCTTAGGCCATCTTCAGTGCTTCCTAAAAGCGAGGAAAATCCAATTTGTAAAATTTATTTCTAAAATTAGTTTAAGATGTCGTTTTTAGAAAATTGATTTAAATTCTAGTTATTTACCTATTTTATTTGTTGAAAAATTTGTTCTGAGAAGTACTAAGAAATGTATTTTTTGGTTTTTACTCACTTTGTCAGGAAACAGGAAACTTCATTAACAAAATTAAACAAGTGGGCCCTCATCAGCACTATGTAAAACTAATTAGTAAAACAAATAACATGTAAATTTGTAAAAGGACGAACTACTGGGACGAACCACTTTTGAATTTATTTAATTAACCATCGTTTTTTATTTAATTTCCATAATTAGATTTTTATTACACGTGGAACGTGTTCTTGAGTCAAAGTTTGATGGTTATCTAATATTTATTTAGATAGATTAGATAGATTTAGTTAGATAACCATCAAACTTTGACTCAAGAACACGTTCCACGTGTAATAAAAATCTAATTATGGAAATTAAATAAAAAACAATGGTTAATTAAATAAATTTAAAAGTGGTTCGTCCCAGTAGTTCGTCCTTTTACAAATTTACATGTTATTTGTTTTACTAATTAGTTTTACATTGTGCTGATGAGGTCCCACTTGTTTAATTTTGTTAATGAAGTTTCCTGTTTCCTGACAAAGTGAGTAAAAACCAAAAAATACATTTCTTAGTACTTCTCAGAACAAATTTTTCAACAAATAAAATAGGTAAATAACTAGAATTTAAATCAATTTTCTAAAAACGACATCTTAAACTAATTTTAGAAATAAATTTTACAAATTGGATTTTCCTCGCTTTTAGGAAGAACTGAAGATGGCCTAAGGCCGAAAGCGCTCTGCAAATTTTATATATTTCAAGATTATACACTTAATACAAAAAAACGACTCTCCTTCCTTATTTTTCAAAAAGTGTACACAGCCCTACCTGATCGAAGAAATTAAATGTTCTATGTGATTTAAAACAAACCGTACTCCGATTTTGGAAAGTCGGAAGCGTTTAATGAACTCATCATCATTCCACTTTTCAAAGTGGTTGTCTCTGTCTCGGAATCTTTGGGGTCTTCTTCTACCTTCTTGTACAACATCTATTAACTCCAGAAAACCTTCGTCATCACTAACATAATCGGCATAATCCATTCCGAGATAAATTAATTTTAATTTCAGGGAAAAACATCATTGACATAATTATTATGTCAATGAAAAACATACAAAAAATTTTGGTTATGATCTGCAAACTCTGCCCTGAACCAAGAATGATGCTGGTTCAACTTGAGCCAAGCTTAAACTAAGTTTTATTGTTGAGCTTCCATTGTACAACTCATATTTTCGGTAAACTTCATTTTGGCCCTGAACTCATGTTGAACTTCGTTTGTACAACCGGGCCTTAGTAGCATAATTAATAAAGACATTCTTGCAGAGTTTACATAACTTGAAGGAATTCCACAAATAGCTCAAGGTGACTAAAAATATCAGTAGGTACCTGCAATATAAAAAATTAATTACAAATTATTTTACTCAATTTTTTTGGATGAAGAATGATTTTATTTGGTATTCGTATTTTTCTACTAGATGGTGTTAACAACCCAATCTCAATTTAAGACGAGAACATCCTGCCTCTTAGCAGCACAACTGGTAAACATGCTTCTGCAGATCTTGAACAGCGTGAAAGAATTCCACAAGAAACTCAAGGTGATTTAATAAAGTAGCTATTGCATAAAATATATTCTACAATGATTTTTATATTGACGCAACAGAAGTTAAATATTGGTTTATATTTTTTCCAGGTGACTTCCTAAATCAAATCCAGGGACTCCATTCCAATTCAAAATTACACCGTAACCATTGATCAGTCTGAGGTTGACGACATTCCAAAGATCTCTAGTCAAAACGATTCCAATGCCCATAATGAAACTAGTGACCAAGAGGAATCACTTTCCGAACCAGACCCTTATGAAACAGACAGTGGTTCAGATTATGTACCACAGCAAGAAGAATATGAAAATTCTGAAGAAACAAACACGGATACCGACGAATGTCAATATGAAAACAGAACCGAATCAGAAAACGAAGAACGCGACCGTAATAAAACAACAGAGAAGAGAAGAACCCGTTAACGATTAAGAAATTAAGGTGAATAGAGAAGAAATAAAATCAAGAGGCTCAGAAATAGTGGAAAAAAGTATAGAAATTGGAAAAACAATGTTGTGTCTGCTCGAGAAATCAAAGGTCCATGTACCTGCATTTTAAAATGTTCAACCAAATTTAGTGAAGAAAATAGAAAATTAGTGTTTGATCAATATTGGGGCTTAGGCAACATAGACAGACAAAGGGATTTTATTTCGAAGCACGTCAAATTTTTCCCAATATCGAAATGTCGACTAAGGGCTGATAAAAATGAAAAACTTGCCGTAAATAGTAGAAGAACCTATACACATAACTTGCCGCATTTAAACGGCGCAGAAGAGGTGCAGGTATGCAGAACCTTTTTTCTTAATACAACAAGGCTAGTATAACTTCCATATTAAGACTAAGGATTTAGCCCGAGAATATAAAAATAAAGACGAAGAGAAGGAAAAAAATGACAAGGAGTTCTGTGTAGCTGTATTTGACCTCGAACAAATTACCTGTGCCAAAATTAGAAGTGGGCCTTGCATATTACAAATTTAAGTTATCCACATACAACTTTACTGTTTTTAATTTGGCTTCAAAAGAATGTAGTTGTTACATGTGGCATTAGGGAATCGCTAAGAGAGGTGCATCAGAAATAGGAAGCTGTCTTCTATTATTTATAGATGAGCACGTTAAAAAAGGCATAAAGGAATTTTCCTTTTATTCTGACAATTGCTCTGGACGAAACCGGAATAAATACCTCTACAGTTTGTATAATTATTTAACAAACAAACATACCATTAAAATTCGTCATAGTTATTTAGAAAAAGGCCATACACAGAATGAAGGCGATTCCGTCCATAGCCTGATAGAACGCGCCTCCAAAAATATTCCAGTATATTTACCGGACCAATGGTATACCTTGGTTCGTACTGCCAAAAGAAGTTATCCTCAGTATAAGGTTCAGAAAATGACAAAACAGTTTATATTTGAAGAAGTAGTCCATACTTGCAGTGGAGTGTAGGTAATAAATTAAAACAACACTTCTGTCTTCCTCCACAAATAATATATATTTTTGAAAAAATTTTTTAACGATTGTCCCTACATGTTTCGACCATATATATAGTCATCTTCAGGGGAACTAAAAGGAATGTGTGAGAATATAAAGACAATAACAGGCATCATAAGAGACTTACCTATATCGAGTGTGAAATTGGATCCAATAGTTGTCTCAAATTAATGAGTACAACGTTTTATGTTATAGCAAGTGAAATTTCTGTAGTTGAAGACTAACTTGAGGTAACTCAGAGTTGTGGATATGTAAGTAAGCACATTTTAGTTATTTTAAAAAAATTTTTTTATGTTGATAAAAGTCAGAAAATTTAGTTGTATTTAATGAGCATGGTGTGAAAATAAATTTTAATAATTAATATATTTAAATTATAACATGGTTTATGTGGAGAAACCAAAAAGAAAAGAAAGAAAAAATTTTTTTTTGGTTATTTTATAAAAATATGAAATTTCATGTTCTTAGAATACTCTTATGAAAAATAAAAAAAGGTAGAATGGGGGCTAAGCCCCTATGGGTTTAAATAGAACCGCATTGTGATGAAATAATTTTTTTTTTAAGTTCTTTACAAAATTTAAAAGAGAAACGAAATTTCGTGCAAACCACTACCACGTTTAAATTAAAAAGAATTTTTAAGGAAGGTGTGGCTAAAGTATAAAATGAATGACAGATTTGACATATGGCATAACAAATATCAGACTGTAGAAATCCTAAAAATTGAAATGTTGGTGTAATCTAGAGCAACTCGATAGTAGGTTTACAAAGTCTACAAGATATAGTGTACCTGATGTTTGAAAGTTATTATAAATGTTAAACACACAAAGTACCTGAATATGAAAAAGAATGAGACATCTGTGATTGAATGTATGAATTAATACATTTTTTCCTATTTAATAACAAATTTTATAAACAAAATTCAGGTTTAGCTATGGGATCTGCCCTCTCACCTCTTCTAGCAGAACTTTTCATGTCAAGCCTAGAATCAAAAATCAAAAATAACCATCGCTTTACACACATTATCACTATGAAAAGATATGTTGATGACATTTTTGCAGTTTTCAATGGTAGTCAGGAAGAACTTAATGACTTTGTTTCCTTTCTCAATTCGTTGCACCAGTCTATTAAATTTACTCACGAACTTGAAGAAAATAGCTCTATTCCATTTTTGGATTTGAGACTCACTAGAGTCAACAACGCCATTGAATTTAGTGTCTATCGCAAACCCACTAACACAGACTCCGTTATCCCTTATATTTCTAATCACCCCCATACACAAAAATTCGCATCTTTTCATTCTCTTTTTTCACGTTTATTCTCAATACCCCTCAATCAAACCAATTTCAAAAATGAGCTAAACATTATCAAACAAATCGCAGCAAATAATGGATACCCCCAACAACACATCAATAAAATTTATTTTAAACATTTAAATAAACATCTAAACAAACAACTAATATATAAAGAACCTAATAACAATAGATATTGTTCCTTAACTTTCTGGGGCCCCTTATCATATAAACTCAAAAATATTCTTCAATCCCATGGCTTCAACGTAAGCTTTAAAACTAAACACACCTTGGGATCATTCGTTTCCAATGCAAAAGATGTCATCCCACTCATGGATAGATCTGGTGTATATGAGGTTACGTGTTCGACCGATGGCTGCTCTACAGCGTATATTGGGCAGACTGGTAGAAAGTTTAAAATCCGCATAAATAAACATTGCAAGGAGATCGAAAGAGCTTCACGACTTAATTTATCACCTTCTAATATTAAATCAAATTTTTCAAGACATGTATCAGCTAACAAACATACTTTTAATCCTGAAACAAACACTAAACTCTTGCATTTTTGTACGAAAGGGAATAAGCTGGACCTACTCGAGATTGTTGAAATTAATAAAAATTTTAACAACACTAATATAAATTGCGTTAACGATCAAATTATTCATAGCAGTACAAATTTCTTCAATGCTCTAAATTTAAGATAGCATCACGATTGTTTTTGTCTTTGGGAGCTGGCGTTGTCCTGTCACCTTCTCACGGTGGGCAGTGGGGGTCGCTTTTGGACCTTTAAATCAGCAACTCATGCATCAGTGCATCGGCTAGTCACTAGTCTCACGGTTTCATTTTTGAGGCTGCTGCTATGAGGTCGATTTGCGGATCCTGGTGTTTTGCTGTTAGTATTCTTGGCGGGACAGCGCCACCCCTCCCATTATTATTACAGCACTTGTGTTTGCTTCATCAATATATCATTACTCTTTCCAGCCTATTATACACTACTCAACCTTGACAATTAATTGTTAATTGTAGCATACCTACGTCAGTCTGCCCAATGTTCATTCTAGTTTTATTAGATTCAATCTTGGTTATGTTATTGTTTTCCTTATAATGTTAATCATAATTTTTAGTTTAAATTCTTTAATGTCCACCTAGTGTAAAGTGCAGTGAACCTTAACTCTAAATATATGCTTCGGTGCAGTAGTATCTGCCCTCCCATGAACTTTTATAACTTCCTTTTTTAAAAATAATTTTGTAAAATTGTTGTAAACTACTAATTTATGAAAACTATTAATTCATACATTCAATCACAGATGTCTCATTCTTTTTCATATTCAGGTACTTTGTGTGTTTAACATTTATAATAACTTTCAAACATCAGGTACACTATATCTTGTAGACTTTGTAAACCTACTATCGAGTTGCTCTAGATTACACCAACATTTCAATTTTTAGGATTTCTACAGTCTGATATTTGTTATGCCATATGTCAAATCTGTCATTCATTTTATACTTTAGCCACACCTTCCTTAAAAATTCTTTTTAATTTAAACGTGGTAGTGGTTTGCACGAAATTTCGTTTCTCTTTTAAATTTTGTAAAGAACTTAAAAAAAAATTATTTCATCACAATGCGGTTCTATTTAAACCCATAGGGGCTTAGCCCCCATTCTACCTTTTTTTATTTTTCATAAGAGTATTCTAAGAACATGAAATTTCATATTTTTATAAAATAACCAAAAAAAAATATTTTTTCTTTCTTTTCTTTTTGGTTTCTCCACATAAACCATGTTATAATTTAAATATATTAATTATTAAAATTTATTTTCACACCATGCTCATTAAATACAACTAAATTTTCTGACTTTTATCAACATAAAAAAAATTTTTTAAAATAACTAAAATGTGCTTACTTACATATCCACAACTCTGAGTTACCTCAAGTTAGTCTTCAACTACAGAAATTTCACTTGCTATAACATAAAACGTTGTACTCATTAATTTGAGACAACTATTGGATCCAATTTCACACTCGATATAGGTAAGTCTCTTATGATGCCTGTTATTGTCTTTATATTCTCACACATTCCTTTTAGTTCCCCTGAAGATGACTATATATATGGTCGAAACATGTAGGGACAATCGTTAAAAAATTTTTTCAAAAATATATATTATTTGTGGAGGAAGACAGAAGTGTTGTTTTAATTTAAAACAGTTTATATTTGATTTAAAAGACTTGTAACTACATACTTCTCTAAACTGGGATAAGGACGCTAATAACGAAAAAGTAAAATGGCAGAAAATTAAAATTATAGAGACGAATCCGCAATATCCGGACACAATACTTTTCAAGTATGAGTATAAAGCTTACAGAATACAACAGAATAAATTTGCTACAGAAAGGAAAAAAGATAATGCAGAAAAAAAACGATTACTTAATGAAATCCTTGTATCAAGCTTTAGTTCCGATCAAGAAAAAGAAGTATGAATATATTCTTTTTCTTTGCCACAAACTGGTTATACCTTCTCAATACCACGACTTTTTCAAGGACTACCTTACAGTGAAAATGTAAGGGATGAGGTAGATTCAGATAATCAATAATTATTATTTTTCACCATTCCAGTTTTACTATAAGGATTAGTTTTTTTTGTAAGTTTTTGTATTTTTTTTTGTTATATTTCACAATATATTTCAGTTTCCTGACACGTGTTTCAACCCTTGCGGGTCATTATCAAAGGCATTGTAAGGCAGTTAAAATTTTTTATTTTTGGTTTATTCATCTTAAGCCGGCCACACATTACATGACAAACTAGACGAATGCAAACGTTCGCGATGTGTACATATTTCCTTGTCAATCGACATTTGTCGAGTAGTCCATACACATTAGATGTCGAACGTCCTTCATATTTGTAAAGTTTAACATTCCTATTGGGAAAAGCACAAACGTTAGTTTTGTTCTTAATTTCTATATGGACATAGACTATACTTGTTACAAAATCAAAGTAAAGTCAAAGTCACTTAAAATGAACATATGATACCATTTTTATTATAAAGGTATGCTATGTCTTATATTTTTGATTTTTATAAAAATTAAGTGTACTAATATTAAGAGATTTTTCTGCACTAAAAACAAAATAGAGTAACGGTTTTTAAAAATTTTAATATTAAATTTTCGCACGCTATTTAGTATTTTACTTCTCCTGTATAAAGTATTAAATGGGACATAGCATACTCCTGCATATACCCAGCGATACACTATGAAGGTAAAAGAGTAGTTAATTTCGTGGCATGTGGACCACTTGTTCCCAGAATTTGCCTCCATGTGCAAAGCTATGAAGTGTCCACAGTAAAAAAAACTGTTTCACTAGTTAGATCATTTGAAATTTGAATCACTTGATAATAAATCATCGTATGATAGTCATTATGCTGCAAATAGCAATGGCAAAATTATCCTTTTACTGAAATTCACTTTTTATGATAAGAAACGAAATTTGTTATAAACGACTCAATGCTTGATGGCTCAATATCATGAATATTTAAAAATAAGTAGGGTAACTTGTAACAACCGACTAAATCTTTTCGGTCAAGATAACGATTAATTTGAAAACAAAACCAGTATTTGCAACAATTGAATGACCAATAGTATTCATGTGATCACAAAGTTGTCACAACTTCGTCCTCCCTCCCCTCAAAATTATTGTTAATGCCGGTTCTTCTTGTAAACTTGGATTTTTTTGAACCAATGATTATTTTAAATTTCAATTAAGAAAACGTTGGCCTTAAATCAAATTCCTTTAGGAAAATCTCAGATTAAATTGATACAAATAATTGTTTTTCTCAGTGTACGATTTCAAAGTTGAACGCCACCGGGCTGATCGCGTTAGGCGGCTTAATTTGTTTCAGTAGAGAGATGCAGTCCTTTCCGTGAAGTTTACGTGTTACAGAACACAAACAATTGTATTACCACGTGTTAAGACTTGTTGGAATATATTTGTATGTGTTGAAGAAGTTTAAAAAGTAGTTGTTTCGTTGACGTTAGCTTAAATTTGTGCATTTTGCTGGTACAGGTAAGTAGTGGTTCAAATGCCTAAAACGAGAAACGAAACTGAGTCTTCCGTATTTGATGCAATCTTAAAATGTAAACACAATATTTTACCAACTTACGCAGAAGATTGCTTAAACGTCGTTAGTTGCTCCTTTAAATTAAGCAGATCAGACTTTCTCTAATATTTCTACTATTCTAACCGTCGAATTAAAAGCTTTATGGACCAAATCACCTATCCCGATTGTTTCCGATCAACAAATATTTGATTGAATTAAAAACTGTCCTGAAAATGTAAGGAATTAAAAAATAATGTTAAAATACAGAAAATGTCATGCACTTATAAAACAATTATAACTTTTTAGAGAATCAGCAGAAAATGAACTACTTGACATTTCCGCTTGTAAATATAACGAGTTCATCATTATGCTAATCTAAAAATAAGGTACGGATTAGAGAAAGAGAATTCCTGCTATATCAAAGAACGGCGACGAAAATTATTATCGGCCCAGTTGTTGTTACAATTGACACATTTATCATCAGCGCCGGAGTCTCTCAAGATTATATTGTCGCCCATCCCCTTTTTGCTATGCATCAACGATCTTTTGGAAAAAAACTAAAACTCCTATATATAGCTTCGCTGATGACAGCACACTTGTTTCGTCTTTTATTTTGGATGCTCGAACATCGATTGCCAATGCGCATCTCTATAGGCAGCAAGAGGTCTCACATCTTAACAAAGATCAATTCATCAATTCATTTAGTGGACTGGGATACTGATATGTCTCGTCACAGTCACGTTGCAGCCATTGCTAAGGCAGCCTCGCAGAAGCTTGGAATACTTTACAGAACTAAGAACCTCTATAGACTCCAACAACTTTTAATGCCCTATAAGGCCCAAACTGATGATCGCAGGAGTACTGCTTGCATATTTGGGGCTCTGCTCCTAAACATACCCTGATATTGCTAGATTCCATTCAAAGAAGAGCCATTCGCTTGATCGGCAACCATGATCTGACAAACAACTTGGAAAGCCTTGAACATCAAGAAAAGATTGGCGACTTGAGTCTATTTTACAAATAATATTTTCATGGCAAGTGCTCAAGTGAGGTTGCCCGCTTGATTTCACCCATAGCGGTGCATGGCAGAAACACATGACAAGCCACTGCAGCCCACTCGTACGTGGTTCAGTTTAGTGTCCCTCGAACGACACTGTTTAAGAATTCTTTTATCTGAAGAATGTCATTACTCTGGAACGACCTCCCTGATGCCCTGTTCCCCAACGAGTTTAATCTCTAAAGATTCAATACCAACGTGAATCATTTCCTGCGCACACGCACCGCGCGCGGAGCACCCTAAAGGATTAATTCTGCAGTGCTATGCCTTATCATAAAAAAAAAGTCTTGGGATTGATCAAGAAATCCAAAAACATCGTAATATACAGGGTGTTCCATTTAAAAAAAAAGTATCTTTGATGTGCCCTGACTATTTGGGAGATCTCGTATAATTCAAAATAATTTTAAATTGTAGGCCCAATGCCTCCCTATAACTGTGTTTTTGAAAAATATCAAAAAGTTGAGTAGTCTAGATGCTATAGAATCCTGCGTTTAAAGTGGGCTACCCGGTTAGAGGCCTGCACGGGCCGAAATTTCACGGACCGACCCGGCCCGAAAAAAGCCCGCCCGACCCGAAAAGCCCACCCGGCCCGAAGAGCCCGCCCGGCCCGTAAAGCCCGCCCGGCCCGAAAAGCCCGCCCAGCCCGTAAAGCCCGCCCGGCCCGAAAAGCCCGCCCGGCCCGAAGAGCCCGCCCGACCCGAAGAGCCCGCCCGACCCGAGAAGTCCACCATTTTTAGGACATGCATTTAAAAGTTGAGACGAAGAAGAAATGAGTGTCTTAAAAATACTTTTTAACACAACTATTTTTTATTTATCATATCGGTCGGCCCGAAAAGCCCGGTCGGCCCGAAGAGCCCGGTCGGCCCGAAAAGCCCGGTCGGCCCGAGAAGCCCGGTCGGCCCGAGAAGCCCGGTCGACCCGAAAAGCCCGGGGAAATTTACTGCGGCCCGAAAACCCGAACCTTTGTTGTTTCAGTGGCCCGACCCGACCCGAACCCAAGAGTCGGGCCGGGCCGCGTAGCAGCCCGAGATGAAAACCCGGCCCGTGCAGGGCTCTATACCTGGTACATAGGTAGGGATATTCACTATATTTGACACGGAATATTACAGCTGGATCATTTGGTTTGATTTAGTTTTTATTTTTACGATGAATGGGGACCTGGGTTAAAACAATTTTCATAATGTACAGGGTGACCCAAAAGCACATTGTAAAAGTTTTACTAATGTAATATATAAGGTGTCCAAAAAGTTAGACTAAATAATTACAAGTTTAAAATGTAAAAACTTGCTTAATTTAAATTCAGCATCCTGCAATTTATGTTAACAGCAGTAGTATAATTTAACTATTTGTCGAAAAATACCATGACTTCCTCTAGCTAATTGTTCACGTTTTCATGGAAAATGCAAATTTTCATAATGCTAACTCATTTTACGTAATTTAATATTTGTTGGGCCACCTATAGAATTTTGACAGGTCGTGCTTGTTAATTTGTTTTTAAGTGATTTATTACAAGTTGTCGTTTAGTGGTTGTGCTATTTTCTATTTTTATTGTATTGTTCAAAATTATAGTTTCAACTTTTTTGAATTTTGTTCTATTTAGTAACAAATGCACATTTTGCAACACCGGATTCGTTAATAGATATAATTTTTATTATTATTCAGATTCCAATCCGCATTAATCTAGAATAACTAATAATCAACACAGATAATTATAATTGTCAGTGAATATGTGGGGAGAAATAATAATGGGACAAATACTTTTTAAAAGAGGATTTTATTACTGCTGAGGTTACAATGTAACTTTACTTTAATTAGTATTTAATTTAATTTATAAGTTATGTAATATTGTCTAAGCGAAATACAATATTGTGCTTAATGGGCAGTTCTATGGGAACATAACTCACTTATAGGATTTCGCTCTGTTAAAAATTACGTGTTTTTGTCAATTGAAGCTTAAAATAGAGCAACTAAAAATGTATCAGTTATTTAGAGAATTGTACAATATATATAGGACCACACAATATTTCTTTTATATGAACTGGTGGTGTCTGTGTATTCTTGTACGACATACAAACAATATGGCTTCTTGGCAACGACTTTCATTGACTTGTTCTTTTTATCCGTGCAAGCTTAACAAGCCTTAAAAATGATTTAAGGTAAATTAGAAACACTGTCTGCAAAAAATTAATACAATAATGTTGTTTAAATTAGTGCATTTATTATTTTTTATCTAAACACGGTTCAAAAAACCTATATGCGGCTAGACTAAATATGGACAGTCGGCATGTCAAGACAAAAACACAACACATTTTTTATACGAATTTGAATTAAAGTCGGCTCGTATTATACACTAGGCAGCTAACCTGAACTAACAATAATTTTGAGTAGGTAGAATAAATATACAAAATCCTTAGGCGTTGAACTAAAAGTTGACCTTTATTATCCGAAAATTTATTTATCAAATTATTCCTAAAATCAATTACATTAGAAACAATAGTTTAGAGCCAATTTGTAACAATGTAAAAGGCAGTTTTTTGTTAATTTTTGGTCTCTTAATGCGAAAATATTAGTAGAAACTTCCTAACACGTAAGATTTTTGAGTCATGGTTTTTTCCATGAAATATTAATGAGTATTCTATCATATTATTTTAAAACAAAGTAATTTATAATAGAGCGCGACGTTGCCAAATTTACGTTTTCCCTAAGTTATGAAAATTGTGCACAATCTGGCAACATCGCAGAATAGTGTCTAGGGATGACACCTTAGCCACGAAGTCTGAACCCTCTAGGCCTTAAAATAACGGAAGTATGCTCCATTCCGCAATTATTCGTTGATTTCTCGACCGAAATAAAATTTAAACCCACCAATAAAGAAGTGCCTTCTGAAAGGGTACAGGTTCTGATAACCTACTAATTTCAATAGATTACGTTAGCTATTTTCAACAGAACAGCAAATATAAAATAATAGGTAAGTATCTTTAATTTAATCATGTAATTAAATAGCTATTAATATTTATACAAAAATACTAATCTACAATATTATAATATCATCTATGCCTAAACTAATTATCAAGGACCCTACGTTACTATTAATTATGTTATTATATTGGTATATTAGGTAGGTTAATGGCAAATTGCAGGTGTTCAATATAAAGCAGAGTCCTTTCATCTTAGTTCATCAGTCGTTTGGTGTTTGTCAAGCTGTGCGTTAAAGGTATTTTCGTGTGTGTTATCGAGCATCCAAAATATGCCAGATCTGTGTGAAACTTCAGATAATATTGCTGCTAATAAGTTATGGTGTAACGAAGAAAAAGCATTTATCACTTGATGCCAAAAACATCATAAATAACGTTTACTGTACCCTTTTAGAAAAAGGGTATGACCAAAGTGCAAGTTTTAGTGAAACGAGTATTTTGACCAAAGTTGCATTAACGACAGTAAAAGATATAATGACCAAACCCATCCATCCAATAATTAATAGTAACGTAAGGCCCTTAATAATTAGTTTAGACATAGATGATGACGATAGTGATAGTGAAACAGAGCTAAATATAGAGTAGGTTAAGTTAAATATTGTATTATTTTAATATTGTAGATTAGTATTTTTGTATAAATATTAATAGCTATTTGATTACATGATTAAAATAAAGATACTTACCTATTATTTTATATTTGTTGTTTTGTTGAAAATAGCTAACCTAAACTATTGAAATTAGTAGGTAATCAGGACCTGTAAGTATCCTTTCAAAAGGTCCGGTTGTGTAGGCACAATAGATATTTATCAGGCAGCTTATTTATGGTTGGGATTACGACTGAGGGTTGTCATTTAAATTTTATTACTGTCGAGAAATCAACGAATAATTGTGGAATGGAGCATACCACTGCCGTCTCGAAGAACAGGCCATCATGTTAAAATCGTGACGTCACATTAGAACGTGGAATTTATTATAGAGGCTATATGGCATGTAGATAATAAAATTGATATTTGTAAGTCAAAGATGTCTCAAATTATATGAAATGAGGTATAAAATCGTATATCAAAAAGGTATTTCGACGATTAGTATACAGAGTAATTCAAGACTATAAACTAGCTTATGTTATGATCACTAAGTATTGCTTTCGATCTTCAATACTCCTTCGAGGTTACGAAAATAATTCCCAAACAATCCCTGAATAACAAACGTTAGAAACAATTTTATAGGTAGCTATTTTAAATAAAATTTTATATCAGTCAGTTGGTAGGTACATATTATCATTTTTATCTTCCTTCTAACTTGGTTTTTGACCAGGAAAATGAAAAGGCGTTAAGGGGAACCTGCTTTAAACTTGTAGGTATGTATTAACCGATATTTTAAGTAAGAAGAACTTGTATCGTATGAAAATCTAAACAAAATGTACAACGAATGTAGGCATTGTTTTGTTACTAAATTTTTGTCTGAACCTAACCTAAGTATGACATGCTCAACCTTCAATATTATACTATCTATTTAATAGCTAACTAATATACTTATAATCTTTGTATGTTTATTGTCTAATAACAATTTACACAATACACCAAAATATTATTATTAAAAAAGGTACCTACTGTTCTAGTGTTATCTACCATCAAGTCCTCTGGTTGCCCTGAATTCCCTGACTTAAAACCATTCCTCAAAGTACTTTATGCAAAAGCTGATACATTTTCCCAATACTAAATCGTCTCTTGGGATCCTTCTTTTATCAATAAATATCATTTCATCCGTAAAAAACATTATAGTTGAGTATTACACTCGGGAACACATCATGAATTTTGCATTTTTCGCTATTTCACAGCAACTTAATCAAATAATTTATGGTTTTACATATAAAGGTCCAAACTACGGTAAATTAATGTTATGGATTTTCTCAAATAATCACATTAAACTGCTAAAAACAACTCAAAACTTAAAGGAAACACCAAAACGGTATTCATACACAATGCAAACCTGTCAAAACGTGGCTCGACTAGAAAAAGCTGATTTTAGAATGTGGGCGGGAACATGACGGCCTCTCTCCTCGAGACGGCAGTGGAAGTACCCATTTAAACCCAATTCCAAATTTTATTCTGCCCCGTAGCCGAATCTACTTATAGAGGGCCCCTGTATACGAGAATTATGCCGTCGCTTCTCGAACCTCCGATACCCGATATTTCTAGAAAATACCAGGGATACGGAACGGCTATAAAAGCAGCTGGCCGGCCGTCAAATCATCAGTATTGGTTTAGCACGAGTAGTGGTCATTATTAGATAGAGAAGCGAAGTGCGCGAACAAGCCAATAGTAAGAGCCTAATATTGGTGTTATCTTTATGTTGAATAAAGTTAGTTGCCGCCTGTAAACGTAGTATCACATCTGTGAACCGAGGTACGCGACAGTACAAAAATGTGTAAAGTATAGAAACGTGGCTGTGTTAACCCCGCGGATAGTTTTTGCTGTATGTGCGGTCAGTTTAGCCCTAAATCGCAGAAAAGGACAATTACCAAAATGACCAAGGAAGCTTATCATAAGTATTTTGGATGTGTTGTTGGCGACCAAGATCGGTATTGGGCTCCTCACATGCCAAACCTGTCAAAACCGGGTTCTTTATGAAGAAGGTTTACCAGTTCCAGCGCCCCCGGCAACTTGGTAGGAAGATTTAGTAATGTATGATGATAAGGCAGAACCCGAAATTGTATCGGACAAGGACGATGATGCTTATTTTCCCGAAAGTGACGGTAAAGCACCACATTTAATCGACCAAGCTAAATTAAATGATCTAGTTCGGGACCTCCACTTGTCCAAAGAGCACGCTGAAGTATTAGGTTGTAGATTACAAGAATTGAATTTACTAGCCATGGCTAGTAAATTCTAGCACTGGAACCAAAGTTACAATATTTAGGAACCGTAACCAGGAGCTATTCTCGTTTTTTACTATGCATGATAAAATGTGTGTTAGGATTTGCACATATCCCATATCCCCCAATGAATGGCGCTTGTTTATAGATTATTCTACAGTTTAAAAGCAGTTCTGCTTTATAATGGCAACAAAATGCCCTCTATTCCTCTTGCACATGCAGTTGACCTGAAGGAAACATACGAAAGTATGTCATTTATTCTAAATGCAATAAGCTATGATACGTATAAGTTGCAAATATGTGGTGACCTATAACTTATACGACTATTACTAGGGTACTAGGGCTCTAGGGTGAATTTAAGCAGTATTGCTGTTTTCTTTGCCTTTGAGACAGTAGAGCAACACAGAGTAGACGTGTTGTCAAATAAAAAATATTAAAACTCGTCGAAAAAGTGTCAAATCAAAATCAAGTTTGATTGCTTTTAAACTCTCATTGCGAGAGCAAGCTTTTGCTTACTTTCAAGAAAAATTGGTTGCCTTCCACTGCTTTTATTAAAGCGGTGCTAGTGCAAAAAAACGTCCAGGCGAGTGCTGCTCAAGAAAGTACGAAAACGCGATGAATAAGGTCGAGGGTAATCGGCCACCCGATCCCGGTGGCATTGCAACAACTCAGTCGCAACTTAACGACGAATACTTGGCGGAAATTGAACGACGCGAGCAAATCCTTAAGAAAAAGTTTAACTCTCAATTAGCGCGCTGCAACCAAGAAAGAGATCTGCAATGGCAGAGCGAAATCGAAGTAATCCTAGAGGAGAACAGACGAAAGACGAAGCTAATCGAAAAGCTGCTAAATACCATCGCAGCTCAAAAGCAACAACTGGATGAACTAAAATCGGTAAGTCAGTCGCAAAGCACACATAATCAGCCCCCCTTCCACCCGCTAACCTCAGACATTTTGCCCCAGTCAGCTAACCTACCCAGTGACTTCGACATGGACAGTGGACGCTGACGATGCCTACTCTGACAAAGAGGACTTTCAAACTCAAAGTCGCAGAAAACCGAAAAACACTAATAAAAAACAAAAAACAAACGAACGAACAGACTATGCCTCATTCCCCAAGCTTTCCAAAACAAACAACAAAAAACTACAAGAATATTTCTATCAAAAATCCCAAAACAACCAAGTAATACAAAGCAACTTAAAACCCCAGCAATCCCTTAGCGACAAACAGAACAAAACAAATAACAAACAAGACAATACAACCGACGATACCCCAAAGAAGATCAGAGTCCCCCCATAATTTTACGTGAAAAACAAAAATACAATGAAATTACAGCCCACCTAAAAGAACAGACAATAGATTTTGGTAACGCTGTCACAATTAGCGAAGGCGTAAAGCTCCATCCTCCGACTCCTCTCGAATTCAGGAAAATCCTAAAATTTCTCGAAACAAATCAAATAGAGCATCATTCTTTTCCGCTCGAAGAAGAGAAGCAAATACATGTCGTGCACAGAGGCGTCATAGAAACGTGGAGCGAGCAAAAAATAAAAGATGAGTTAGAGGCATTGGGCTTTACGCCATCTCGAGTCATTAGACGGTTCAGAAAAACTGGAGAACCACTACCTATGGCATTGACTTTTCTACCTAATAATGAAACGGGAATTTAAAGACTCACATCTCTCGACAGCTTAAAAATCAAAGTTGAAGCACAAAAATCGATACGACACACAACACAGTGCCATCGATGTCCATTACACGGACATTCGCAATTCAGAAGTGCCGCAAAAATCAAATGTTTTAGATGCGCACAAAATCATTTCTCAAGCGAATGTCCCCATAAGGGGCAACAAGAGCATATAAAATGCGCCAACTGCGGAGAAAATCACCCCGCGACCTCTAAAGACTGCTCTAAATACCCGCAACATTTCAAAAACAACAAAGCAAAGATCATTTCTCCTAACAACTTTCAATGGGGCACTTAGAATAATGCTAACCTAAGCTCACAAAACCGGCCAATGTCAGAGGTATTGGAGGCATCCCTCCAAAAAACCATGGAGTCTTTCCTAGCCGAATTCTCTAAAGTTATGGAATCGCAAGCCCTAAACATGCTATCTAGCTTTATGAAAGCCAATAAGTGATAATGCAACACGAAGTTTCTTATTTTAAAATGGCGACGATCAATATTAATGGATTAAAAAGTAAAAAACTCGAAGTTATCGATTTTGTTGAAACACATGGCATCGATATTCTTCCTATTCAGGAAGTCTGGTTCAAAAACGATCGCTTCACGGTCCCAAACTATAATACATAGAAATGACAGATTGCTAAGACCAATGGGAGGTACCATGATCCTGACCAAGAAGAATATCGTCGCGCAAGTCGTGCCCGGTCCCCTGGATTGCCAACACATTGAAGGTACATATATCAGAATAAAAACAAAGAACAAATGGGTCTACCTAGGTTCAGTATATTGCAGCCCCTCCGTGAACTTTGATGGCAAGTGTCTAGAGAAGATTTTTGATAACAATACCTCAGCTATTATAGGTGGAGACCTTAACGCAAAACACAAAATATGGGGTTGCAGAAACCAAAATTTGCGAGGTCTCACCCTATATAACAAATCGCTGAACTTCAATTATTTTGTCCTGCCGCCGGAAGCCTACACGCACCTAGCGCCACACGGGCTTCTGGAGATTCTCGACATTTTTGTATTGAAAAACACTGACAAGCTCTCACAGCCCCAAGTTCTTACTGAACTTACCTCTAATCATTTACCTGTGATCACAGAGTACGGGGATCCCCGGGAGAAGGGCCAGGGGTTCGTAACAAAAACAATAACTAATTGGACCACTTTTAAAAGAACATTGCAAAATAACGAACCACTCACCCCTATTCAAACAACGGAAGACATCACAAAAAATATTGAACAGCTAACACATTAACATAAACATGGCCATAGCTACCTCTTCCAATACAAAGGTGTCGAGGTTTTCGAAGTACGGCGCCTTTCCTGATGATCTTAAACAAAAAATCAGAAGCAAAAACAATACACTGACACGGGCCTACCGCACTGGTGATCCGCGCATGAAAGCTCTCGCTAATGTTCAAACACAAGAGATCAAAATCGCAATTAAAAAACTTGAATCCGACAGATGGGACCAAAAAACCAGACAGCTGAATGTAGTAGACAACTCTATCTATAAGTTTACAAACGCACTAATAAAAGGAGGCAGAAAACCTGCATCCTTTTATTATTTACAAAGGACGCGGAAAATGATCAAATAATCGTGGACAGGAAGCAGGTAGTCTAAAAGTTCGCAAACTCTCTAAAAAATCAATTTAGTCCCAACCCAATGTCGGACAAACAAAGAGAAGCGTGGATTGCCAGAGTAGCGCACCTATATAAAAATTTGCCACTACCCTTCGTAAATATCCACAACGTTTCATTAAATGAAGTTAGTGACATCATCAGAAATGCAAATGTTAAAAAGGCGCCTGGTTTTGACGGCATGCGAAACATCGCGATAAAAAAACATGCCAGTAAATTCGACGCAGGAGCTAGTCAAAATCGCGCAAGCCATTCTCGAAAAGGGTCACTTTCCCCCTGCTGGAAGCACGCAAAAGTAATCTTACTCCCCAAAAAAGGTCAAGACACTACACTTATCAATAGCTACAGATCAATAAGTTTGCTTTCTTGTTTAGACAAGGTTGTGGAGAAAATAATACAGAGCCGTATAAACGACTTTGTATTTCTCCACAAGATTTTACCACCAGAGCAGTTCGGTTTCCGGCCTGCTCATTGCACGGTGCGCCATACAACCAGGTTAGCGTCAAACGTGATGACACAAATCAATAAAAAATTCGGGGTTGGAGTGATCCTGTTCGATATCAGTAAAGCATTCGACAGGGTCTGACACGATGGCTTGATTTTAAAACTGATAAAATCGAGTCTACCTGTATATAATAATAATAATAATAATAATAATAATAATAATAAATCGACTTTTATTGGCAAATATATAACAAATAATACAATATATTTCAAAAAATCAGATGCCTATAGGGCGAAGTTTAGCTGTAGCCTGCAGGATACAGCTATTCTTACACTTAACCCTAGTGATCAAATTACAATGTTAAATATTAATACAATACACTTATCAATAATTATAAATGAATAACTGTGGCAAAAGTAAAAAAAAAAAAAAAAGTAACGGTTAAAGAAACATAGAGAAATGTTAGAAGAAATATACCTACCCAACAACACATAACAAGGAGCAATAAACCGTATAAGTAAATTATGTAGTGTTTATTTATAATTTTTTCTTATTATTATTTTGGAGCACCTTACCTATGTAATATTATTAATTATTATGTCTATGTTAAAATCGGGTTGCACAGCCCATCAATTCAAAGGAAAGTCCGGTCACATGACTAATGAGTAATAAAGAGATTAAAAAAACATTAATTCTGACTTAATAGCCTTTTAAAAGGTAAAACACCCAAATCATTAGGACAAAACGAGAGTCGGTTATACAAAGTGGCTGAACAATATGAAAAACACCGCTGAAACATGACAGTCCGATGCCGCGGAATATGAAACGACGCTCGAGACCTCACATTTACCGAGTGACAATCCTGCCGCCTCGAAAGTCTGTCGAACAGATAGAGAGGCCTATTTGTTGTTATAATTTGGTGAACAAAGGTCAAGAATAGCACCCTTCGGCGATTCTCCATGTGAAGCCAGTTAAGTTGAGCTAGGTGAGCAGAAACATGATCATATTTACGAAGGCCATAAATATATCTACAACATGCATTTTGCACCCTTTGGATACGACGCCCATTAAACACATTCAAGTAGTTGCCATACACAACAGAGCCATAATTAAATAACGACAACACAAGAGTCTCACAGAGTAATTTCCTAAGTCTTACATCAAAACAGTGTCTATTTGCGTATAGGAGCTTCAAAGATAAATATGCACGTGGAAGTAATCCATTAATATGCTGGGTAAACTGTAGTTTAGCATCGAGGACCAAACCCAAACTTTTGGAGCTAGTTTGCGGATGTTACCTATCTGAATCCTAATGTCGTTGAGCAAATGATGAAGATTTTTATTAGCAAAAAAAATTAAACTACATTTTGTAGGGTTAAGTAGTAAGTTATGGCGCAGAGACAAGCACCTAATAGTCTCCAAGTCCTCATTTAGCTGAGCCATGGTTTCATCAGAATCCCCTGGATCAAAGCCAACGTATAACTGTGTATCATCCGCATATGCTTGGATCCGAGAATACTTTACGCTCTTTAAGATATCTGCAGTGTACATCGAAAAAAGCAAGGGACCCAACACAGACTCCTGTGGAACTCCCGAAAGCACCACGGACAAAGGAGAACACTGAGAGTTAAAAGAGACCTTCTGAGATCTGTTGCTCAAATATGATGTTATAATAGAACTGGCGTCCCGTGAAAATCCATAATACTTTAGTTTAGCAATCAAAACTGCATGGCTAATAGTGTCAAAGGCCTTTGAGAAGTCCAATAACACCAAGGCCGTTGCTCTCTTTACATCCAAGTTGCAAACAATGTCATCAGTGACCCTAGAAAGTGCAGTCACAGTACTATGTCCCCCTCTAAATCCGGACTGATATAGAGGTAAAATATCATATTCATTAACATACTCACTAATCTGTTTAAATAGTACCTTTTCTAATACCTTGGAAAGAGCAGGAAGGATGCTAATAGGCCTGAGATCAGAAATTGACTCCACGGTACTCTTTTTGGGTAGGGGAATAATGATACTAGTTTTCCAGTCGCTAGGAAAATATCCTACTTCAATACAGGAATTAATTATATGAGTAATGTACGAGTCAAGCACAGGGCTACAATACTGGAGCATAACAGGTGAGATATCATCAGCACCACAGGCATTAGTACGAAAACTTGCAATAAACTCGGTAATTTGCTGAACAGTAGCCATAGTGAAATTGAATGAAGAATCACTAAAGGAATTGCTGTCATAAAAGTTGACTAAATCAGCATCACATCCCTGTTTAAAGGCGGAAACAAAAAAATTATTAATATCTGTTGCATTACCAACAGTGACCGGAATGTCAACACTGGTGCGCTTTTTCACATTAAAGTCTTCAAGTGCCTTCCAAATAGCTTTGGAGTTATTAGTTCTACAAACGTTTTGCATATATATCTTCTTCTCTCGACGCATTGTTGACAAAGCAGTGTTACGCAAGAATTTGTATGAATCAAAATCGACTCTGTTTTTAGACCGCTTAAACTTTGCCAGTGCTAGATCCCGGCGCTTCATCAGCAGTATAGAATTCTCAGTGAGCCAAGGACACTTTGGTTTACTTACTCGTGCCGTCACCATTGGAGCATGCGCATTAAAAACCTCAATTAGATAATCATTAAATATTTGAACCTTTTGATCAATATTATGCACACCAAAAATATGGTGGAAGGGGGCGTGGTGAATATTATTCAAAAAGTTTGACAAATTAAAATTCTTAAAATCTCTAAAAGTAACAAATTTTTGTTTAAATTTGAATTTTCTAACTTTAACTACACAAAAAACACAACAATGATCTGAGATATGATCTGTATTTATAACTCCCGAACTATGTACCAAGTCATTATTAGAAGAAAAAATTGGATCAAGAAGAGTAGCCGTACTTTGAAGGGAGATGCGAGTAGGTTCCCTAATTATTTCACAAAATTCATAGGACTCAAAGCATGGATTAAGCAAATTATTAGAATCTAAAAGGTTAATATTGAAGTCACCCAAACAAAATATTTCATCATGCAAAGGAGTTATGTATGACAAATGGTTATCAATACACTCAATACAATCGGGGACATTAGATTTAGGCGGACGATAAAAAATGCCGATGGCATAGCTTTTTCCATTGAGCTTAAAGGATATCCAAATGTGTTCCAAAAGTTCACCAGGAGAATCAACTTTTATCACTTTAGGATTCAATTGTGAACACACATAAATCCCCACTCCGCCCCCCCCTAGTTCCTCTATCAGATCTAAACAGACTAAACCCAGGCAGGGTAATTACATTATTGCCTATATCAGATCTCAGCCATGTCTCAGTAATGCCAAAAACATGAAACTGTTCCTGCATAACTAAATTCTTGATATCATTAAATTTATTTAATAGCGATCTTACATTCAGGTGACCGAGCTTTAGTTTGCGCATATTAGTATACAATAAAATAAATAAGTAAATCACAATAACAATCACTAAGAGGAGCCAAAAAACTATAAATTACAAAAGTAGGGTTAATATTATGAAAATAAAATCAGTGATTATAAGCCAACAGGAAGTACCTAAAAAATGGCAAACACTGCTCATGTATAAGTACAAACAAAGCAAAATTACTTTAAGATGCAAAAATAGAAACGAAGAATTAAGTATGTATATACAACCACCAAAGAAATTATAAAACATATATATAAGATGATCAAAATAAAATTGAATAAACAGTTATTTTTTAAAACCGGAACGAGTAACAATAGTAGGTTGACTCCTGGGAATCTTCAAGACACTTTCTGTTGACTTGGACGGTGAATTAATGTCCAGTTTTCGTTTTTTATCCGAGTCAACCCTCGAGTTCCTACGAGCGTTCCGGGCAAAAACTTCAGTCGATTCTATAAACACGTTTTCAGAGGCTTCTTCCGACGTTATAGCAGGTGTAGTAGGCTCGCTAAAATTACTAGGGAATATCTGGGGTGGAAAACCCTGTTGTTCAGCAGATCCAGAAGCAGACAATTTGTCACTATTATTGGTAGTGATTTCTGAGTGATATTCTGAGTAGTTCAAATCCTGCAAGGAATAAATTGTGCCGTCCACAATCAATTTATTTCTTTTTATGCTGGCTGAATGCTTTTCTAATTTTGCTTGTTTTTGTTTTTGTACAAGAAACCTTCTTTCTTCCAGATCTTCTGGGATAAGATCTTCGTTTATAAAGACTCCAGAGCCTTTAAGAAGCGTTCGTTTTTTAAAAATATCCTGCTGTTGAATATTCGAAAGAAGCTTTAGTAATAAGGGCCGAGACTCGGTTTTTTTACCAAGTCGATAACAGCTATTTATACTTGCTGTGTCGATAGTAAGTTTCAAGTAATTTTGCAGCAAACTCTTAATATTATTTAATAAATCGTCGGCTGTTTCACCTTCTTTTTCTTCCACTCCGTAAAATATTAAGTTATTTCTCTTCTGAAGTCTCTCAGATCGTTTGAGCCTTTCAAGAAGTGCTTTATTTTCTTGCTCAAGTTTACTAATTTTACTATTAACCTGGACAATTTCGCTCTCTACCTTCGAAGTTAAATTTTTGACATCATTTTTGACTTCGTCAATTTTGCTAGTTAGTGCAGCATTTCCATTTTGAATAAGCTTATAAATATCTTCAAGGGAAATCTGTTTGCCCTCCATAATTTACATCGATAGAATTTCCAGGAAACACAATCAGTACACTTGACAACAGCGCTTAAAAATTTATGCACATATGCGAGCTCTAATCACTGTTTCGTTTTTTTACAAATGTAATGGTAAAGGTAATGGAATTTACTTCGAATTCTTCAAATTGTCTATAAATGCAATAATTAGAGGTTTCCACTTACCACGGGATAAGTAGGATCCTTAAGAGGTTGAGATCACACAAAAAAAATATTTAATTTTCACTATAACTACCGAAATACTACGTATTTGATGCAGAGTTATTATAACAGTCTTTTTGCAACGTTGCCACTTCTCTTCTCGATCTCGTTAAAACAATAATATCATTCCTGGAAAACAGAACATTCGCTGTGTCATCGGAAAATGAAGTTTTATCAACAAAAGAAATAACGGCAGAGGTCCCGCAAGGCTCCCCAATCGCTTCAATTTTATATAACATATTTACGAGCGATTTTCCCAAAACCGCTCAAACGCAAACTTACCTATTCGCCGATGACACAGCGATAACCGCATCCGCCAGAAGGCCGCCACCAGTAATCAAAAAATTACAACATCATGTCAATCTCATAGACAAATGGTTGGACAACTGGAGAATTCGGCTAAACGACGCCAAAACTCAGGCCATCTTTCTGTCAAAGGCTAGAACAAACCTCCCAAACCCCTAATACTAGGGTCAGAGTCAAAAACACACCCATAAAATGGAGCGACAATATTAAATATCTAGGCTTACATTTTGACAGAAAAATGAACTGGAGTCTCAATGCCACCCATAGACTCAAAAACGCGAACGCACAAACGGCTGCGCTGTACCCCCTTTTTAATAGAAACAGCAAAGTTAAGGTAAAAACTAAACTTAACCTATACAAAACAATGATCAGGCCTGTTCTTTTATATGGCGCACCCACGTGGTGCACGATGTCTGTGACTAATCACAAAAAATATCAAATTTTCCAAAATAAAATTCTGAGACTGATCACCAATGCGCCCTTTTTCACCCCAACAAGACTTTTGCACAGAGACCTAAAAATAGACACCATACAATCTCACCTACATAAACTCCTTAGAAACTACTATAAAACCACAGACCTCTCAAACAACGCCCTAATCACACTATCCCATACACCCCTTCCCTCGCACATACAAATTGCCACGCGACTAGCATATACCGTAAATATGCCTTTTCTTATGAGAAGTAAAAATGAAATCATCGACAGACTCTCAAACTAATTTCATTTAATTAAAGCGAAAGCGTCACCATCAACAAATGAGAGTAAAAGGCCCTGTCTATACTCAGAAGCACTAATCGATATAGAGGAGGAGAGCAACACAGAGTCATTACCAAGTAAAATAATAGCTTCAATATATTTAGGGCCAGCTAACGTAAATACTATACCTCTTGTTAACCCCAAAAACAGTTCTGTTACCTCCTGTACACATTAAACTGAGAGTGATGAAAAATTTCGTTAAAGCTTAGATAAAGAAGAATATGCATTTAAATACCTTTACCTTACAAATTTTTCCTAAACTAAATGATGCTAAGATTAAGGAAGGAATATTTGTTGGACCACAAATTAGAAAAATACTAAGGGATCAACAGTTTGATCAAAAATTAAGTGATGTGGAATTAGCTGCATGGAGTTCTTTTAAAAGAATTGTTTCGGAGTTTTTAGGAAATAAAAAAGTAGAAAACTACGAAAGACTTGTAGAAGAACGACTTGAAAGCTACTGCAAAATGGGTTGTCGCATGTCTCTTAAAATACACTTCTTGCACTCCTATTTAAATTTTTTCCCAGAAAATTTGGGTGCGGTTAGTGACGAGCAAGGAAAAAGGTTCCACCAGGACATACTACCAATGGAGCAACGCTACCAAGGTAGATGGGATCCAGTAGTGCTGGGGGATTATTGTTGGTTTCTTATAAGAGAAAGCGATCAGAAATCTAAACGAAAGTAAGCATTTGCAAAAAAGTTATCTACAAAAGACTATAAATGTATTTTTATGTGTATTCCTGTAAATAAATCCTGTTATCCTTAAAATATTTCGTTTTTTTTTCTTGGTTTGAACTTATGTATAAATATTATATACAAATGTTTGTATAAAATAAAAATATCTTATACATTCTATAACTCAAAATCTATACGTGGCGGAAAATTTTGGTTGTTGAATTCGCAATCAGGATGCTTTAAACTCCACCGGACACGCATTATAACATCAGTCGCAATATTTTTCTTGTATTTGTTGACTGGTGTAATACTTGGGCAATTACCCTATATCTGTACAAACAATTCCAAAGTTTAGGACAATGTTAAACGATCTTTGAGAGAATGCTCCTACAGACAGACCCATAGCTTCCGGTTTTCCAATTTGTAGAACTGCGGCCCTTGTTTCAATTTTATGGGGCAAGTATATTATTACTATTATTATCTCATGCCACAAAAATACGGTTTAAAATTTTATTATTTTTATATCCTATAAAGAGAGACGTATAAAAAGTATATTTTTCTTTTATGGAAGTAAACTTTACGTATTTTTTGCTCTTGATGAGCGTAAATTTTTCATGTTAGAGTTTAAAGAGCATGTAAAGCGTCTTCTTACAAGAATTTTTGTGTCGTAAGTTTGTGCAGGATTACATATTTTTTCATACTTTATGTCATGTTGTTTTCTTTGTATGTGCACAGTAAAAATTGTGATGATTTGTAAAAAACAAACTTACGATGTGTTCAACATAAAAAATCATATTTGAATGTACAAAATGGATAATTTTACGGGTGCAAGTACGCGGTAAACATGTTTTGAGGTTACGCCGTAGAGATCAAAATTCGAGAACACAAAACAATCGAGGTTGGGTGCAAACAAACGTGTAGACGTATAAAAAGAAACAAAACAGTTCGCGGGAGATGATTTAATTTCGCACTCCGATAATATTTCAAAACAAATGATACGTAAGGGAATAAGGATGTTTTTGTTGTCATCTGCTAATCCACAGGTTCATTTGACAGGTGCGTAAATATTTTGTTTACCCTATTGATTAAATATTACGTACGTCATTGTGATATTGTTTTGATTAAGCATGTCGATTTTGCCAAACAATATTTTCGTTCCTGGTGTGGACAACGGGATGTAAAATTTAAATACCGTCGTCATTAATAATAATTAGATGTAAGCAAACCTTTATGATCAGTGCACAGTTAGAAATCCTGGTGTTGATAACTAAAAAATTGGGGTAGGCAATTTAAATAAATCAAAATTAATTTAATAGTCCTTTTAACTTTTTTTTATATTCAGACCCAACACAGCAGAAAAAATTATTTAAGACGATCTGCGAGCCGTTCGTGTGTAAAGGATTTGGATCAGGTTAATCTTGAATCTTTAAAGATTATACTCGCTGGAGCACACGACCAAAGAGGGTCGTTCCCGAGCACGTTTTCCCGAAGAATAATTTTTTTACATTGTCGCTCAAAGATGACTTAGCTGATCTAAGTGCGGGTGGGCGGCCGTGGTTTGTCGTGTGTTTCTACAATTTCCAATGAAAATATAGTTAAAGGAGGCTCAAATCACCAACCTCTCTTTATTGTTCTAAGCTAAGCTTTCGAGATTGTTTGTCAGTTCACGGTCGCCGATCAAGCGAATGGTTTTCTTTAAATGGAATCCAGCAGTATTAAGCCGAATTTACACGATTCCAGTAGCTAAGGTGAGTCACTAAAAATTTAGTAACTCGAACAGTGTAGACAACTCGATTTAGGACTGAAGCAAGTAGTACATTTAATAAGCTGTTTAATCGAGTGGATAGAACCGACTCCTATCTACTCGACCGAGTGACTTCTCTCACGCTTTAGCAAACTACACGGCAATATTTAGAAGAGTAAAATTTAGCGGAATAGTACACGAAAAAAAAAAACTTTGTAAAAATAATAAAAGTAACTATATTTTATAGTTCTATATAGAAAAAATATATGGTTTATTAAGGAAGGCTTTAAAATTATTTTAAAAATTATAGTTACTACAAAAAAATATAGTAATAAAAAAAATTAATTACAGTAAAAATTATTAAACAGAAGTGCGACACGGAATTCTCCTTTAAGAGAATTATTTAGGAAATATTTATAAACCAAAAAAAAATAAAAAAAAAACTATTGAGGTGTGAACCGGCACAAGGCTATCTCGTGTCACAAATGTTTGCCCGACGGGTGTGAGTCCCTTTGCGCCACCAGCTTTGCGCTATAAAGCTGGAAAACACTGCTGATCTTTTGGCAGCTTGTCTCGGCTCACACTCAACAATCCAATTTGAAATTCAATTTAATTTATTCAAAATAAATCTAATTTAAATTAAATTATTGAACATAGAGTAGGTGAGTACGGAGGTCTAACTAGACCCCACCACACTAATGCATAAAAAGAAAATACACACAAGCAAAAAAAAGAAAATAAAAATTAAATTAAAATAGTATGGCTAAGCCAAAGTCCGAGATAGCGAGTAGCTGCAGAGGAAAGTATAAAACTAATATTACCCTAGAAGTCGCAACGCTCGTGATCACAAGGTCTCACACTGACTAACAGATGTCGCGGTTGGTCGGCTACAGTGTGGGGTAATAAATGTTTATAAACTAAAAGAATAAATCAAATAATCATGCAACTCTCACTACTCCTGATCTCCTGAATGGCTGCTCAAATAGCCCTGTACTAGTGTTCGGTCCTCAATGGCCCTTTGACCCTGTACTAAAAACTTGGTCGTCAATGGCCCAGTACTAAAAATCTAGTGGTCAATGGCCCAGCACTAAAAACCCTCTAAAACCCTAAAAACGAGCATTAAAATTCAATCAACAATTGGAAAAACCTAATAATACATAAAAATCCCCTTAATGAATTCAACCCCTTTAAGCAATAATTTAATCGATACAACCCTCCCAAAATGATAATTTAAAATGGGAATTGAATCCAGCAAATAAAAATTAAACCCCCCTTCTTATCACATGATTAATCACGAGTAGTATTAATTAATAATTGGTCCACAATAAAAACCCGCTAACATAAAATCCAAAAATTAGAATTAGCCTCCCCTCGTCAAAAGCTATATCTGTACTACCCCCCCCCCCTTAATGAGTAAGGAATGCCAACAAATTCAATTCAAGCACTTGAAATAGGAAAAATAGTTCAAATTTGACAATAATGTTCAATTATAATAATACCATTCAATTGCGATAATAATATCACTCAAATCAATCAAATACCCAAATTAATTAAATAAATAAAACAATCCCATCAAACTTCTTAATACTGAAATGCAATACTAACAATGCGTACCCCCCCTTTATAAATCTCAATTGAATTTACAACGTCTATATAGTTTTCACTAATAAATGCTTTACGTTACTAAAATATAAGAAGAAAATATTAATAGGTCGCTAACATTCGACAGGTAAGCCATACCACGACTTCCCCCCTCATGAAGTTAAAGTAAGAAAAAATAGAGTACACCCTTCCCAGACTTGAAATGCCAACCTCAGCACGAACGAATTAATGAGTTAATGTGCCCTCACATGAGCCCCTTAATAAAATTGGTGCTTACTTTAGAAGACCTACCATGCTACGTAAATAGATACATTTTTACTACCACATTAATTTTAATGAATGCACACTAGATAAAATAGATCAAGAATATATACCTAATAGATTGAGGGTTAAATCGCCTGGATGGTCGTCAGGCCCAAATGCTCTTTTAGCTTCCGATCTCTCGAAACAGCACTACAGAAAACGAAGAAAAATTACCAAAATGCCCCCTTAGGACCATGTGCAAATTCCAATAACTTACCCAACAGTTAATTAAAACCCAAAAACTGGATCCAGTGCACCACAAAAGAACGAAAATCACCAAAACTCACTCCAAAAAGGGGTGCAACTGGATTTTTGGCCCGAATAAATTAAATTGCCTTTAAGCTGGGAGAAACTCCCTGTATTTAAAACGGGGCCTAACTGTGGCTTACTTCTCTGAAAGTCGGAAATCAAAAGGGAAGAAAATCGGCACGTTCTCTTGGTTCTAGAACAAAAATGGAACCCTGACTAGGGAAGTGGCAGTCAAACGACTGGATTGGGTAAAATCGATCCGACGTTGGAGATTCGATACAAATTGGCTTATGAATTACAGCCAGGGAAGAAAAGTTATACTAAAATACAAACAAAGTGCAGATAAACGAGGCACATCAACTACGTCTCATTAAATAATAACTCATAATATAACCCTAAACAGGACTTGAAAATCGGAATCGACCCTCAGACTAAAAACATCGATTAAGTTGCCCCGGTCTATATAGTTCCACCTGAGGCAGCAGGGTCGCGGACAGACAACTGACGTATTTTGACGTTCTAACGTCAAGGTCATTTAAAGAGATTTAATTAAAAAAAAAAACTATCAAACATCCCCAAATACACTAGAAATTGTTGAGGTACAAAAACTAAAATGCAGCCTTAACGTGGAAATTGTACTTTGCACTAACCAACAAACATTATTTCGTAGGAATGGTACGATAGTATTCCAGGTAAGAAAGCTGCAAGAAAACATGTAAACATTAACAAAACCATGTCCTATTACGAGAGACTTAGACTGGAAATAGGTGTAATGCAGCTAAGATAGGCCTACACTGCTTTATGAAAAGATTCAACAGCTCTTCCCCGTGATATCAAGAAGAAATAGGTAACTTTTAAACGTGTGTGTTCACCGAGATAAAGATAGTGTCAATAGGTACTTAATCTATTCTTTAAACATTTAGGACTAGTCCAGTTGAAGCTTGGCCTCCTGGGCTCAAGTCTCCAGGAAGTAGGTTGGCATTAATAGTAGTAGGGGAAATTGGTATAATAGGGCACACTAGGATAAAACGGCATACTATCCCTATTTCAAATTACGCGCGCTTTCCCGCGCCCACCATGTGATTTCCGCCATTTGTCGGGTGACCGAGAGATGCACCGATCACAACGCGGTCGATATCAGTCGGTGTTTTGCTGCCACGTGGTATGTTACGTTTTCGGCGATTTTAGAATTCTTCACGCGGGTCAAGAAATTGTATAAAACTCGAAAGCAGAAGTTAAATAAGTATCTATCTGATATATACAAGGTGGGTGGAATACCAAACCTTATTTTTGTATTGAGATTTTTGATCGAATTTAGTTTTATTTATTTTTTATTTGCAAATTTCAAATTGTTTATGTTTTTGGATAAGACGGCACACGGTCATTTGTTTTAAAATGGCACGGTGCCGTTTTATCCAAATTCATATTAATAGGGTGTTTTATTTATTTTTTCAGATAATGGGGCGTTCTGAACGTTACAAAAGAAAATCCAATAGGCAGCATTGGAACGAGGCAGATATGAGAAGGACTATTGAGGCCATCAACAACAAAGAAATTGGCTGGCTGGCTGCGACTAAGCAGTTAAACGTTCCTAAAACGACACTTCGAAGAAGATGTGCAAATAAAAACAAACGGGTTAAAGGTTCTTGTAAGGGCTTGGGGCGCTGGCCTACAACTTTTTCGCCTGATATGGAACAAGAGTTGGTGGTGTATTTACGAGATATGGAAGAAAGGTTCTACGGTATAATCACTATAGAACTTCGTCGCATAGCTTACCAGTTTGCCGAAATAAATAAAGTGAACCATCGGTTTAATCATTCAGAACAAATGGCAGGGTGGGACTGGTTATACGGATTTCGTGAAAGAAACCCTGATATTTCGTTAAGGCAGCCAGAACCTACTTCGTCAGCCAGAGCTAGGGCCTTCAACAAACCACAAGTAGCAAAATTTTTTTCAATTCTGGAGAATACCATCGACAAATATAAAATTCCACGTGAAAGAATATTCAACATGGATGAGTCCGCACTATCAACTGTTCAAAGACCACCGAAGATTTTTGCTACAAAGGGGCGAAAACAAGTAGGTGCAATAACAAGTGCTGAACGAGGGGTACACACAACGGTGGTGTGCTGCATGAACCCGATAGGGCATTTTATTCCCCCAGCCTTTATCTATGCACGAAAAAATGCAAAGTCGGAACTGACAGATGACGCTCCAACTGGCACACTACAAATGTGTCAAGATTCTGGTTGGATGACTGGACCACTATTCGAGAAGTGGTTGGCACACTTCATAAAATATACGGATTTATCCACGGAGAATAAAGTTCTGCTCATACTTGACGGCCACTCAAGTCACAAATATCTAAATGCTTTGGAGTCTGCTAAGGAGGATGGCGTCATTATTCTTTGTACCCCACCACATTGCACACACCGAATTCAGCCACTCGATGTGGCTTTTTTCGGACCTTTATCAACATATTATAATCAGGCAGTCTCTAATTGGTTGAAACGCAATCCAGGAAGGACCGTGTCAGTATATCAAGTTGGCAAGTTATTTGCAGAAGCCTACGAAAAGGCGGCAGTAATGAGAAACGCAGTTAGTGGGTTTAAGAGTACAGGAATATATCCCTTAAATCCTAATATATTTCCTGAGTGGATGTTTGCTCCTGCAGAGGTAACCGATGTTGACATGCCAGAAGACTTACCTCAAAATCAACCAGGTTCATCAAATACAAGTACCAAAAACGTCTCGAATGCATCTGAAACATATCAACTATCGTCTAGACTTCAAGAACGCTTTGAAAAAACACCCTCGCCCAAGCTAAATGAAAACACAGTAACCAAAAATGACACACATGCCAATGAAGAGCACATTCCATTAAAGAAAATTGCAGTGTTACCAAAAATGTTACAATTTGACAACAAAAAATGTCGCAAGAGTCAGGGACTCATTGTTTTGAAAACTTAGATGAAATAAAGGAGAAAGCTGAAGAAAAAAAACAATTAGAAGAAAGAAGATCTAAGAGAAAATTCAAAGCAAAAGTTGATCTTACGGAAGAGTTGTCTGAACCTCAAGATCCATTTGGTGAGCAGGATGATGAAGACGAAGCAGCTTGCATTTATTGCAATGAACTCTATTCCATGTCTAAACCAAGGGAAGTTTGGATTCGTTGTCAAGTCTGTAAAAAATGGTGCCATTCAGAATGTGCGGGACTTGGTCCAAAAACCAAAATGTTTACTTGTGAACTTTGCTCTTAGTTTTTAATTTTCAGTATTTTTCATGTTTAATTTTTATTATTCGTTTTAATATTATTTTGATGTTTTTAATATTGTTTTTAGTTTTTACAACATACGAAAGTGCCTATGCCATTTTATCCAATCGTTTGGATAAAATGGCACATTTGCACTTGCGCAATGAAAACAGTTTTTTAGTGTTTTGTATTTTTATTTTTGGTATTCTTGTATACGTATACGAAAGTACAATGTCCAAAGATTAATATATTTTTTTATACTCTGGTACCTGTTTATTTTAGATATACAGTTCTCGTTTTATAAAAAGTATGCCATTTTATACCAACTTCCCCTAGTATGCAGAGGAAAACCAAATAAAGCTAAATAAACCACTGAACATTCACAATTCAGCCCATCGTGTTATAAACTGACTTATAAGCTAAAACGAGCAGCCCCATAAGGTAAGAATGAATAAATATTAAACTCCTGAGTACCACATAGCTTCCTAGGGTTAACTAATAAGATTATGCAACCAAACTGTTGACACCAACTAGCTTAAATTTAAATGGTCATCGATATTAGGTTTATTTACCCTCCAAAATAAATAACAAATCTCTCCACGTATATAAAAACTGCAACTAATAAATTTAAAACTGTTAAAACATAATATAGGGGTCAGAATATCGCGGTATTTTTCTGAAATAAACGTTTTATCCAAGGTGAAAACCTAAACACATTCTTAGTAGCAAAAATCAACTGTTACAGAAGTGCAAAAAATATAATAATATGTTGCTGTTTTTTCTAGCTTCTATTGTGACGATTGTAATAATTATTTGTAAAAACTACCAACCAGCTTTGAACATTTTACTAATAGATATTGTCAAATTTGAAATATTTTTTCGTAAATTCAATTAATTTTAGTTGGATTTCTTAACATCAACCTTTGTTATACTAATTAAATATTTTTGTAACATTTTTTATTTACTTTTACACAGGGTATAATGAAATATATTTGGTATTTTTTTCTTAGTCGAAACTAAGTCCATCCCATAATTAGGGCTAGCGACCTAGCAGGCAATTCGATAGGTCCTCTGGCAGCATAGTGCTAAGGAGCACCATCTTGCTGGGTAAGCTGGGTTCGATGGATTCGGAGATAAAGCCACTAATGCTGGAATAAATTCAAGTTGAAGAAATTCGAGATATACTTGAAACCAAGTTGGACCAATAGCTCGTTCGCGCACTATTCTACACCACACATTTATTTTTTGAGGGTATTGGCTGTGGACCTCCATCATCCAATGCGGACTTTCTGTTGCCCAATAACGACAAATTTGTCTGTTCACATTACCATTCAAACAAAACGTAGCTTCGTCGGAAAAAATAATATTTTTTACTAAATTATTATCTAGATTGCACATATTTTGCATGCGTTCGCAAAACTCATTTCGCCTATCGAAATCATCTTCAAATAACTCATTCACTGGAATAACTTTGTATGGATAATATTTTTTGTGCTTTTGAACTATTCGATGAACAACAGATTTCCGCATGTATAAATTAGCCCCAATGTGTACCAGAGGAGTAGGTACATAAATTTTCTTCCAACGAACGCAATAGGTCAAGAAATTTATTGAATAAATGAGCTGTTCTTATTTGAGTACGTCTTCTATCACCAAACCCAACCATACATAGAATTTAAATTTTTTCTCGTTCCGTTAACTTCACCATTGTGGAAACTAAAATTTTGCAACTACGCGTGACAATTACTTATTTGAAGTAAAATTGTCATACAGTTTCTATGGGACTAAACGGTGACAAGTGAACATTCAGAAATACCAGAATTGAGAAAAAAAAACAAAATAAACACACAATACAATGTTTTGCTCGATTTACAAATAAATCCTCAGAAATACGGTCTCACATATTGCTATATTCAATTGTAATTTTTTCGATAACTGTTGATTGGAGGTATAATACATGGTACATAAAACATACTTAAAACTCGATGCAAAATTCAAAAATAAAAAAAAATAGATATTTTCATTTGAAAAAATGAAGTTGATGGTCGTAACTTATTTTCGAACTACCCTGTATACATGAATTTGCCATCAGAAACACCACGTTAAGAAATAAAAATCGACGGATCCGAGCGATTTTCCAAGAAAGACACCGCTTAATTTTAACGAATTTAGACATGAGACTCACTGTATAGGCAGCGGCTACGATACGAAACGAAGTGAACTGTTGAGATTTTCATCACTTCCTATAATTGTAATATTGTAATACTTAATTACTAATAATGGATAACTTTAACTGTAGGCACGATTTACAGAAAATGAAAAAAATTTTAGAAGTCTGCGTTAAAAAATATTTTAAAATATAAATATGTAACAATATATAGTGATTTTTCACTTTTTCGCGAAAATAAAAATCCAGCTGTCAGCTGTAAAATGTTTTATTAAGGTATTGTTGGTCTCGTTTTATAAATTAACAATAAATAAATAGAAACAAATAAAAGTCCCCTATCTAAAAGTAATTATTACAATGACGGTTTATGTTGCAACTTGATTACATTAAACTCAAACTCAAACTCAAACTCAAACTCAAAAACAATTTATTTACCCAATAAACATATGAGACAGGATATTCATACATATTCCTTAATACTATGGGTAAATAGGGCAATACCGCGATTATAAAAATGGATAGCACAAAGCACAGAAGAACTGTGCCTGTGTAGTAAAGCCCATGAACTAAAACTAAAAAAGAAAATATTAAATATTAACCTTAAATATATTCATTGGTACGGCGACGCGAGGACCGACTCAGGGGCAGGAAAGAGAAGAGGGGAGGAGGGTAGATATTAAAAAAATATATAAAAAAATTAATAAATAGGTGCAAGCAGCCCAGCAAGGTAGTAACACAGTATTTATATACTCTAAACATATGCGGGAATACAATAAAAAAAATAAATAAAAGTGGCTAAACTTCACTTCTCTGGGTCTCCAAAAGATGTTTTTTTACATAATCCCTAAATTTGTTAGGGGGAAAATCTTTAACTTCAACTTAAGTAGACTAACGTTATTAGGTAAGCTATTCCATGTTTGAACTGCTTTAAAACTAAATGATTTTTGAAAATTTGCTGTACGATGCTGAGGTATTCTAAAGACTGAAAATGTGTTCTTAAATAGGAAGGTTCTCCATTTTTTACAGTAAAAACACAAATTGACACATTTGCTACTTAATTTAAAATATAATTGTCATTTAGATAGGGAGATATATGATTTCTAAAAGGAATATTAAATGAATATCGCATACAGGAATTCTGAATCTTTTGTGTAGAGTAAGATATTTGTTCTGTTAGTGAGTCACTATATACTACATCTCTATAATCAAATAAAGACAAAACAAGTGTATTAGGTACACAGATAATATTTAGTCATAAAGGAAGAAAATGTTTGAGATGGTACAATTTTTTTAAGCGCATTTACGCAATTTTAAGTTTATTTTTTACATGTGCCTGAAATGTGAGGCCAGTATCAAAATAAATACCTAAATTCCTTGCCTCCTTAACCAATGGTAAGGGGTCATTGCTAATATTTATGTGAAAATTATCGGAGATGGAGGGAACAGCATTGCTATTATTACTGAAAAAAAAAAATGCAAGACTTAGCAGCATTCAACTTTAAATTATGTTCTTCTGCATAGGAATTGACACTCACCAAATCCTCAATAAATTGTACTTGAGCAGTCTGCAAATTTTGAGTGTTTGCTGTAGTTTTGTATATTTTAAAATGTCAATCATATCCGCAACATATAAAGAAAACAACAAAGGCCCTAAGATAGAACCATGTGGTACTCCTATTCTCATTGGTATGTAACTGGACTTTTGTGTAGTAGAATCTGATTTAAGAACAACACAGTGAGCTCGATCATGGAAATATGATTCAAAAAATTTTACTGCATTAGGTGATAGTCCGAAGTAGTGAAGTTTAACTAATAACATTTTGTGGTTTATAGTGTCGAAAGCCTTACTCAAATCTACACGGAAAAAACAGCATTGTAAATTTAGTTTAGTAAGAATTTTATAGTATATTTCTCTATAAAACCTCTTAATAACTATAAATCTCTATACCAGTCTTTTCCAAAATAAAATTGTAAACTAAATTTTATAAAAAAATATGGTTAGCTTTTTTATATAACATAGTATAATTATGCCACTACTAAGGTATATATTACATTTTACAAATGCGATTTGGTTAAATTGAATAACTATTTCTTTTAGTTACAAGTAAGAAACTGTATTGTGAGTTTTACTAAATCCTTTTGTGGTTTTTATTATTTTTTATTACATTAACAGACAAGCATAAAAAATGGTTATAAAGGAAACTTAGTAAAAATTACTATATTTCTTTACTAAAATTTTTAATAGAATTTAGAAGGGTGTAATTATAGTAAGACTGTTTAACAATAAACTATTCGAATTTTTATAACACTATATTTGCAAAATATCAAAAAACATAGAAGCGCTTACAAAATTTTCGTAGGAAAATTCGTATTTTACTAAATGAATATAGTAGAAACTCCTAAATAATTTACAGGAATAGTCGTCGCCGCCGTCGCATTTACAGTTATGCCATCAAAGGGGTCGGACCTCTAACTCTTACTCTTATGTGTTTTAAGTTCAAACTGATTAATTTTGTCTCAGATTTTGTGTTTATGGTATTATGGTGCTGTTATGTGGAGTTTGGAGGATTTATTAGCAGAATGGAATCTGGAAGACTTAGTTTCGCCACCAAGAAAGAAAGACCAAATATATTGCATTATACCACGTGTAAAAGCAAATAAAAAATGTTACAAAAATCTACAAAAGGAGTTTTAAATATTTACTAAAATATTTAATTAGTATAACAAAAGTTGGTGGTAGAAATTCAACTAAAATTAATAGAATTTACGAAAAAATATTACAAATTTTACAATATTCATTAGTAAAATGTGCAAAACTGCTTGGTAGTTTTTACAAATAATTACTACAACCGTAACAACAGAAGCTAGAAAAAACAACAACATATTTTTATATTACTTGCACTCCTGTTTAATAGTTTTTACTGTAACGAATTTTTTATTCCTATATATTTTTGTAGTAACTATTAAAAATATTAACTCGTTTTTACTATAATTTTATAGTCTTCCTTAATATACCATATGGCTGTCCTATATAGAACTATAAAATATAGTTACTTCTATTATATTTTTGGATATTCTTATAAATTTTTTTTTTCCGTGTAGTAAACCTAAACATGTGTGCTTTTTTCTTTCTATATTTAATCGGATTTCATTAAGGAGATGAACAATACTAGTAGTTGTACTAAAATTTTTACGAAAACCTGATTGACAATCTGGAATTACTTTAATTGGGTTAGTAAAGCCACATAATTCTTGATAAATATGTTTTTCTAAAATTTTGGATATTAATAGGTCTTAAATATGTTAGTTCTTTGGGATTAGAAATCTTACCTAATGGATTTATGATTGCCCATTTCCATAGTGTAGGATAAACATTCTCTAGAATACAACTATTTATTGTTTAATAGCAGCTTTAGACAAAAAGGTAGACATATTCTTACCTCTCTTATTGATAATGAATCCTCACCGATAGCATTCGTATTTATGGTGTTTAAAAGTTTTTCAAAATCTAACTCATCCAATAATTTAAAATTTAGTTGTGATGTTGCATTTTTATGCCTACTTAATTTATAAAATTCTATTTTTTTTTCCTCTGATGTAGAGTCTAATACAGCGTTAAATAACTTGCAAAATAGTTATTGGGAATTGTTGCATCAGAACCTTTATATTTTTTTGAGACATTAAATTAAAATATGATATTTTTCCCTAGTAATAGCGTGTTTAGTAAAATTTCTAATTTGTCTATAATACTGGAGGTAGAGGAAGTTAAAGTAGTACTTGTTATATTTCACAATTTGTTTCAGTTTCCTGACACGTGTTTCAACCCTTGCGGGTCATTATCAAAGGCATTATGAGACAATAATAAATTCTACATGTCATTATAATAAAAATTGACAGATGATAGGTTATTTTGGTCCTTAATTTACAGGTATTGGCTAAAGGTACAACTAATACTGGAGGTATCCTTCTGTTTTTTGCTTCAGGTATTTCCTATGAGCATTATCTATTAATTTCATTAAAAGCTTAATATTCTTAATATTATTAGTAATCCACGGTGTAAAAGGTTTTTCTTTGATTCTTTTCCGCTGCATAGGTGCATATTTATCAATTAAAAACAAAATATTGTCATTAAAAATATCGCTCCAAATTCGACGACTCATCTCTTGTAGATGGTGAACAAATCTGAAAATGTCTCGTCGGTAGAAAGAAATGATAATAAAGTTAGTCCATTTGGAATTCTCATACAGTTTCTATATTCTTTTGGATCTTCGTCTGCCAGTTACATTAATATGAACGAAGCACCTTGTTTAACTCTTCGAGATATCCATTTCGTAATCCAGTAATCCAGCAACGAGGTTTCTTATTAACTTTTTCACTTAAAAGTACCAACAATTCTGTGCAGCATCCAAAATACATTTTTAAACCGATAATTGAAAAACTGTACTTGCTGCGATTTTCTTTTAACTTCAACCCATTACTAATTACTAATCACTAAACTACTATGACATTGTCATCTAAAGCTCCAGACATGGCAGGTCCTAAAATGTTTACTATATTATTATATAATCATAACACTGCCACTTGAAACTAAATCTCTGTGTGTCTATCATTCCTCTTAATACATTTTATTGTTTGCTGAATGAAATGCTCAATAACTTTTCTTAAGGTATCTGGAGAAATTAGAGAAACCGCCAAATGTTATAAATCACGAAAATATCTTTTTGCGTATATCGCCTCTTTAAGATATCCCCAAAGAAAAAAGTCCAGAGGTGACAAATCTGAGGATCTTGATGGTCACTGATAAGCTGAAGACCTTCCAATTCATTTACTATTAAATTATCTTTCTAAGTAATCTGTCACCATTGTGAACCTAAGATTTAAAGGAAGCTCGTCGAGTTCGTTGGAGAGTTCGTTTAAAAGAAATTAAGGATAACGTTGAGAGTTGGGGATTTCTTTAAAGAAAAATAAACGCACTACATATTTTATCGTCCAAAATGCCACACCATACACTTGTTTTCGCTGAATATTGGCTTTAAAATTTCTAAACTTAAAATTATAAACTTTGGGTTGACGTCTGACCACCATCTACAGTTCTGTGACGTGGCTTCGTCAGAAAACAAAACATTTCGGTCAAATTCACAATCGCTTTCTATTTCCCCTTGTAACCAAAACAAAAAATAAAGTAATTTGTCATTAATAGATACAGGTTTGTATGCATACAACTTGTTTTCTTAATAAGTGTTTTGTATATTATTATTGACACCCTAAATCCAAGTTTCTAAAATATTAACTGCTGTCGATTAAAACAAATACGTCCGTCCAAAACATTAAAGTCGTTCAGATCTATGAGTCGATTCGACTGAAAACCGAAACCTAATTTATTTCGGGATAGTTTATATTTCAATTGTATTTGTTTATGTGTGGTTTACATAAAATTGGAAAATATATTTGGGAAACGTTCAATGAAATCATCTCACATATACAAGTTTATAGATGTGTTAAATGAATAAAACACAATTTATTTTATTTAGGTTTAATACATATATAGCAAGAAATATAAAAAGCATGTACAGGTCGAGCAATATAGCATGAGCTCTGACCTTCGGGTGCACAGTAGATAGGTTGATAGGTATCTTTGTCATACCCTGACTCTCCTTTTCTATCATCTACACATCTCAGAGCTCAAGCTAGAATGCACGACCGGTGCACGGAAATATTTTTAAGTGTTTCACCCAATGGGCGATTTTCTTGCTGCCTACAATAAAAAATTAACTAGACGTTCTTCAATGATTTTTCGCAACGAAGCCAAATTTAATGTCAAAAAATATTGAGGTTCACAAATTTGACAGATACGACGCCATTTTGAATTTTTTTAAATGGCAACCTTCATCAATAACGACACAAGTGAATTGCATTTCGCGATCCGATTTGAGGGGCCTTAGCGAGGTTAGATGGCCTGGCGCAGGGGTGCAGCGAAGGAACGAAGGATATATTTACTACTCAGGAGGTTCAGAACATAAATATGGCACAGCCATAATCCTCAAGAATGATATTGCAAAATCAGTGCAGATTTTGTACCCCTGAATGATCGGCTTATTCAAATTCAAATTTATTCAATAAAGATGCTTATGCTAATTAAACTTCTAACAACACACAGAACAATTAAAAAATCCAAGTATATGAGCCTACAAGTGACAAACTTGATGCTAAAGTGGAGGAATTCTACAGTAATATAACTGAGACCTTGCGCCTCACCAAAAAGGGCGAAATGACGGTGATATCTGCGATCTTAACGCTAAAATAGGATCGGGTGCCGACGGTGATCTTATTGGAGCTTATTACCTGGGAACAAGAAATGCACGAGGTGATAGATTGGCTCAGTTTTGTGTAAAAAATGACTTTTTAATAGCCAACACATTCTTCAAACTACACCAAAGGAGAGTCTACACGTGGACCTCACCGCAACACACACCCAGGTAACATTGTCAGGAATCAGGTCGACTTCATCATGACTGCTCCGGCCTATAAAAAATAAATATATAAAATCAGTAAAGACTTACCCTGGGGCAGATGTTAATAGCGATCATAACCCACTTGTGATGGACTTTAGGATAAGACGTTTTAAAAATATTAAAAGGCATAGCCCCAAAAAGAACATTGATCTGGAATTGCTAACTAATCCTGACATACGAAGAGATATAGGATCCAAATTGGAAAATAAGATGAAGGCAGTAGCGACTTCAAATCCGCTGCAAATAGAACAGACTTGGACGGACATTAGAGAAATTGTCTCGGAAGTACAGGAGCAAGATATCGGATACCGAAAGGATATAAAAAGAAAAGAATGGATGACCTGATGAGAAAAAATAAAACAGTACAACAAAAATATAGAGAACTTGATAAAATCATTCGCAAAAAATGTAGGGAAGCAAAAGAAGGATGGCTCTCTGATCAATGCACAGAAATAGAAACCCTCCAAGAAAATCATGACATGTTCAATCTACACCAAAGTTAAAGAAATGACGAATAGGCGTCGGAAACCTGCTGTTAAGAGACGAAAATAACGAAATAATCCTAGGAATAGAGGCTAAGCTAAAAAGGTGAAAACAATACATTGAAGTGCTGTTTATTGGTAATAGGTTAGAGACTCCATCATCTACAAACACCGAGCCAAATGAAAAAGGGCCAGAAATCACGAAATGTGAAGTTATTTATGCTATAAACGCTCAAAAGAACAGAAAGGCAGCTGGTCCAGATAACATCCATGCCGAAGTAATTAAATTAATATCAGACAAGGAGGGTAGAGGATTGGACATACCAACATCATTATTTAATGCTATCCGTACAACAAGCATCATACCATCCGATTGGCCGAAATTAACGTTCACAACTATGCCAAAGAAATTGAACACATCAAGTTGCAATAAATATCGAATGATCAGTCTCATGTCACACGTCCTTAAAATCTTTCTACGAATTATTCACACACATATCTACAAAAATATGACTTTCAAGTGGATAGAACGCAGTTTGGGTTTAGAAATGGTTATGGCACTCGAGAAGCACTTTTTTCACTGAATGTTCTGACAGAAAGGTGCAGAGATATAAATGTTAACGTGTATGCATGCTTTATCGGTTACCGTAAAGCATTCGAGTGTGTAAAGCATGATAGACTTATTGACGTTCTCAAGGGTACGGGTATTGTAGATGAGGAGATTAAAATTATCTCACAACTGTATTGGCATTAGACAGAGGAGGTTCGGATTGAGAATGAAACATCGGAATCTACAGTGATAAGAAAGGGAGTCAGACAAGGCTGCATTTTATCACCGTTATTGTTTAATATCTACTCCGAAGATATTTTTGGAGAGGCGCTGGATAATGTTACAAAGGGCATAAAGGTGAATGATAGCGTAATAAATAATATTAGGTATGCAGATGATACTGTAATTCTCGCGGACAACCTGGAGGATTTGCAGTTTATGATGGATCGCATAGCGAAACACAGTGAAAAGCTTGGCCTATACATCAATATATCAAAAACTAAGATGCTTGTTTTCGCAAAAACCAATATAACTGCCAACCTAACAATAAACGGAATTAATATAGTACAGGTGAGCAGCTTTAAATATCTGGGCACAATTATTAACAACCAGTGCGATCCTAAGAAAGAAATTGGATCACGAATTGAACAAGCAAGAAAAGCATTTATAGATATGAAGCAATTTTCACAAGACCAGAACTTAGCCTACAGTTACGAGTGCGCATGATCAGATGCCACATTTTCTCCGTGCTGCTGTATGGATGTGAAGGATGAACTCTCGACCCATCTATGGAGAAAAAGCTGGAGGCCTTTGAGACGTATCTATGTAGGCGCATATTAAGAATACCGTGGGTACAAAAGGTGACGAACGAGGCAGTGCTTGCCAGAATGCGAAAGTCACTCGAATTCCTGATTACTATTAAGAAACGGTAAACGAGATACATCGGACACGTAATGAGAGGGGAAAATATGAGCTGCTCAGACTGATTATTGAGGGCAAGATTCAGGGCAAAAGATCAATCGGAAGACGACAGAATTCTTGGTTAAAGTATCTGCGAAGATGGTTCGGCTGTACTTCCATCGATATTTTCAGAGCAGCAGCTACTAGACTAGTGATTGCTAGATGGATCGCCAATCTTCGACAGGAGACGGCGAACTAAGAAGAAGAAGATCCGATTTTAAAAACGTATAGTTTCCGATATACGGGGGTTCCTAAATTGCATTAATCGATTACGTCTTTTAAGTGTCTCATCCCTTCAATAAATAGAAGTTTTAAGCTCAAAACCTAGTTTTTTTTACAGCAACATAATTTTCCGTGGTCGAGCTTTTTACGCTTATATTTAATACAACAGATGTGAGTGACAGATATGTCGGCACTTTGATTTCTTTTTAAATGGCAACCTCATCAATAAACCCATGAGTGAATTGCATTTTGCGATCCTGGTATTAAATTTCTCACCCATTTGATCATGGATCCTATTTTTGTATCAACCGGTTTTTTTGAAAACAGATTTAAATTGTGCTCATAACGATTCTGCATTTACATCAATAAACTTTTTTTACTTTTCCCATTAAGACCGCGTAATATAATTTAAATAAAATATATATATATTAACGGAGATTCCACTTAAAAAAATATTGAAATGGCACTGTCTCTCAGAATATTTACCTATGAAACCAGAAAATAATGTAAGCATATGAGAAATAAATAAATAAATTATTCCTTGTTCGAGCGTTTTCCTGAAACTTAACTTAACTGAAAGTTATTTGGAAGATGTAGCAAAATTGGTTCAATTTTTTAAAGGTGGGTGTGAGCATTTTTTACGAATAGATAAATGCATTAATTTGGTTGCTAGGCATTTTTCCTTATGATTGATCTGTCATTTTGGCAAAATTATGGCAACAGAACCTCTACATTCCTTTCGTTTATCGGTAAACATTAATTTTTAAAATTAAAATAGGTATTTGTAATTAACTCGAAAACGAATAAAGATATGGAATAGCGGTTTATGGAAAAATGTAGCTATTTGAAAAAACTGAACCTTACCTAAACAATGCCACCGAGAAGACACGGTGTGTACTAGCGACCACGGCCAAAGTCGTTTATTTAGCAAATGTAAAAGTATCTATTAAGCGAGCCTAAGCCGATAAAATAAGAATAAAGCATCTGGAATCTACAGCGATTTACAAAATATTTTTATCACATGCCTACCCGACCCTTATTACCAAAAATACCAAAAAAAAATTATTATCAACAATGTTTCTCAAAACTACTGAACTGTTTATTTCCGTTATTAATACAGTACCTTAACATAGCGATTGTCTGATAAAATTTAACTTTTTAGTTATATCCTGGTAATACACCACCTAGCGGTCATTTTGGAAACGTCAATAGTTATTTATGATATTAGTATTAAAAGTACATTTTTAAGGCTCGCATTTGAAAGAATGAGCGAAGCGAATTCTGCAATACAGGTTAATTGAGGTACTCATTGCCTTAAAAATACTTTTAACACAAATATTATTTTATTTCTGACCGGTATATTATTAGCTTATAACGTCTTAGTTACGCGGGATATTAAGAAAAATTTGACATAAAATCAAACGATTGACATCTAATGTCAATTTGATTGTCATCTATTGAAACATTTATTCCACTTTAAAAATGAACAAAATGTTACTAAAATCGGTCAGAAATAAAATTATCTATGTATCACTGGAATTATAAGGGTCTCAATTACCTCGGGCAATTGCTGTCCCTCGGGCCAAAGGCCCTCGGGACGTAAACTTTGCCCTCGGTAATTAAGACCATTGTAATTCCCTAGATACATAAATAACTATAACATAATTTCTAAGAACGGCAATAAAAAGCAATAACAAAGTTAATAATAAATTAAATTCTTCAAATGTTTAATAAATTGGAAGCAGATAGTTTTAAATAGCATAGTATATGAAATTATCGAAGTTGGCATTTGTGAATAAAACCCAAAATTTTTTCGACGTTTATTTTCAAATTTTGACATTTTCTCATTATGTCGTAATAATGTAAATAACTTTCGCTATGTTTTATCGACAGATAAATCCAATTTCCCCAATTCTGGGTTGTACAATTCAAAAAAACATCATTACTGGTCAAAGGAAAATCTTTTCTTAGTACATCCAGGAGCTCCAAAACTCCGTTTTAGTTTTAACGTTTGGTGCGGTTTAATTGGTTCAAGAATTGTTAGTCCTTATTTTATGAGGGCACACTAATAGAGTAAGAGAAACGTGAGATTTATGCGCGAAATTCTGAATAATTTTTTATACGAACTGGATCTTATAAGTAGACCGAATCTGCATTTTCAAGAAGATAGCGCACCTCCCCATATCTGCAGAGGTACTTATCAACCATGTACTAATATTTTTAATAATAATGGATAGAAAGAAATCACCCTATTCAGTGGCCTCCCCGATCAGCAGACCTAATCCCTCTTGATTTTTTCTTTGTTGGGTTATTTAAAGAACCAAATTCACAATCAAAGGTACAATAACCTTGACGATTTTAAGATTACGGTTAAGGAAAAGATAAACGAGATAGCCGGTAGGACCGTACTAAAGGCAACTCCAGCAGTTTGAAAACGTGTATTAAAATGTATTAAACATTGGGGTGGTACTTTTGAACATCTTTCTTCTCAGACAAACTAGTGATTTTAATTTATTTTCTTATTATATCCAGGGCGTTTCAGAAGTATGGTAGGTAAGTTAAGGAAGTGATTCCTTATGATATTCCAAGAGAAAAGTTCACATGAACATGTGTCCGGAGTGGCCGCGTTTTTAAAATAGAGGCTGTTAAAGTTAAAAAAAAAATCGTTTTTATATTTTTTTAAATATCCTTTACATGATTTATTGAAATTTAGTACCGTTATTCATAATGATACGGGGATTAATTAGCCCTAACTAGATTAAATTTATTAGGTCCTGTGGCGTCCCGGGGAGAACCCTAACGAATATTATTAACGAAATGTACGCCACTGACCTGTTTCTAATATTGATATTTTTTGGGGTTTTTTGGGATGCGAAACCCGAATACTGACACCTTTTTACTGTGCCCATTAAAGGGCGCTTCTCAATGCACTTCTTATGGTTTAGAATGACCATAACTTTTTTATCAGTGTAGTTTTTTCCTTTTTTTGTTAAGGAACTAATTTCTTGTACACTTTGAAACAAAAAAGGTACTCTTGCGAAAATCCGCTAAAGTAAGCCGTTTTTGAGATATTTCGGCTTTTAGTGTTCAATGCCGCACCGGAATATTTAAATTATTCTGAATAAAAAATGTTTGCTGTTATCTTTGAGAATGAAATGTGGTCAGTGAATTAACAGAGGAAAATGTATTTTTTTTAGATACTTTTTTAGAGTGTCGCATCCAAAAATCCTCGGATTTTTTACCTCTTTGATGAACACCTTCAAAATTTTTTTTGCAACAGACTACTTAAATGTAAATATTTTTCGTATTTTAAGAATTTTCCCTATCAGTCTATGTTCTTTACAGTGCGTGTTTCAGTAAGAATTTGCCAATGCGAGAATAAATAAGGTGTTACAAACGTGTTAGTTAAATTTTAAATTGACTGTAAGGACGGCTGAAGAATGCAGTTCTGCAGAAATGACGGATATGCTATTGGGTTTTGCGTATTGTGAAGGAAATGGCCGCCAAAGTGTTAGGGTATACAGAGAAAGATATTTGAGAGACGCCTTTGCGAAACCGGTAGCTTTACTCCTTTAACTGCCAATTATGGACGGCAACGTGCAACAAGGACTCCTGAGGTTGAGGAACAAATTTTGGAAAGAATTGCTGAAGATCCAAAATCAAGCACCAGACGCTTAGGTTTAGAGGTAGGAGTATCCAAGGATGTAGTTCATAGAACACTAAAAGAACAGCAGCTTCATCCATACCATATCCAAAAGGTACAAGACCTTTTGGCTCCGGATCTCGATCAACGATTGGACTTCTGTCGATTCATTACCGAACAAAGATAACAGGATGTGAATTTTGCTAAGCACATTTTATTTACTGACGAAGCATGTTTTACAAGAAGTAGTGTAACCAACTTACATGACGAACATGTTTATGCTGATGAAAACCTGCATGCCACGAAAGTAACTCATTATCAACATGAGTTTAGAATTAATGTGTGGGTAGGAATCATTGGCAATTTTATTATTGGTCCTGTCATTTTATTAAATTAGTTCCTTAACAAAAAAAGGAAAAAACTACACTGATAAAAAAGTTATGGCCATTCTAAACCATAAGAAGTGCATTGTGAAGCGCCCTCTAATTGCCAAAGTGAACAGGTGTCCGTATTCGGGTTTCGCATCCCAAAAAACCCCCGGGTACCAAGTTTCAAAGTTATACGTTAAAAAATGATCATAAATTTTAAAAAATTCTATTTTTATTTTTTAACGTATCTTGGAAACGGAGTAATTTCGGACTAAGGTAAATTGCTTTAAATCGCCTTTTTTGCCTTAGGAATATGTGCTCAGACTTTGTACAGACCTTTTAGAGACACCCTGTAGAATAAAGTTTGTAAATTTATCTTTATTATTTCACTTTAGCTTTATGCCTTCTTTAATGTTCATTCTAGGAGAGAACTCATAATGAGCTTTTTAATTGAGATTTAATGTCATCATAGATCAAAGTGTAATATATAGAGGTTTCCATTGAAAAAATGTTATTTTATTTCAAAACTCGAAAAGATGATGATTAATAATTGTTTTTCATTCATGTATCTTAACGAGCTGTAAAAATACTACAAGTTTGCTAATTTAAACAATTTTGTATTTTTATTAATAACGAAGTCAGGAATGGTGGAGACTTAATCTGGATGACCAGATATAGATATTTGCACAAATAGGGGTGGAACATCAACACTTAAAGCAAGCTGACCGGAGTTTCATTACGTGATCGGTGGATACTGCCAATAACTCACAAAACGACGATTCAGCATTATCATCACTGGCTGCCGAGCAATTAAATTTAAGAGAAATAACAAGGATAATGAATGATTTTAAAACAAGTATTCTTTTAGATGTTGAGAACCAGCGAATGTGAGAAAATCAATCCTTAAAGAAAAATAGGAATAAAAGGGCCCCAAACACTAAACACAATCCTTATTGGCGAGAATACCAAATTAAACTTTTAAATTCTGCTTGAGACAGTTAAAAATTCCTTCTAAAAGAATTCTTATCTTTGAAAATTGAATGTCTTTGCACCAGCATTACTTTAGAAAAAGGACAAAGCCGGAATCCATAGGAACTTTTATTACATTGAATATAGTATTCTGCTGCTGGAACGCTTAAGGTTGGAAATCGATTTTGTACGGTATTTAGTTTTAATTAAAAAAATATATTAATTTAATGCATATGCAGTATTAAAACTTAAAATGTGATCGTACCTTATGAGCTAGGGTCTACGGACACAAAACTATTAAGCAGTCGAGTTGCTGTTTTGATCGCAAGATCTATAATTAGCTACCAAATAGCATACACTTCATTAAAAATACGAGATTGAAGAAATAGTCCATACTTTCAGTGGAGTTGATGTAATATAAATAAAACAAAGCAGTCCTCCTCCACAGTTTATTAAAAATTATGATAGATGAAAAGGTTCCCTACATGTTTCGAGCACTTAAGCACTCATCATCAGGAGATACTATAAAGGAAAGTACAAAGTTAAAACGACCAATAAATACAAAAGAAAATTTTTAAGACTTACCTAACATCGAGTTTTTTAGACAAAACGTTGTCTCAAATTAATGAGTACAACTCGTAGTAACTTGAAAGTTGAAGACTTGGTATGTGAGATGTTTAATTATCTTAAGAAATGAATGAAGTTCTGGTTAAATGTGAGATTAAGATCTAAGAAAAAACATTGTGAGTGGATAATGGAACAGTTTAAAATTTATGAAGGAGAAGAAAATTTTTTAAATTATAGTTGTGCGATTAGAATTAAATTTATATTAATATATATATAAAGTTAGCTGATGTGGTAGTATGGGGTTATGCCCCATATGTTGGAGAGAAGTTGTAGAGGGTAATGATTTTTATAATCATGATTATTTAATTGTTTAAAAATAAATTATATTTTAGAAAATTTTTAGAATTTTTAGTGGTTTAAAAAAGTACAACCTGTTCTTCAGACACTACCGCAGAACTGTCGCAACGTGGAGGCTGAAGTAGTGAGGTAACTTTGAAAAGAGAAATGACTTAAACGACATATAAAATAAATAAATAAAAAACCAAGTTCAATTATAAGAAATATTAAAATATTAAAATACAAAATGATTGTTGAAATGAAGGTGTAGGATTTAACTGACTCGATGTTAAGTTTATAAAATCAATATAGGGTCGATCAATCAATAGTATTTGTCATCACTGGACGTATACAGTACTTAAGAATTGGCAGACAATAAACATAATATGTTTATTGTCTGCTAATTCATTCCATATTATGTCAACAAATTAAATGATCCAATTTTATGGTTATGGTATGTTGAAAGGAGTTGTAAATGTCTTTTGGGGGGGGGGGGGGCGATGAAGCGCTGTACTGAACTAAAAATACACTTTTCAGGGATGGTGATAACACTAAACTTCGCTGTCACAGTAACTATGGGAATATTATGGATTTTTAAATTAGTTCAACAGAACATTTTAGAATGATGAAGAACTTACAAACTTAAAAAAATAGGTGGATATAATAATCAAATTTGCAAAAGAGAGCTAGAAAGTATTGAGTAGAAACATTTAGAGGTATATATTATGTAAGAGAGACTATATTGTGATTATGATCTGTCCAGATTCAGAGCATTGAAACAATTAGTACTGCTATGAATAATTTGGTCATTTACACAATCTATGTTTGGGTTTTTGATTATTTTGTTTATTTCCATTATTTCAAGAAGGTCTAGTGTATTACTTTTGTTACAGAAGTAAAGAAATTTAGTGTTTCTATCTGGATTAAAGTTATGTTTATTTGTAGACATATGCCTAGAAAAGTTGGACTTGATTTTAGAAGGGGATAAGTTATGATTAGAAGCTCTTACTATCTCTTTACAGTGTTCATTTATGCGGATTTTGAATTTCCTCCCTAAACGATTGAAAAATATTTTTTAATTTATATGAAATGGGACCCCAGAAAGAATGAGAGTAGAACCTCTTGTTTGGTGGTTCTTTATGTATAATCTGTTTGTTGATGTGTTTATTTAAATGTTTATAATAAATTTTATTAATTAATCTTTCGGGGTATCCATTGTTTTTACCGATTTGGTTGATTATGTTTAATTCAGAATTGAAGTTAGTTTGGTTGAGTGGTATGGAAAAAAGATGTGAGAACAATGAATGGAATGATGCAAACTTGTGAGTATGTGAATGGTTAGATGAGTATGGGATTATGCAATCAGTATAAGTAGGTTTACGATATATGCTGAATTCTTTTTGATTGTTTCATCTAGTAACTTTTAAATCTAAGAAGGGAAGTGAATTGTTTAATTCCAGTTCAGTGGTGAATGTAATAGAAGGGTGTAGGGAGTTAAGAAAATTGGTAAAGTCAGTAAGGTTTTGTTGAGTACCATTGAAAATGGCAAAAAGATCATCAACATATCTCTTAATAACAACAATATGTGAAAACAAAGGGTTTGATTTAATTTTGGCTTCAAGGCTAGACATGAAAAGGTCCGCCAAGAGGGGAGAAAGGGCAGATCCCATAGCTAAGCCTGAGTTGTGTTTATAAAATTTGTCATTAAAGAGAAAGGAGTTTTGTTCTAGTACTAGATTGACTAAAAGGCAAATGTTATTTATGTGGATATCTGGTAGAATAGTAGAATCTGTGAGGAGTGTTCTGGTGAGTGGGATACACTCATTTGTAGGGATACTGGGAAACAAATTAGTGACATCAAAAGCCACAAAGAAGGCAGAATCTGGTATATGAAGGTTTTTCAATTCATTTGCTAATTGTGAAGAGTTATTGACTGTAAAAGTGCTCTGAAAGTTGGTGAGTGAGAGAATACTGTGGTTGAGTCAATTACTCAATCTATGGCATGGCGAATCACAATATGCGACGACAGGTCTGATAGGGATGTCCAATTTGTGGATTTTAGGTAAACCCTATAGGCGTGGTGTAGCAGGGTTTATTGGGGTTTGTTTAAATTTGTTGGTGTTGAAAAATGAGAGTGTATCGTTTGTCATTTTTAGGATATTTTTAAATTTGGTCATGAACCTATCAGTGGGATTGGTTTGAATAATACTGAAGTCTGGAGTAGACAGAAATTGTTCTACTTTGTCAACATACTGTAGTCGATCTAGAATTACCACGCAGTTCCCTTTATCTGCCTTCGAAACTACCAAGTTATTTGATTTAATTTTATCTTTAATGGACTTAAGGGTTTTAGTATACGGGGTAAGGTCCGACCGAGGATTGCTTTTATGAAAAAGGTTTATACAAGTTGCAGATTGAGACCTTATAGCCTCCCTAAGAGTCACGTCATCACAAAAGGAGATATTGTTTTCACATTCGACAGTCATGACCTCTAAGTCTCTGGTCTTAGGATTAATAGGGAAATTGAATTTAAGTCCCAAGTCGAACAACTGAAGTTTATCTTGGTCAAACGTTTAAATATTAAATTATTTGAGACCGGGACTTTGTGTTGGTTCTTTTGGTTGAATATTATATTCAGGTCTCTTAGAGAAATATGGACACGTTTTTTGATTTGGAAACGTAGCCTTGCTAAGGTTCAGTGTGCGATCATGGAACTTAAAATCATTGGAGTTGTTGTCATCTATATCAGAAATGTTCAGTTCACCTTTGAACGAAGAATTGTCAAAACTGAAGTCTTGAAGAGAGTCATTAGTCGAACGGAAATTAGTTGTTGAATTTAATATGTGTGGTTCATTAAGTTTATTGAAGTATTGGAATTTTTATTTGGTTTGTTGGGATTATTGTAAATAATATCGAAATTTGTTTGTTGTGATGATAAGGATTTGATTTTATTTTTTAGTCTTTCAAATTTAATGTGTTTCTGATAACGGACCTGACTGAGTAGTTGTTTAGGTCATTTCTCTTTTCAAAGTAACCTCACTTCAGCCTCCATGTTGCGACAGTTCCGCGGTAGTGTCTGAAGAACAGGTTGTACTTTTTTAAACTACTAAAAATTGTAAAAATTTTCTAAAATATAATTTATTTTTAAAACCATTAAATAATCTTGATTATAAAAATGATTACCCTCTACAACTTCTCCAAAATATGGGGCATAACCCCATACTACCACATCAGCTAACTTTATATATATATATTAATATAAATTTAATTCTAAACGCACAACTATAATTTAAAAATTTTTTCTCTTCAAGTCTTCAACTTTCAAGTTACTACGAGTTGTACTCATTAATTTGAGACAACGTTTTGTCTACAAAAATCGATGTTAGGTAAGTCCTTAAAAACTTTCTTTTATATTCATTGGTCGTTTTAACTTTGTACTTTTCTTTATAGTATCCCCTTATGATGAGTGCTTAAGCGCTCGACACATGTAGGGAACCTTTTCATCTATCATCATTTTTAATAAACTGTGGAGCAGGACTGCTTTGTTTTATTTATAAAAATACAAGAGTTTTTATGGATAAACTCACGAGTTTTTTAATATTAAAAACTTTACTGCTAGTTTTACAGTTGTGTAATTTTCCATCTATTCTTTAAGTATTTTATATGTGAATTTCTACATAAAAGTAATTTTAACCCTACCTGTATAATATTAAATCGATTTCTATATGGTGTTTTCACTAAACTATAGCCAAAATTCTAACTCTCCATGAATTTAGAGCAAGAATTTACAAATTTTTAAATAAGGTCATGTTTTGTGCAATATTGAACAGAAATTATTTTTTATATCGGAAATAAGAAAATCTTATAAGAAGTAAAAGGTGATTCTAAAAACTGAATAAGATATGGGGTATTAGGTTTAAAATAACAAAGTTGCAACTATTTGTCCGTAAAAGTTGCTACAATGGAGCACAGAGTGGCAAAAAAGTCGCGCATAATGCCTGCAACTTTTGAATTACTTCGTATACAAAAAAGTGATCTTCATGAAAGCTGTTCAGTAAATTATTCCTCACATTTCTACCTGCATGAATTTTTTCTGTCATTTCTGGTTTGGTTGCCATGGAGACCAAATTCCTTTTTTTAAATGGAACACCCTGCATATGATTGCATATTTGGATTCTACTGGGAAAACTCTGAAGTTTTTATATTTCAAAATTTTATTTATTTAAAATTGTAACAAACTTTATAATAACAAAATAAATAGCCTAGAAAATTGAACAACTTAACATCGGAATAATAAACAAGTTAAACCTTTTCAGTGGATCAGGTGTTCAAAATGACCACCATTTTCTGCTAAGCAGAGCGCCAGTCGATCCCTGAATCCGTCTACAACGTTTAAAAGGAAGTCCCCTGAGATGGCCCGAATTTCAGCACTAATTCTGACTTTTAAAGATTCTAAGTCATTTGGACGGTTAACGTAGACTTTGTTCTTTAAGTGTCCCCACAAAAGGAAGTCAAGCGGGGTTAAGTCCAGGGATCGCGCTGGACAGTCAATAGTACCTCAGCTGCCTATCCAACACCCTGGAAATTATTCGCTTATGTATTGTCTTACATTTGCCGCATAATGAGCAGGTGCTCCATCTTGCTGGAACCATACCTGTTCGTTTATGCCATTACTTACACCCGGTAAAACCATTCTGCAAGAAGGAATTATGTGATTCCTGAGGAGGTCCAGATATATTTCGCCTTTTAAATTACCATCTATGAAAAAAGGTCCCATAATATGTCTACCAACTAACATTAAATTTTCATTAAATCATTAAACATTAACTTTTTCGGGCCTCTGAATATGACCTTCTTGGAACCAGTGAGTATTCTCAGCAGACCAATAACGATAATTGTATCTATTAATAATGCCATTTAAATGAAAAGTAGCTTCATCCGAGAAAATAATATTTGTTGCGAAGCTATTATCGTTATTGCATCTTTCCATCATCAGCTCACAAAATTCAGCTCTTTTATCAAAATCGTTCTCGTTAACTCGTGCACCAACTTTATCTTCTATCTTACTATCTATATCTAACTTCTCCTGCTTAAACGAATTTTTCACTGATTGATGAGACACATTAAAATCCATTGCCATTGGCCTGGATCATTGTGTTGGATTTTCATGCATTGAGAGCATTATATCCAAAGCTTTGTCTCTCCCAGGTGCTGTTTTAGATCGACCTGATCTAGCGGCTTTCCTAACACTGCCTGTTTCTCGAAATTTCTTTATCACTCGATACACCATTGACAAAAGTTGACAAACTTGATTTTGCGGCCTCTTCATATTTCCGTAACCGCTCATTATTAAAATTTCAACTCGTTGTTTCTCATTTAGATGAACCATAGTGTAAACAAATTGGAAATCAGAGAATAGATAATTAAACAGGAACTCAAAATTGACACCTCTTAGGTCGCTGGCATGAAAACACCTTGACTCAACTGGTTCGCATTAGGTAGTAATAATTATAATTAGGAAGTTATTTATTTTTGAGCTGTCATTATCATCTCGGAACCGGAAAATTTGAAATACAAAAATTCAGAGTTTTCCCAGTAGAATCAAAATATGCAATGATATGCCGATTGATCGATTAAACGATTGTGATAATTTTAAAAATCGATGAATCGAATAATCGATTAATCGATTATGATTTTCCATAATCCTAGTGAGCAGCCTGCTAAGCGAAAATTAATCATAATGGTATAGAGTGTGCAAGTAAAAAAAAATGCATAATTTGTTTTTACAATTTCTTCATTCATATTATTATTTTTTCAACAAAATTTGCAGAAAAGAAACTTCCTTTTTAGCAATTTTGGACAGATTATATTATAGATAAATTACAAAATTCAAGAAGATATATTGTTTTCTCAAAAGTTAGAAATACTGCATAATATAATTATTATGTTTGAAGGTTAGGGACTGTTTTCGAGTTCCATAACCTTTATTTATTTTGATCACAACGTTTCAACTGGTAAAAATCTCCAGTCGTCTTCAGATGAATAGTATTTAATTATTTCTGACTTTGATTGCTTGCTGTAAGGTAAGCAAGGTCGCTACGTGGCCACCTCGGGTGGAGATTAATCGATTGTTCCTTAGTAAATCATTTGTTTTTTAATTAATCGATTGTTTTTCGATTAATCGAATGTTTTTTGATTAATCGATTGTTTTGACTAATCGATTGTTTTGATTAATCGATTATTCTTCGATTAATCGATTTAATCGAAATAATCGATTATTTTTAACAATTGCCAATCGATTGTAAAAAATTCATAATCGCCCAGCCCTATCAGTTACTCCTTAAAACAATGATGGGCTTAAAAAAGGAAAAAGTTTAAAAAATTGATTAGTTTGTCATACCATAGGCATCGTAACTATAGATCCGACACGCCATTCATAAATGCTATAAAATTGTGATGACAAAATCGTTTGTGGGCGAGACGCTGTGAGGAGCTAAGTGGGGCCGAGAGTGGGGATTACGCTGACTTTACATATACATGCGACAAAACTCCAGGAAAACAACATCCGCTATGCCGAGTATTGTCGAGTCGATGCGGATGGCCACGAAAATGATGAAATCTGGGCGGATCCGTTATTGCTGCGTTGCCATACTTCAGATTTTTTACAAGGTTTTAGGCAATAATGTTATATATTTCCCACATCATGTTAATCTAGTTAATCATAGAACTTAATACTTTTAACAGAGTAAGCCCAGAAAACTACGTTTTCTGTAGCGTATGTCTGGCAAACCAAGCGGAGGGGAGCAGCTTGTATGTTGATTTACTTTACACTGGAATAAAATGATGACATCACGTTTATTTGTTATTGTTCAGTCTAATAGTTACGATGTCTATGTGTCATACTGTGTCCTATGTAACTTTTCAAAAACATGTTCAAGATATATCGGACCGACTGATGTAGTGAATTAAAATTTTGTTTTTAAATATGCATTGTCGTACTAGACTGGGAATTAACTAAAAAAATCTGCTGGATACGAGAAATCAATTTATAGTTTATGCAAGGAACGAAGTTCCTTGGCAAAGTAATACAATTATTTTTTTTTGTTTAATTCAATAATTGTTTATTTTTTAACTATTATAGTTCATTACAGGGAATATAATATAAATATAGTACAAACTTAGAGTACTGATAACTGAAACAAATAATATTAAAATGATAATTTCACAGTAACGTATGTATTTTAAAAACTTTTAACAAAATCATTCTTCCAGGATTGTTATTGTTAGTTTATTTTTAATTTTTTTATTACTTTGATATCTTTAAGAACGTTGCTATTGATTAGAAATCTTAATTCTTTCATGCAAAATTGATCGTTTTCCAAAATTTGATCTGATTTGGGTGATGTGAAAATCATCACATTGTCTTATATAATGTTGATAAACGCTAATTGATTTTAACAATTTTATTTTTGAATTTTTTATTTTTAAGATTATTGTTTATAGACTAATTTTTAATTTATACAAATGCTTGAAGTGTAGATATCTTCTTGGTCGACATAAATTAACTGTTGGTTCTAAAAAAGGTAAGTTGCTTATACATTTAATTACTTTATTTTGTGATTTTTGTCATGGATTCAAATTATTTCTAAATGCTGAGTTTCAGATAGGTATTAAATATTGAATTTTTGGATAAATAAGAGAATAATATAAATGTTTTAAATATTTTATGGGAACAAAATGTCTTCCTAGACAGTGACCGCCAGAAGGCCCGCATACATTCGATATATACCAAACGAAAAATAGGTATTAAAGGCGCTTAATCTCTGTTTCTAATTTTTGATATAAAAAAATTATATACAGAGCAACTCATAAAGAAGTTATGACGGCATCGACCATTTGTGTAAACGGAACAGCTCTTTTTTTATTCCATGCTTGTATTCTACCGATTTTCAACCGTTTTTGAAATATTGACGTTTAAAATGAAACTGATTTTTGCCTTGATTCTAGTAAACTATGTACACTCATGTGCACAGAAAACGATCATTCCAAAATTTTGATTAAGTTTTAGGCTTGATAACTTTTTTACTTTTAGTCCGATTTGAGTGATTTTTTTACAGAACTGTACGTACAACCATCAACTCTAACGCGTTTCTCACCAATCCTAGGTAACGTTGGTTATTTTCATATTATACAAGGGTAATCGAAATGTTGTTCTTTTCTCTAATTTCAAAACACCCTGTGTAATAAGCAAGCAGCAAAATTATTTTAAAATACCACTTTTTATTTAGGGGCATCTGTTCTTTATATTTTGTTTTTTGGTTCATGTCAATACATGAATTCAGTTTCAACCAAATGCAAAATGATCTTGGTTATCAATAATTTAAATTTTTATATAATTTCTAATGCAATATAAATTCAGATTTTTTTTTTACAAGGTGGCTGTGTCTTTCGTTGTTTGAAACTTTATTGTCAGTTTGACAGTAAATTTGTATATTTGCAATGGTTTTAAGTGCTGAAAATTGTGCAAAAGCTGTAGCTTTAATGAATGACGGGCGATATTATGAGTACGTGGCCAGAGTACCTAATATCAGCCGCTCTACCGTTGAAAGAGTAGTTAAACGCTTTAGGGAAACAGGCAGAAATACACGAAGGGCGGGTAGTGGTACGCAACGCAAGACTACAGCAATTGATGACCGGTTTCTTGTTCTTAAAACATTTTGCAATCACCGGTTGACTTCAGTACAGGCAAAAAATCAACTTAGAGAAGTTCGGAGTAAGAACATCAGTTCTTGGGCCGTTCGTCGAAGATTGCAGGATGTCGGTTTCAAGTCTTGCCGACCAGCAACAGGCCCTAGATTACTCCCACGTCAAAGAGTAGCAAGATTACAATTTGCTCCTGAACATGTGAATTAATTTGGAACAATGGAACAGCGTACCTTTTACCGATGAGTCTAGATTTTGCCTACACTCACCAGGTGGACAAGAGCGAGTGTGAAGACGAACGAACGAACGATTTGCTGAATTTACGTTCAGCCCCCGGCTTAGTTATGGAGAAGGTTCCTTGATGGTTTGGGCAGGAATATCACGTGAGGCCTGTACTGAATTAGTATTTATTAATAGAAAATCGCTGACCGCACAGAGGTATATTGAGGAGGTTATCGAAAATTATGTAGTTCCTTTTGCTCCATTTATCGACGATGATTTTATCTTGATGCAAGATAATGCCCGACCACATTCTACAAGGTGCGCCACTGAATATTTGGTAGAAGTTGAGATTGAGAAAATGAACTGGCCAGCATGTTCTCCAGATTTAAACCCTATAGAGCATGTGTGGGACATGCTCGGAAGACGCGTTAGAAGTCAAGTAAAGGTACCAGCGACATTAAACGAGCTCCGTGCGGCACTTCAGGAAGAACGGAGTAATATTCCGCAAGGCGACATTCGCGGGCTTATCGATGGTATGATCCGACGTATCCAGGCAGTAATTATGGCTACAGGAGGCAATACAAAGTATTTAAGTTCGAATTAATTGGTAGTTATTAAGTTTGTTTTCCGAGAATCATCATGTATTTTTTTAATCTTATACAAACTTGTTCCTAAATTAATTTGTGATAAAATGTTGATTAGTACAATAGTTTCTTCTGCGTCCTGATAATCTTTTGTTTATCTTGGCAGATCAAACATTTTATTTTCGTTCCAACAGTAATGAAAATCCGGAAAAATTTAAATTATTGATAACCAAGATCATCTTGCATTTGTGAGAGTGAATGCGTGTATTGACATGAACCAAAAAACAAAATGTAAAGAATAGATGACCCTAAATGAAAACTGGTATTATAAAATAATTTTGTTCCTTGGTTATTCCACAAGGTGTTTTGAAATTAGAGGAGAATCCAACATTTCGATTATCCTTGTATAATATGCGGAATAACCAACGTTACTTAAGATTGGTAAAAGACACGTCAAAGTCGATAGGTGTACCTACAATTCTTTAAAAAAATCACTCAAATCGGACTAAAAATAAAAACGTTATCAAGCCTAAAACTTAATCAACATCTTGGAGTGACCCTTTTCTTTGCACATGAGTGTATATTATTTATCAAAAAATTACTTAACAATTAGAAATAGAGATTGACGGGTTGGAGCGTTTTTAGAATTTATTTTTCGTTTGGCATATTATATCGAATTTATGCGGGACTTTTGGCAGTCACTGCATATAAAATTCCTATTAATGGTGATATTATATTAGATTTTAGGTTTTGATGTCGTACTTCCAAGTCAGATTATCGTCTAAATATAATCCTAAAAATTAAATTTTTCCTGTATACTTGAAAATTTGGTCTTTAAAAATCAATTTTAAAATAAGTTCCTTATTTGAATTTTTCTTACTTAGGATGTAACAGGATTTGTAGAAATCTAGAGTTAATTTATATCATTTACGCCATTTAAAATAACATTTAAAGCATATTCCATATAATTTTCCAGTTGGATAATGTTATCTGAAAAATATTTCAACCGCCAGTAGTTTAATATTCCATTTTTAATTTACATTTTCTATTGAATTAAAGTAAATTAAAAAGAGGATCGGTCCATAAAACCATTCCTCTCGCCCCAATATTATACAGACATTGCATTAGTTTTCTATGATTAACAGTATCGCAGGCCTCGCATAAGTCTGGTGATAACAGAGAACATTTTTTAGTACTGTCAACATGAATTTGCGTTTTTGTTATAACAAAGCCTTATTGACCGAAAAAAAAATTAGTTTTATTTTCTAAAAAGTCTGATAATTAATGTGTGTAAATCGAAATTTTCTCTATTACTTTCAGATGCAGGCTGGCGCCAGCTGTTTACTTGATTTATAACTTTATTTATGATATTACAGAAATTCCGCACCAAAAATATTCACCAGTATTTCGTAGGGGTTCTTAGCAATCACTTTGCTTACACTTTCTATTAGGTATGAGTGAAAACCTAATAAAAATGCAAATTTATTAGAACAACCGAAAGGTAAACAACCTGTTTTGCATAATTTGCACACTAAACGCCATCCAACAAGTGTCAAGTCACGTGACTATCCGATCTTCATCCAGCGTTGCTGTTGTTCCTACTTCGTGGCTTGAAGTAAACGTGACTTTTCACCATTTTTAAAGATTAGAAATTTTAATTTATTTACAAAAATTCCCGTAAAAAAAATCTTTGTTAAATAGAGTAAAATAGGAATAATTTCATTTTTAACAAGTTTTATAGTTTTCACATTTATGTTGTCAAAGCCACTAGCTTTCTTCATCGTAATTTCATTAATGATATCTTCAACATCTTTATTATTAATTTTTTCTACATCCGACAACATCGAAGGTTCATCTTGTTTGTCAGAACTGGTATTTGGAGTAATTAGAATTTTGCTGGATAAGGTCGCACCAATATTTACGGAATGGGTATTTATCTCTTCGCATATTGGCCATTTTTCTTCTATTTTTAAATAATTTACTAGTATATAGATAGTCAATGATTTCTTTCTCATTATAGGATTTATTTATTGTTAATATTTCATTAAATTTCATATGGCTTTTTGATTAATATTAATAAACTGTTTATTAAAATAATTTTGTTTAACTTTTTAATAATATTTTTATTTACTTTATTGTAATGTGCCTATATTTCCTTGTATTTTAAGTGATCTGGATACTTTTGGAGTTTGTAATAATATTTGTCTCTTAATTTTAGCATTTTTGTTAATTCCTGGGTAAGCCATCGTTTGAATTCTTGTAAAATTTAAATTGACCGATCTCAAGTCAAAGATGTTTAAACTGTAAATACAATAAACTATTTAAATAGCGACCACCCTCGGAGAATCAAATGTCGGTCTGTTAACAGGGGTGGTCGGTTAATAGAGAAAAATTAAAACAACTGGTCTGCATTTGACAGCGTTTGTATTTAATAAGTTTATTATACAATGTCCTATAACAGGGTGTTTCATTAAGGTCGAAGAGCGGCCATATCTCGGAAACTATTGGGCATAGAAATTCAGGAAAAAAAAATTAATGACTAAAGTGGCCATGAGAAAATCCTGGAAATAATTTTTAAGTTCCGCATTTTGCCGCAAGGGGGCGCAATTGAAAAGTAAATTTTTAAATTTTAGATATCTCCGAAAATTGCACGTTAAGGTATATTTTTGATAACACCATTAAAAAGCTTGGTCAATTTTGCTTAATTTTGGTCCCATGCTTATTGGCGTACCGACTTTAGTAAGAGTGGGGGAAGCTGTTGAATGTGTAATCATTTAAATCGCTGTAACTTATCAACGACTTATCCGATTTTAGCAAACTAAAACTTGTTTGGAAGAGAAATGTAAGTACTTTTAACTATCGTCTTGAGTAGTCCATGATACTTCTCAATAAAAATACAAGAGGGCGCAATTTGCAATAATAACACATTTCTTAACTTTATTCATTTATTTCAAATCATACGGTATAATTATGATACCATAATCGAAAAGTAGATGAAATTTGCTACAAAAAATGTAAAAACCGCAGTTCGATATCTCCATCCGTTTCAGAGTTATTGCCAATAGAATAATTTTTAAAACTTTAAATGAAGAAGCGGTTGTTTTCATAGTTTTGTGATCAAGCATTCCATGACAAAAAATATTTTTAAACTTTATGGTTAGGTAGGTTTGTTTCTCATTATTCCAATGGCCCAGAAACCACTATAGAATTAATGGCAATCATGGAAAACGTGTCATTTAGGCGTAACTCTAACAATATGATGTGTTTTAAAAAATAAATCTAGATAGCTGTGAAATAAAATCTGAAAGTTTCCATGGAGATAAGACAAATAATGCAAATAGTTGTCAACTAGTTTCATTTTGAAAGGTGTTGACAAAAGTTTATCCGTAATTCATCTTAAACTTCTTGATAGAAAATTGTGATACGTACCTTTCAAAAATGGCTTATACCAATGCCGAAGCTTACTCTCAGATATCCTGAACGAAGGCACTATGGCAGAGCAGTATTTCAGCGACTGGCAATATGCGTAAGGCAAACGGGAAGTGTACGACGCATTTCAGTTGTTTTTAGAAGACGTCCAGTAAGAAATGAAGTCAACATTACAAACGTTCTTGCGTACGTAGAGGCCGATCCGCATTTAAGCATAAGAGCAATTTCTTTAGACCTAGGTATAAGTTGTACTGCAGTGTTCCGAATTCTAAGGGATTTTAAGCTGCATCCCTATCATATAGTTTTACATCAGGCGCTATCAGAAAGTGATTATGACAGACGGCTCGACTATTGCTATTGGCTAAGAGAGATGTGTAACGAGAATCCTCAATTCCTCTCCCACGTGTTATGGACTGATGAAGCCACTTTCAGTAGCTGTGGCAAAGTTAATTTACACAATATGCACTATTGGTCACAGACAAATCCTCACTGGATGCGCGAAGTGGATCACCAAAACAGATGGAGTGTTAACGTGTGGTGCGGAGTATTAGGACACAGAATTATCGGACCGTTTATTTTTAATGATTATCTAAATGGTGAATCTTATTTAAACTTTTTACAAAATGACTTGCCTATCCTTTTAGAAGATGTTCCTATTGGCCTAAGAACATCCATGTGGCATCAACATGATGGATGCCCGGCACACTTTTCGCATATGGTCCGTGATTTTTTAGATATTGGATACCCAAATCGCTGGATTGGAAGGGGTAGTTTGTTTGCTTGGCCACCTAGATCCCCGGATTTAACTGTGTTAGATTTTTACTTGTGGGGGCGAATAAAAGACATTGCATATAAAACGCGACCAACCACACGAGACAACATGATTGAGCGAATTGAAAAGGCACTAAATTCGATTTCACGAGCTGAAATTGAAACAGCTGTCTCTAGTTCTAGAAAAAGAATGAATCGTTGTATTTTGCACAACGGAGGTCATTTTGAACATTTATAAAGTTTCTCAATTGTTTTCCTAAGAAGCTTTCCATGAATATTGTTTCCTTCAATAGTTTCCGATAATTATTTCAATACTGTTTTATGGCCCGTTGGCCTTGAAACACGCTCCAAATTTTGTATTTTACATGATTTGGACTAGTCCTAAGCCTAGATAAAGTGTGAAGGAAGGCACGGAGTTTGACATTGGAATAATGAGAAACAAACCTACCTAATCATTAAGTTTAAAAATATTTTTTGTCATGGAATGCTTGATCACAAAACTATGAAAACAACCGCTTCTTCATTTAAAGTTTTAAAAATTATTCTATTGGCAATAACTCTGAAACGAATGGAGATATCGAACTGCGGTTTTGACATTTTTTGTAGCAAATTTCATCTACTTTTCGATTATGGTATCATAATTATACCGTATGATTTGGAATAAATGAATAAAGTTAAGAAATGTGTTATTATTGCAAATTGCGCCCTCTTGTATTTTTATTGAGAAGTATCATGGACCACTCAAGACGATAGTTAAAAGTACTTACATTTCTCTTCCAAACAAGTTTTAGTTTGCTAAAATCGGATAAGTCGTTGATAAGTTACAGCGATTTAAATGATTACACATTCAACAGCTTCCCCCACTCTTACTAAAGTCGGTACGCCAATAAGCATGGGACCAAAATTATGCAAAATTGTCCAAGCTTTTTAATGGTGTTATCAAAAATATACCTTAACGTGCAATTTTTGGAGATATCTAAAATTTAAAAATTTACTTTTCAATTGCGCCCCCTTGCGGCAAAATGCGGAACTTAAAAATTATTTCCAGGATTTTCCCATGGCCACTTTAGTTATAAATTTTTTTTTCCTGAATTTCTATGCCCAATAGTTTCCGAGATATGGCCGCTCTTCGACCTTAATGAAACACCCTGTATGTTTGCTTTGAAATTCTTATTTTTTAAAATAATCAGAAATTAATGATAGCTACATATTTTTTATTTTATTTTTATAAAGTTCAGATTCACATTTTAATAGCAATTGAGAAATGTTTGTAGACTTGTCAACTTGTTAGCATTATTAAAAAAGTTTTCTAAGTCTCTCGAACTTGCGCAAGTTTCGGATAGGCTTGATATTTTCGACAATGGAGCAAGTTCAGCCTTCTCTTCCCCTGTATCAGAGTTGGGAATAGATTCAGCCGTTTCTTGGATCTCTTCAATACACTCGACGATAGTCAATTCTGCACTTTCATACAGCACTTTTCTATTGTAACTGGGGACTAATTGCGCCAGGCTACCGAAACCCATATAAAGGCGTTGGTTATGGTAATATTATTTTCGATGTCTTGAAGGGGATAACCAATGTTCATGTTAAAAGCCTCTTATTAAAGTAGTTTCTGTAGAGCATTTTAGAATTCTGAATAATATCTTGGTCCAGAGGTTGACAATGTGAGGTAGTATTGGGTGGAAGAAAAATAGGTTTGACATTATCCAGTGTAGTTTTGGAATGAGACGTTACATTATCCAGAAACAACACCATTCTTCTATTCTGCTTCCTCATCTTGGTATCATATCTGTGAAGCCATGTTGTCATGTCTGCTGTCATCCACACTTTTTTGTTCGCGACCCATTGCAAAGGTAACTTGACGATATGTGCGCCCTTAAAACATTGAGGATTTTTGCTTTTGCCTATTATAAGTGGTTCTTCCTGCACAGAACAGAATTGTAAATCGTTGTTTTGCCGTTTTTTTCCAGTACACCTGTCATCTGTTAATGCGTATATTTTTGTTGGCAATGCACTATAGTAGAAACCTGTCTCATCTGCATTAAATACGTCTCTTGGGGAATAATCCTTTAAAATGGTCCATAGCCTTCCTTTTCAAGCAGTTACATTTTCGATATTGATATCGGCTGATTTGCCACATATTTTCTTGAAGGTAATATCGTGCCGACCACGGAATTTTTCTAACCATCCATTTGATGCCTTAAAGTTATTTTGTCCTAGGCATTCAGTAGATTCGGGGGCTTGAATTATGGGCACGGATAAGTGCTTGTTTCGCGTCTTACAAAACCAGTTAAAAACAATTTGGTCCACTGCCAGTACTTCGGTTCTGGAAAATTTTCTTTTTTTGTTCACCGTTGCCACCATCTTGAAACAAATTTCTAACTTCTGCTTTATTCTGAAACAACATAGTCACTTGGGTCTTACCCATTTTAATTTTTTCAGCCAATTTCCTGGTACTTAAACCAGTTTTTTTAACCTTCCTCGATTATTTCAATTCTCTCGTTTAAAGACATTTCCTTTTCCCACCATCTTTAAATATTTACGTCAGTCCCAAAATACACGACAATTTTATTGTTCAAAATAAAACTAATGTTAACAACCGATTTCTCAGCCTTTGAAGCAAATTTAATGGATCCGCCTGCAATAAAGTAATTAGTGTACGTACCTATATTTCTTAAGAATTGTCGGGTCGGGTTTTACTGCCCCTAATGGAGGATCTTTCTAGCATTATTGTTTACTAAAAATTCCGATGATGAGTACCCGCGGTCGTTTAATTTAAGGGCCTGTAAGGAGGAGTATAAAATAATGGGATTTCCATTTTTAAATATGGGGAATTTATAGCCGGTCGTTTAACGCAGGTGTTCACTTTATAAAAGCGGACGCAAGCAGAAGTTTTACTGTACAACATTTTTGGGTTAAAAAATTAGATTTCTTACTGCTTAATTAAAAAAGTTTACTTTTTTCTACGTCAAATTTTTATTCGTTTTTTGTTTGGATTTACAGTACTTGACGCTTATGATCACTAATTTGCAAAAAAATTATTTTGGTTAAAATTAGTAGTAGTAGTAGTAGTAGTAGTAGTAACAAGATTTATTTTAGCAATACTGCTACAATATTATAAATTCTAGTTTTTTTAACAATAATTAAAACATTTAAAATTACAATTTTATGCACCAAAAATATTTTTAAATAAATTTTATCAGATATTTTGTTTTCTAAGTAATGATATTTTTAAGGATTTTTTAAATTCACTTAAGGAATTTTGTTTCTTAATTAAAGAATCTAAATTATTATATTCGTGAAGTCCTTTAAAAAAGATTGATTTATATGTCAAATTTTTTGTCACTTTCCCTAAACAAAAATTTTGATTGTTTCTGGTTTGACAGTTATGATTTTCAAAGTTTTGCGTTATAAAGTCTTTTAAATGAGATGGTAATAAATTATTTTGAATTTTATAAATAAAAATACAAACTAGGAAAAATATTAAATTTCTTATATTCAACCATTTAAGTTGCAAAGTACATGGTCTATTAAAGATGCTCCATTGTTTACATCCCTCATTAAATTATCTACTTTGCATATTTTACAATTATTTCCCATGTAAATATCAAGAAGTTCATGTTTATTATTGTCGCTCCAAAGAATTTTTACATTCTTGTCACCAAGCAAAATGCTTTTAATTTTGTTCAATTTTCTAATGTCTCTGTGACAAACAGTTATTATTTACTAAAGGTGGTCTACAGATTCCACGTATTATTAGGTGCGGCAACTTTATTTTAAATGAAATGTAAAATATTTCATTTTCAATTTATTCCATGATTTCAAAATTCAAGTTATTTTTGATAAACATTTAAAACATGTATCTATTCAAGTATAAATCCACACTAATGTTGAGAAGATCCAGTTTTCTATTCTGATACTAGGATTATTAAACAAATTTGGGACACCACATCTACATCTACATGAGTTCAAAAATAGCCATTGTTTTACTGCTGTGAAAAGCATTGGATTAAGAAAGAAGAAAATATTGGTCAGGGCTACGGTTAAGTGGCACATAAACACACAATGTACAAAAAATAAAGTATTTTAGACAGTGTTTTATTTTACTTATGTAAGTGTATTTTGTACATAGTTACATAAATAAACAACAATTAACAATATGCTGAGTTTATTATTTTTCTAATTAAAGACAGGAATATCTCCCGCCCTAGTCCTTAGCATAAAGTAAATGCCTATACCTAAGTAATAACAAAAAAATTGATAATGGGTAGTGCTTTCAAAAGTAATAATAACAAAATATTGTAACTGAAAAATATTTTTGCACAGTACTTTTTTACTATTTAATCTACGTAAATACATTCTATAGTAAAACATGGGCACTCTGCCCAACCGATTGTGAGGTCATTCCATTAATATTTATGTAATCTTGTAAGGCATTAAAACGACGGGAAGTCCTAAGTCTTAATTTAAAGTTTTACGCTAACTGAGTTTAAATGTCGAATTTGGTCGCAAAATTTTGGCTTAAACTTGGTAGTTCCTATAATATATTTAATTAAAAAATGTTGCGAAGCATTGATTAGCAAATAAGTGTTTGTGGTGAAGCACCCAAAATAATTTTTCAGTGAGTTACTACAGTTTTCACGGAAAAATGGACAAAACTAAACGATTTACAGGGTGTCCGATAAGTTTACGGCGAACAGGGAAGGTAAAAATATTACTAGTAGTTCAAATAATAATTTCTCCTAATGTCCCTCCTTACAATGATATTGGTCCCCAAAAAGGCACCCTAAGATTTACATTTTCCAGTGTTACTTTAAAGCAACCCTGTATACCGGGTGACCATGAGATCACTTTTCGGCTGCCATTTCTTTAGATTTAAGTCGAACAAGATAAAGCTTGGCGTGAGTCATAGGCTAATAAAAAGACACCTTTAAGGTACTTGTCAAATTTTAGCGACTTTCGGTTTAGCTGGAAGTAACCTCGACTTTGGATTTTCAAATGAGACACCCTGTATATTTTTAGATTATTGGAATCTAGAGACCATTATACAGATTACCATGACCCATCTTTAATCATTCTAAAATACGTTAACATATGTACAAAAATGCATACATAATTTTATCACCTTTTATTTGTCTCACTAGGGCGTTTAAAGTTGACTAAATCACATTTTTAATAATAACTTAAAAAAATGAAATACACAACTATATCACTTTCGTAGTGTAATTAGATGTAGGTTTTAAATACGAATCCATTGGTGCATCACAATATTCAAATTTTCTTTCTAAAGAAAACTTCATTTTCTTTCGATATCCACAATATCCAGTTTTATTGTTGTATCAAACAAATATGCAACTGCACTACGATCAAATGACATCTAATTAGCAGTTAGCGATGACAAACTATTAAATATCTCTGTGAAAAGTAATGGGATAAAGCCTCAAAAAAATCTTAAGTGTGAGAGAATGTATCAAGAAGAGTATCCTGATCGAATTAACCACCCAAGTAGCCAATATATTATTTATTTAGTTAGAAAAATGCGGTGTGAGCCCGCTGTTACTCAGGAATTTATAATAAGTAAGGATTTTGAAATAAATGTTTTGGCTTTGGTAGACCAAAATTCGACTATTTCTACAAGGGAAGTAGGCCAAGAATTAAATATAGGCTATATATAGATAGAAGATTGGAATATTGCGATTGGTTTATAAATAACAACAATAATAACAATGATTTAGCTTATTCAATAATGCACTCGGATGAATCCAGGTTTACCAATAATGGTATGTTCAACAGACAAAATACAAGACATTGGTCGTTGGAAAACCAACATTTGATGAGTCAGGCAAATTTCCGAGAGCAATTTGGAATCAATGTTTGGGCTGCAATAACTCCTGGCGGTAACACAGCAAATGTATTTTCAGCAAGATAGGGCTCCATCCCATAATACTCATATAGTAAGAAATTATTTAGGGAGATTTGGGGATAGGGTCATTGCCACCCATGGGCCAGTACAATGGCCAACCCGGTCGCCAGACCTAACCCCACTTAATTTCTTTTTATGAGGTCATATTAAAAACCAAGTCTACATTACGGTCCCCAGCTACACTGGAAATTTAAAAAAAACAAGATACGGGAAGCTTTTGCAAATATCAACCGAGAAATGCCCAGAAACGTAGTAGAAGAGAACGTTTACAGGGTAAGACTATGCAGATAGGCACATGGTGGATATTTTGAAAGCCTTATTGGTCACTAAATCGGTTACTAGGTAAGGATTTAGAACTTTTAATTGTTATGTTATTTACTTGTCATTTTTAAATAGACATCTAGGTAGTATTAAATATTATTGCTTGTTTAATTTTATTATCGATCAAATCTAACTAGTTATTGTTATTGTGTAGGTATTTTTGTACATGTGTTAACGTATATTAGAATGATATAAGATGTGTCATGGCACTGTGGATGAAAAAATAAAATTCATTTTAAAAATGTTAAATTGATACAAAAATTAATAAAAATACTAGATTTGTACGTATAATCATACATTCCCAAACTCTAAGAATATACAGGGTGTCTCATTTGAAAAACCAAAGTTGAGGTTACTTCCGGCTAAACCGGAAGTCGCTAAAATTTGATAAGAACCCTACAAAGTGTCTTTTTATTTGCCTATGACTAATGCCAAGTTTTATCTTGTTCGACTAAAATCTAAAGAAATGGCAGCCGAAAGTGATCTAATGGTCTCCCGGTATTTTAATGATACTATGTATCTTTGTACAACCTATCCGGACTAAAAAACTAATACTAGAATCATTCTTGGGCACAGCCAGGGAAGTCGGGAACGGACTCGTAGGGTCAAAATTTCGAAAGGTGTAATTTTTGTTAAACTAAAAACTACTTTAAAAATACTTTGGGAAGTTTTCCTTAAAAAATGCACTATTCATTTCTTTCAAAAAAATTAGCCAATTAAGGAAAAAAACGATTTGTGGCCATTAACTATTCAAATAAGTTGGAATACTACAGTGAAAAGTGCATGAGTTTAAAATTCACCGTAGGTACCTTTTTTCCGCGTCGTGGTGGAGAAGGTTTCCCAAGAAGAGTAAGAAACCCAGAGTTAGAAAAACAAGTTCTAGGTGACATTGCTGACAATTCATTTAACAGCGAAAGAAAGCTCGCGGCGCAACTAGATACAACAAAATAACTTGTTTCTGGAACTCTTAAAAAACAATTGCTTCGTCCGTTCCATATTTAAAAGGTACACGCAATGTCCCCAGATGATTATTCTGCAAGATTTAATTATGCAAACTGGTTTTTACAATACTCAAAATCGTCATTTTACCGAATCGGTTTTGTTGACCGACAAGGCTGACTTTACAAGAGTGTAATGAATTATCATAATCTACATGCCTAGGGCAGAGCAATCATCAAGAAAAGTTTTGATTATTGTGTTGGCGGGGAATCATTCGATTGGGCCCTTTGTTTTAGAAAAAAGCTTACATGGTGCTTTGTATTTGCAATTCTTGCAACATATTTTATATGATTTATTGCAAAATGTACCCTTGCAAGCTAGAGCACAAATGTGGTTTATGCACGATGGTGCACCGACACATTTTAGTAACGTAGTGCGTCGATATTTGTCTGAAAATTTTGGTAATCGTTAAATAGGTCGCGGCGGACCTATTCTATGGCCACCTAGGTCTCGAGACCTGAATCCCTTGGATTTCTTTTTTTTTGGCATCATCTGGATGATTATTAAAATGTTTTTATAAATTGACGGTAAATAAATTAATTTTCAAAATTTTGCCATAAATTAATATAACTGTTGCTCTTGAGAAAAATTATTCTATTATATATTTATTAAACAGAGTACTTATATCAACTAACCTGTTGAATATTAATATAAAAATTACTAAAATAATTGTCATTTTTGTTAGCTCGCTTCCTGAGGATTTTGATTTGGGAATAGTCGGGTTTTTAGTCAAGTAATAATTGTCATTCTAATACGTGGCACACGGCAACCCATTGTTGACTATTTGGCATAACTGTGCGGCGCCTACGTTATCCTTAAGCGCGGTTTTCGTTTCTTTGAAATGAATCGTGTCAAAAAGAATTATTAATATTTTATTACTCTAGTCAATGTTAATATTTTAAAAATATTTTTATTCATTAAAATTATTCTATTCTTTGCTTAAATATATTTTTTAAATAATTAAATTAGGATTTTTATTTTTGTGTGCAAATTATTATGTTTTTGTGTTTCTTTTTATGACCAATTCTAATTTTATCAGGTAAAATATCGTCTTCATTCAAAATTTGTTAATTTATGTCTTAGAAGTTTAACAAAAAAATCAGTTCCTTACATTGTCCGATTTTCAATATCAATTTAGCTGAATTCAGTCATAATTTGGGACATCCAGTACAATAATAGTCGGTCACAAATGGTCGTCCTAGTGTAAGACGACAAAATAATATCATATGCAATTGGCTTAGTTAAAGGTAATTAACTTTTTTTTAGCTATATATAAAATGAGCACACACAAATAAGCCGAAAACACAAAAAAATGTAACAAAAACGAACTTTCAAACCTGGAAAGCTATAAAACGTCCTTTTGAGACGTTCTATATATGTGAATTTCTGTATATCAACAGAACTTGCCTTTCTCTACCAATACATTTTCGTAGATAATTATTTTTATTATACAGTATGCACGAAAAAATATTTCTTGATATTTTCCGATTTATATATTATGTAAACTAAAGCCACTTAAAAACGTTACGAAACATTAAAGTAAGATCACTCTAGTGTAGGACGACAAAATATTATCATACAATTGGTTTAGTTAAAGGTTTTTAATTTTTTCAGCCCTGTGTAAAATCAACACACATAAATGAGTCAAAAAGATTAAAAAAGTGGAAGAAATAGTAACTTTAACCTTGAGCCTTAAATATTACGAAACGCTTATATGATACATACTGTATACGTGAATTTTCGTGTTTTAACAGAATTGGCCTTTATCTACAAATAAAGTGCCATTGATAATCCTTTTGAATATAAATATGTAATGAAAACAGTTTTATATATTTTCTATTTCTACAAATAAATTTCCATAATAAATAATATTTATTATACTATAAAAAAAAAATTGTGGCAAAAGGCAAACTCGAACGGGTCATCTTGCGTAAGGCAGAGGCGCTAACAATCCGACCAAAGAGCGATAAAGTTTATAATTTCTTTAGTAGTCTTTACTACTACTACTGCCTTTTGTTTAAAAGTTTGTGTCCCAACAGAAAGATTTTTTTTTAAACGTACAACACCGTGCAGTAATAACAGTATCATTAAATTTATTTCCTGATTTGTGACACAAAATCTTGACTATAATAATTATTATCAAATAATAAACAAGTGCTTATTCCGAAGGTGACTTTTACAATTGATAATTTAAAAGTATGCGAATTATTGACATCTTTACTGATATGTCTATAATATTAGTGAAAAACTTTTAATTTTTTTTAGCGTTACTTTTTAAAAAATAATTGGCGAAGTGAATAAACCCAATACGAAAATAAAAAAAAATAATTTACTTATAAAATTATAAAATATAAAAAGATTTTTTTCTAATTATAGTTTTTTGCACACTGTATAAAAATTCAAAATTTAAAATATATAATTTACGTCTTCTAAGAAGCGCTATCCGATGACGTATTCAAAATTCCGATCAAATTTTTTGTCAACCTAAAAAAAATAAAAATTGTTTTAAAAAATTGCCATTTTTAGTTTTTCTCAAAAATCTACAATTTTAGAATTTTTTAGATATATGAAGATGTACTGTAAAAAAAAATTGCGATGCTTAATGTAACAGTTTAAACCGCATTTTGATCTGACTTCGTTTTCGAGCTATTAAGTACCAAATAGGTGTCTGTTTTGATTTTCAATCGATCGAAAAACATACTTTCCATTTTCTGATCGAACTAAAAAACGACAATGTTCTGTGGGTCAACATCCCTCACCACATCAGAAGGTTTTAATCGATTATACCTAAAAGCGCGATTGCCACGTGGGCCGTGTCATTTTTTTTTACTTTGACGTTTTATTACTTCTTTCCGAAGAATCGAATTTTATCGCACCAGATACGTTAAATTTTAATAGTGGTCGATTTGTTGAGAAAGTTTAATAATTATTCTACCGTGAACCGTTTTTGTTCTTAAATTAAAAATAAGATATAAAATGTACAAAAGTGACACGACGAACATTCAAGTACAAGCAGGATAATTAACAATCGGGGTAAAAACTCTCAAACAATCAAAACCTTTGCGACGACTAATGAAGGTGTCCGCCTGAATAGACCAAGCTACGCTGTCGCCGCCATTAGTGGCGGGGATGACCTCCTTCGGTCGATAGACGGCTGGTCAGAATGGATTTTAAAAATACAATACTTTTTAAATGGCCCTTAAATTACGACTTCTCGAGTTCGAACTTCAATCAACAATTTTTATTGCTGAACCACTGAGATAGAGATGGGCTGTTATTTAGCGAACTGTTACTTTTAAGTGTCAGTTAAAAATCCCAACGGTTTTTAAAAAATATCACATTTGCCAATCATTAATGAACAAACAAATAGAGATGGCTGGAGTTAAGGACCAAAATTTTATTCTTATTTTAAATTTTTAAGACTGTCTGTCTCAATCACAGTTCTCTTATTAAACGTGCATCGTTTTTGAATTATTTACCAAGATATCCATTTCTGCATGATAAAAATTTGAACAGCTATATAAAATGCAATTTTTTTTCCTATTAACATAAAAAAACTTGAAGCGCTTATCTTTAAACAACAACGAACTACAAATTCTAGAATTAAATTAAATAAAAAATCACAATAAATATTGCAAATGAGGAAATGTCCACCTCCTGCTAGTATGCGTACAACCAATATTCTTCAAAAGATTTTGGCAACATGGCAACTGTTGAGTATGTTACTGAATTAAGTAGACTAAAAAAGGAGTTTTTAGTGGAAATTATTGTAAATAAAAAAGTGCCGCCCAACGTAAATGTGAGTGAAAACCTAAAAAAGTACATAGAAAGTGACGATGGTTTGGAATTTCATGATGCTGCAACAGAATCCGATCCCACGGTTCACATGGGCCCGTTGAGGTTAGAAAACCTTTCTCATAAGAATGAGCTGCTGGAACTGGAATTAAAAGGAAAAAACAGGTTAGTGACAGAGTTAGAACGTACAATCAGTAATTTGGAGCAAATTGTTGAATTATTTAAAGAAAATCAGAGCCAAAATGATAAATTGATTAAATGCAATGTTGCCAATAAAACAGATAAAACAGATAAGCCCAGCAGTAATTGCAGCAAAGTTGCTGATGGCAGTGTTGCCACTCCTTCTAAAAAAGTAAAAGTAAACAAAGGGACAACAAGGTCTGAAGAAGTAGCTGACAAAACAGATCAGAAATTACCCCTACAGCCACAAAAAAAGAATGATTCTAATGGGAATGTTAACAACGCCGGGAAAAAGCAAACTGAGAAACGAAATGTAACAGAAAATACTGGTGACTCAGAGAAATGGACTAAAGTCAACTATAATAAAAAACGTCGGAGTAATATTGTGGGGTGCAATAATGATCTGGGAAACTTACATGCCTTTCCTAGAGACGTATCGCTCCACGTTTATCGACTGGATCTACATACGACGGAAGCGGAGCTTTCTACAGACCTTAAAAATTACTTCCCCGAGGTGGAATGTACTATTATGTAATCAAAACATCCCCAAAAATATTCATCTTACAAGATCACTATACATCAAGAAAATTTCAAGAAAGCTATGGATCCAGCCATTTGGCCATATGGAACATGTATCCAACGTTTTTTATACCTGCAGAAGAAGAAGAACACTACTCAGGACTGAATTCTGCATTTGACCCTAATATTTTGTTGCTAAATACACAAAGTCTTAATTTGGATAAAATTAGTGAGATAGAATTGGAAATTGTTAACTATAGAAATTTACAATTTCTCTGTTTTACCGAAACATGGGAAAAAAATAACTCATTGAATTATTTAAATATAGAGGGATTTAAACTAGGTGCATCCTATCACAGAAGCATTAATAAGGGTGGTGGCGTAGCAATTTACGCATGGGAGAGCACTAATTTTAAGAAAATTAATTTAGATGAATACTGTAGAGAAAAAATCATTGAAGTGTGTGCTATTTCTTTTAAAATTGAAAATAAAAAAACGTTTCTCGTAAATTGCTACCGATCCCCATCAGGTGATTTTAAAGAGTTTGTAGAAATATTGTATAATATTTTATGCAAATTGATTGGTATAGGTTCTAAAATTATTTTAACTGCGGATTTCAATATTGATGCCTGCAGTACCAATAATGATTTTAGTTATCTTTGTACTTTATTGAAGTGTTTCGACCTGAGGCATATTGTGAGATTTCCTACTAGAGTGACTGATAGTACAGTTAGCACTATTGATAATATATTTGTAAATTTTCCCAATGATGGAACATGTTCTGCGGTAGATAATAATGTGTCTGATCACAGGACTGTACTTTTGGAATTGGACATTTCAGTCAACAAGCAACATAATGAGGAATATCTTAAACGTTCTTTCACTAACTCATCTGTAGAAAATTTTCAGAACAACCTTTTTTCTGAGGATTGGGATAATATTTATGACCTTCAAAATATAAACGATGCTTTTGATTTATTTTACAACACATTTATGTTCTATTTTCATTCTAACTTTCCACTAAGAAAATATTCTAACAATAAAAATAGAGAAGGTGAAAAGTGGGTCAATCGTGAAATAATAGAGTCAAGCAATCGGCTAAAAGAACTTTTTAAACTTAAATATGACCATCAGGAATATCAAAATATATATCGTGAAGCAAAAAAAGAGCATTTTACTCTTATAAAAAATAGTAAAAAAATATACTATCAAAATAAAATTTTATCATCCGATCATCCGAGTCGTGCCGCCTGGAATGTCATCGCGGAACTATCAAATAAAACCAAAAGCAAAGAAAATATAACAATACGTGATAATGATTTTCTATCTAGTCAACCTGACATCGTCGCAAATTTATTTTGCAATTTTTTTGCTGAAGCTCCTAAAGAGATAATAAACAAAATTCCTAAGGTCAATGTACCTGTAAAGACTAATATAAATAACAATAAAAATAGTCTATTTTTAGCACCATTTGACGAAAACGAATTGTTTATTCTAATAAATAAAAAACTTAAAAATAAAAGATCGGTGGGATGTGATGATGTTCCTCCATTTTTGCTAAAAGTAGTATTAATATATTTGTTAAAACCTCTTATTTGGTTAATTTGTCTTTTAATTTGTGAAGCTTTCTTGATCAACTGAAACTAGGAAAGGTGGTGCCTTTGTTTAAAAAGGATGATCCCACCCTTATGCAGAACTATAGACCAGTTACTATCCCTCCCAGTCTGGGGAAGATTTTCGAGTACTGTTTTCTTCATAGATTAGACTCATTTTTTGACCGCTATAAAGTGCTTTCCTCTAGCCAACACGGATTCCGCGGTGGATTTTCCACATCGACGGCATTAAATTCTTTCTATAAAGAGCTGGTTGGTCGTGTTGATGCAGGCGAGTGCCCTGTTGGTTTATTTTGTGATCTTAGCAGGGCGTTCGACTGTGTCAATCATAAAATTCTGCTTACTAAATTACAGATCTATGGCATTCGAGGAAACGCACTTAGTTGGCTTCAGTCATTTTTAACTGACAGACGACAATATGTTAGTTTAAATCACATGGATCAGAATGGCGCAAAAACTATTAGATCGGATCAAGTAACAGTAAGTATTGGCGTCCCGCAGGGATCCATTTTGGGTCCTGTACTCTTTTCTTTATATGTGAATGAACTCGATTCAATAACGCATAAAGTCCATTTTACTCTATATGCAGATGACACATCTGTTATAGTGTCGGATAAAGTAGATCATTTTTTACAAAATAAATGTAATTTGGTTGCTAGTGATTTAAATAACTGGTTTTCACAAAACCAACTTTACCTTAACTCCTCAAAAACGAATATGATTCGTTTTCATAACAGGCAGAAGGAGTGTAAGGCAATCAATGTTTGCGTGGATGGCTCCCCAATTGAAAGTACGGAGCATGTGAAGTTTTTGGGAGTTTACATTGATCGCCATTTGAACTGGAAGGTTCACTGTCGTTCAATTGTGTCGAAGCTTAGTTCTTTAACTTATTTATTTTTCAACTTGAAATCAATGCTGAATCAAAATCAGCTTTTAAGTATGTATTATGCCCAGGTCGATTCCAGACTGCGTTATGGTGTTTGCTTGTGGGGGAGCTCCTCCCTGGTCACTGATGTACTGTTGGCACAAAAGAGAATAATCCGATGTATATTTGGAATCTCGACAAAAACATCCTGTCGAGAATATTTTAAAAAATTTAAAATTTTAACTGTCGTGTCACTATTTGTACTTGAAATGTGTATTTATATTTTTAAAAACAAAAATAGTTTTATACGTATTGCGGAATATCATAATTTAAATACTAGACAAAAAAATAAATATTATGTACCGTTTTCTAGGGTGAAAGTGTCAAATGATACGCCGAACTGTTTAGGATTAAGACTATTTAACAAGTTACCTTATGATATAAGAGAAGAACAAAACTTTAATATTTTTAGGAGAAAATTAAAAGACTTATTGACAAATGAATGTTTATATAGTATAGATCAATTTATAATCAATTTGTGATAGTTTTTAGTGTTGTAATTTTGTAATTTTGTGACGACTCCTATACTGATTGAATTCAGTCAACAGGCAAATAATTGTATTTTATTTTTATTTTATTTTCTCATTGATTACCGCACTCTATGGAAAATTCCTGGACTATTTCGGATTCTTCGATATAAATCTATTATTCGATTTCTTAGCCGTTATTTATTTTGTATAGGTATTTGGTAAATATCCCCAAAGGAAATGATCTAAACAGTTAAGATCTAGTTGCCTAGGAGGCCAGTGGTGAGGCCCTTCCCGAACTATCCAACGATTATTGAAAGTTCGACCTAAAAATTCTCGCGCCTGGATGCTAAAATGTGCTTGTACACTATCATGCGTAAGCCACATTTCATGTTTTTTTTTTTTTTCATTTTTTTTGAACATCTTTAAGTAAAATAGGCAAATCTTAAAGAAAATTACGATATCTTTCGTCGTTTAATCTTACCAAAAGGAAAAATGGGCAAAGAACTGTTCTTGAAAATGTGATTGCCCTAATGCATGTAGGTTTTTGTCTGACCACAAATGGTTATTATGAAAATTGAGTATAGCGTTGCGTGAAAAACTTGCTTCGTCAGTAAACAAGATTACATTTTCAAATAAAGGATTTCGAATAAGGTTTTGGAGGAACCAACAACAGAAATTGATAGGTATCTACTATGAAGTCATGATGAAGAAGTGACTAAACTCTCTGAATATGGTAAGGATATTATATAATAGTAAAATCTTTCAATAGCGACCAACCTCGGAGAATCTAACAGAGGTAGTCGGTTAATAGAGAAAAATGAAAACAACTGGTCTGCATTTGACAGCGTTTGTTTATTAATAAGTATCTACATATATTAAAATAATTTTAAATATTTTTATTTAAATTGATCAGAACTAAAATTAAATGAGATGAAGGTAATTTGAAAATATATGTATATACAGCACGTGCATACTAACATATACAGGGTGTTATGGAAATGACTTATTATTTTTTAACCCGTAAATATATAGGTCGAGACGAATTGGGGAAAAATTGCTATAAATGGCGCTCGAAGCTAGAAATTCGAGAAAAATGCCTTCAAAAATTTAGGTCCAAAACACCTACGCGCCAATGACCCAAACAGCTGATTTGGGTAATTGTTTACTTTAGTGCAAATGTTGAATTTTTCGCTAAAATTTCGTATATAGGCTAATTAAGGGTAGCTGATCACAATTTTCCTTTTGCGTTTAGGCGGCAAATGCACTGGTTTTGAGAAAAAAAATGTTAAAGTTTTTCTAACTCACCGGTATGTTATTTTGCATGTAATCCTAAAATGTTGATATTTCCAATAAAATATTACTTGTCGGAGTCATAGTATACACTTCTGAGTTGAAATAAACGAAATATGCCACAAGGAAACTCTGAAAAACGGGATAACTTGTAAGCGAACAGAAAACTCTAAGTTATCTGGAAAAAGACGGGAGACAGCTCACTGACAGCTGGCCAAAAAAGCAGAAGCAAACTGCACCCATGTTGTCAGATTGTTAGTGTATTATAAATTGCCTATACTTTTCAATTCATTTTTATTAATTGAATGAATCCTATTGGCTCGAGCTAGCATATCATTCTCCTGGATGGAAGCCATTAATAATTACAAGAAAAAGAAGAACAATCTGGCAACGTGAGTGCAATGAATCTGAAAAGAGACGCTTTTACTTTGTCGGCGTATTAACAACGAATTTAATTAAATTTGTGCCTTTTCCATTGTTTTTTTGCTAAAATGTTGTTCTTATTTTATGAACAGATAGTTTGGTGAAAGTTTTATCACATATTTTGAAGGGAAAACCATAAAATCTAGGAAATTGAAGACATCCTTACAAAAGAATACCCAAACCTGTAAGTGAAAAACTTTAACATTTTTTTTTCTCAAAACCAGTGCATTTGCCGTAAAAACGCAAAAGGAAAATTGTGATCAGCTACCCTTAATTAGTCTATATACGAAATTTTAGCACAAAATTCAACATTAATTGCACTAAACTAAACATTTACCATTCCAGCAGTTTGTCTTGTCAAAAACACATGTGTTCAGGGGCATTG